>JANBPO010004486.1:0-78193 GCA_024336825.1 Amorphophallus titanum
ATACAAGCCCGCATCTGCAATACACGAAGCCACACGTTGATCAGTTGTACCTTC
The DNA here is from genome assembly GCA_024336825.1 of Amorphophallus titanum. NCBI lineage: Eukaryota > Viridiplantae > Streptophyta > Magnoliopsida > Alismatales > Araceae > Amorphophallus > Amorphophallus titanum. Next base: position 55 of record JANBPO010004486.1, read on the forward strand.
AGGCAGCACACACTCCAATTCCACCATCATGGGCGAGAAGAGTTCATGCGAAATCTGACAACTGGACAACACAGTCTGAAGCTCGATGCGTTGCTGCACCGAGCCGGCGAACACAGCAGCAGTCACACAATCTCTCTTCTTCGTCTTTCTCAATAAGCGCCCTCTCAAAGAAAACTCAGCAAACGAACGAGAACAAACTTTTTTCAGAGCATCAATGACGATGGAGTTTTGCCTCTCAATGCTGGGCAGGTTCCCCTCCAACCACGCACGACTAGCACCCACTTTGATTTGAGCAATATTGGGAATCAATAGGGCGTTGTCGTTGACCCACGAAGTGGCTTGCTTGTAACGTTGCTTCTCCTCACCCCTGCTGCGATCAACATCGTCCATGTCGAGATCACGCAATCCATCATTGAGGCCCTCAACCTCTTTGCTTTCCTGCAATACATTACGTGCCTGAGGAGATGGCAAAGGTTGGGTTCCAATGGGTTGAGTTGGCTGATGAACCGAATGCTGAGATGGTGACGCTTGGTTGAGTTGATTCACGAGGTTTCTCCGAGCTGCCATAGATGAACTACCAGAAGCAACGAGCACATCAGTTATAGCACTCACTTCAGAACTGGAGGATTTCGTCTTTGAGGCCGAATCCGAACGCTCATTGAAAATTGAGGCTGAGTTCGAGGTGACAGAAGCAACATCGTTCCTAGAAATTTCAATAGACTTACTCTCAGATAATTCAAGCAATAATGGACCATTGGAGAGAGATTGAAACTGGCTTGATTGCCTCCTACCACCAACAAACGGTACCGGCTTGGAATTATTCGGCACATCCCCTTGACCAGCCAAATTGGCCTTGGGTTGGCTGAGCTTCCCCGAATTAAAACCTGCAACAGTAGCTGGATTCTTACCAGAGACACCACAATTGTCCAACATCACATGGTCATCATGGTCATCATCTGGCTGGCTTGACGGCACCACAAAATCCAATGCAGCATCACGATAGCTCTTCTTGGACAAGGGAGAATCGCTGGGTGAAGAAGGTAAAAACGACAACAAACTGCTCTTTTTGGTTGGTGTGGAAGAAACAGAGTTGGAAGAAACAGATTTGACTGGAGAAGCATCTTTGGGATCAACCCTCCTGTTTCTCACATCACTTGGGTTCGGCAACCTGCTGAGTGAAGAAGAACGGATCGGATTTGCACTCCTAGACTCTGTTGATGATCTAACAAAAGAATCTCTCCTGTTTGGAGGAGCATCATGCGCCCCTCTATGCATATTCTCGCTAAGGCTCATCAGATGACCCCTGGCTGGTAATTTTATGCGGGCTTGTACGACTTTCGCCCACTACAACATGTCAAAATGAGGGGCTCACGGGCCATCCACCATCGTCTCCACCTTTGACGCATTCCCCGTAAGGGGCATTTGTTGTACGTAGACTTTTTCCCAGAAAAAAGTAAGAAATAATGGTGTAGGAATTCCCCGAGCACCTTCCAGATGCTATTTATCTGGCCCCTTTCTATGTTGTACCGGGTCCAATCAAGGGCCCTAGCCAACTTCTTGTGACTCACGGCGACACCCACAACCAACGGGCCCACCCCCGATTACCCAATATGTGGCATTGCCCACCTTCAACTGAGCCACCCAGGCCAACTCAGGGGTGCCCCAACAACAAGCTGCGTTATGCGGCACCCAACAACGAGGCCAGGATTCACCCCCAAAATGTCTCTCTCCAGCCTTCTAAAACTAAAGGAGCATCTCCCACAACCAACCTTGGGCTTTGGGAGCCCTTAGCACACTTGTACGGTTCGTGGTCACATGTCGAGAATTTCCCTGAGCACCTTGTGGGCGCGTATTTTCCAACCATTCTACAATAAGTCGGGGCCAACACATGGCTTAGATGCACTAGCCACATCACACAGCAACCCTCCAGCAAGTTGGGGCCACCTCTGACCCTTAGAAGCACCGCAACGAGCCGTTAACTTTCAACTGCCAGGCCAACCTGGGGCAGCCCATCAACTGCCAAGCAACGCGGCATATCTTGCCAAGGCATGCCCAACATGCCTTCTCTCAATCCCTACAAGCTACTATCCCTACCCCGAGACTAGATCTAAGTCAGATAAACCATCTAGCGAAGCCGTTTGACAACTCGGTGTGTATTGGGAATTTCCCCGAACACCTTGCGGGCGGCAATGATAACACTATACAATTGGCCCCCGTGGGTCAATACCAGTGTCCCGAGGACCCAATCCCATCAAAGGACATCACCAAACAATGGAAGGAGATCCCCTGGGACACCCCTCACGATGGCAGCTCACCCCAGGGAGGGAGTTCACCCTGGGTGCAGCCGCGCCCAGGTGAGGGTGAACTACCCCCCCTCTCCCCGGGGGGGGAGTTCACTATTTATCCGATCCCTTTCTACGTTGTACTGGGTCCAATCAAGGGCCCTAGCCAACTTGTCGTGACTCACGGTGACACCCAAAACTAATGGGGACCATCCCTGATCACCCAGTACGCGACATTGCCCACCTTCAACTAAGCCACCCTGGCCAACCCGAGGGCGCCCCAACAACAAGCCACGTCATGCGGCACCCAGCAATGAGACTGGGATTTATCCCCAATCTGGTTTGCCTAAACCCCCTGGGGGGTTTACGCGGTCCAAACTAGGGGGGGTTTACGCGGTCCAATCTCCCCTCCCCCCCCCGTCTAGACCACATAACCACAAACAAATCTTACAGGTGTTGTACGAGATGAAGGGGACATTTTTCAGCCTCTACAAAACATAATTCATTAAGAGTGAAAAATAATCCATAAACTAAAAATTTGACTTTTTCTCACTTTTATGGGTTACTTTTCACTCCTATGAGTTCTTTTTCACTAATTTACAATATTTTTCACTCTTACTAATTTATGTGAGGAGCATATCGGGTTACAAATGAGATGACACAGGCTACGTGCGAGACCCTTCCAACAACCTAGAACAATCAAAATAGATTTGTAATTTTTTCTAAGGTCAAGTTTGGGAAGATCAGTGAGAAATTACATGTGTATCCCACCTAATCACTGAGATCGAATTCAAGTATTATAAAAAAACAACTCAAGAGGAGCTTTTGGTGAGGAGAGGAAAGGTGTCATCTCTTGCCTACACTCTAGAGCTGAAAAAATAGATTTTGAGAGAGACACAGCCGAAACACAATCTTAAAAAGGTTTGGGATTCGATAGTTCACGCAGCATTTGAAAATCCAATTGGGTTCAATGGATTATGAAAAATCACATAATATGTATCTTGTCAAAAAATTTAAGGTTTTGGAGATGATAATCTTATGGTCCAAAATCTCATTTGGGTGTTACGTCAATATAGATTATGAAGATGTATTTTACACTATGTAGAGACAGGAAAGTGGTTCTTAATGCTCGTACCACACTTTCAGTATTTATTTATTGAGAAAGAGCAACTGGTCACCTGTGAAAGCCTACAAGTATTAGAAAAAAGACGTGAAGGAGCCCTAGGCATGACTCTAGAGGACAACTCTCTGATGCTTAGGTTAGAGACGTACTTAAGAGAGAACTATAAGAGGGAGAGAGGTAGGAGAGCTTAAGAGTGAAGTACTAGACAAGCCTGCGTGTATGAATGAAAGCTCCTGAAGTTCTCGGAGAGCCTGATGAGTGCTCTAAATAGTGGGCGAAAGCCCCTTCTCTCTGTGTGTGTCTCTATATCTGTATGTGTGTCAATGCCCCCTAGGTCCAATGGGAGACCTATTTATAAGGGTTGTCGTGGTGGTGGCCGTGCGTTCCTCAACGGGGAAATGGTATGGGTCGTGGAGTAACACATCCTTGATCATGGGGAGAGTTACCCATTGTGCACCTGTCTATTCCAGAAGAGGTGTCTTGTGGCGGGATTCTCGATGTTGTGAGTGTGACCCAATCTTTTTCGGAGAGGGCCCCGTAACGGTGACGACATATTCCTCGTTGGGCGAACGTTACAACGCTCATACCGCGTGCGATGATTTCTCCAATGAACTAACGGAGCTTTGTTGGGCCTCATTACAAGAAATAACCTTTTTAACAATAAAAAATTTTGTTGTAAAAGGTTAAAATTTTATTGTTTATAATGCTAAGCATGTCTTATTTTCGTTATTTTTGCCTTGAATCATGTCATGCCTTAGTTTCATTATTTTTGGTTCCCAATCATGTCATGAGTTCATTTTTGATGTTAGTATGTTTTAAAGACTAAATTTCACTATATGTTATTTTCTTTCCCAAAATCATATAGCATTGTAATTAAAGGAATTGTCATGCTTTGTGTGTACCTTAGCATAAGAGTTTTTAACATTCCCTTCTCACCCTATTTCTATTTTATTAAGTTCACATATAGTGCGTATTCTGGTATGTTGCTATTAGATCACATACACTTGATAGAAACATCTCTTGGACTTGAGAGCCTCTTCGTCGCATATTCTTTCTTTCGGACTAGGTGATCTTATTTCAAGACCTCTGTAAGTCTCCGTGAGCCTGAGATTCTCACTAGGATGCCAAGCTGGTTGTACCCTAAAACCTAATGGTCTAGAAAGCACTTAGTGATTTTTGCATTTTCTGTGGACTGGATTAAATGCGGCCTTCAGGCGACTGTTACTTCCAGATAGCGGCCCTGACGCGACCACTTTCTGCCAGTTGATCCTGGCATTGACATGTTCTTCTGCATTGACTCTGTCCCTGATAGCGGTCTCGACTTGACCGCTACCTCAAGAAAACGGTCCTACCTTGACCATGTTCTATCTAAATCTTGTTCAACCCATGGTTTGACCCAAGGGTTGGTTAAACTCTGTTCCTAGATGGTCTTCTAATTATTTGGAACCCAACACATTGTTTAATAAGCCATTAATAAACAAGAGAAATCTGTGAATGTACCGCTATGCTGTCGGAATCCCTTCATAGCATAATGTCTAATGAATTCATCCTTGATCTCATGATTCTCTTTGGTGTATTTCTTACTTTACTTTTGTTATCATGAAACTATTGTTTGAACTTAAAATTGCAGGCCAACTTTATTGTTACACTCATGGAAGTAGCTTGATTTATAACTTGAAAATGCAAGGGCGAGCACGGACGGTGTCCAAAGACTCCACACTAGCCCCCTCGACAGATGGTCAGAAATATACTGTTAACCATGGGGTATGATGAATATTGACGTTGTATTATGCTGGGAGTACTTTTTTTATAAACAGATGAAATCTATGAAAATCTCATGATTGATTATTACATGCTTGTTATCTAGAACATAGCATTTCTAAGGTTATGAAAAGTACTTTCTCATTACATGGTAGTACATTCTCATTAATGAAAGACCATATTATAATCTTACTTGGTCATGCTCTCATGTTGTCTCATATCTCTACACTTGTCTTGGTACTTATTGTTGCTTTGATTTTATTTTACATGTTTTATCACACTTTCATTATTGCCCCTTTTTCATAGAGCTAAAATGTTAATTACGGGATAAGGGGAGATGCTGCCAAAATTTATCTGTGATTTGTCGACTCATGTGATTATTTTGCTAATAATGATGACGTTAACAAATAATTAAGTTATCCATAATGGTTAACAAACGTGGGATGATGTCGTTATTAGTCATATGGCGTAGTGCATATGTGCTCGCCATGGACCGGACTAAGATCGTGCTCGAGTATGAACCTCGCACAAAGTCCGAGTGATCAACTCCTACTTCAATATGTGATGAATAAAGTCTGAATAATCAATGAATTTTAATACAGGAAGGCCATGATTTGGGTTGGGCCTTTAGATGATGTTGCTTGAAGTCTGGAGACCACCTCCCCTAAACCGGCACCATTCCCCCCTCCCAAACTGGCATCACTGACCTTTCACCCGGCATGGGATAATGCGGCACGCAAAACCCCCGTGTTGGATCAACTTGCCCTTATTCTTGCCTCATTCTTTCTCATCTCCCCTCGCTAAAATGGCGCGGGTCAATCCGGCATGCCAATGGGCCACACCGGATCAACCCCCCTATGTGTCTCCATAGTCACCTCCTAAGTCGTCACCGCTTTACCCATTTGTCACCCTAGTGTGTGTATTTTTCACCATTAAGGCATATTGTCACCCATTTTAGCCACTGCTTGCTCCGCCACCCATCTGCCTATGTTGTTAGCCATTTGGCACCCTTGACTATTTTATTTACCACCTGTGTGAGCCATTTGTTGGCCTTTGGATTTATTTTTCACCCTTGTGTGCCTCTCTATGCTGATTCATCACTACACCTCTCAGCCTGACTTCTACAAGCCCAAGTCAACTTCTGCTTCCTTTAACCCATTAATTGTCCTTCTTTTTCCTGGCCCATGGTCGTCTTGTGGATAAATAATAAGAATAATGGTAAAATCAATGATGAATCCCTCTTGGGTTTGCTCTCTTCATGCATACACATGCATCGATATATATGCATATATATACAGATATGCATAGTTATTTTTACTGCATGCTTGCCTGCTCTGATCTCTCGGTATATAAAATGGTGATCTACAGAAGGTTGGATTAGGTCTCGTAAGAGGCTCTCACTAAGGTGATCTTCGGACCTAAGTTCTCCGCCATGCATCGGGGGTCATATGAATAAATACGATCATATTGCATGCTTGAATGTATGTCTAGGTCTTGCTTTGCGTAATGATGTCTTTTGTTTCATGTACATGCCCATATCAATTTAGCCCCGGTGGCCCTCTATCTTGGCGATTAATCAAGGGTGTTCCTCCTTCCGGGAGGATATAATTAATGTAATAGCCTTCATGGTATGACGGGCTTCTAGTCTCGACTCAGACTTCACTTTCGTCTGACTAAGTCAGATTGAGCGCATAATAAATTTATCACGGACTATACGCCCCTTCACCTCTTTCACGGAGACAAAAACTACTTTTATATCAACTATAGTTTTTATTTCATGCTTCCAGATCCCCTTCTCACTCTCTCTCTCTCTCTTTTTTTTTCCCGCTCAGAGCTGGGCCCCACGAAGATTCCCCTCACAAAACACGTGCACGGGGGGTCTCTGGAGGCAGCAGATAGAAGTGGCCCCCACTTTATCCAATTTTTCCTTTATGTTCAAATGATTGAAACCTCTGCGTCAACGCTTTGAGTTAATAACGTTGACGCAGTGTGAAGGCCTCATTCTTTGTTGCTTGAGTAGCTGCAACGTCCACGGCTTGGACATCTAGGGTTAACGCAGACTGAAGACTTCCTTAGATGTGTTAAAGTGTTGAAGACAGCATCTACGCACCTTGCCAGTGCGTTGATGCTGGCTTGGAGGTGCTCGAATTTGAAGGCACAAGCGTCGACCTTTGTCGTGCATGTGCATCGACCTTCATGTGCATTAGTATCGACCTTAACCTAGTAGTGTCCACTACTGCGTCCATGATACTGTTCAGCGGCGTTAACGCAGTGGCACCTTTTTTAAGTGACGCTTTGTCTGTTTGAACTGCAGAGTCCACGCATCAGGTAGGCAGCATTTACACTTCCACTGAGAGTGTTAACGCCTTAGACCTTTAAGCAAAATTTAGTCTTGGCAATACACTACTGCGTCTACGCTGCAGTGCTGCAGCGTTGATGCCTTAAAGTTCAAGTAACTTCTTCATCTGCAATGAGTTTTTGAAAAACAAGTGCTACCAAGGCTTCATGTGTCAGAATCAAAATAATAACTAAATCACATCATGGTAGACATCATCAAAATTAGGAGGACACAATAAGAGAGACGAGGGCTAGAACTCCCTTGTTAAGGCACTGAGGCCCTGATAACAAGGAACCAGATACAGAATAACCAGGGATTAACTGAGATCAAGGTGGGCTAAAACCTCAAAAATAGTATGAAAAAGAGCAAGAACCCCAAAAGGGTGAGGAGGAGTAAGAAGAAAGAGGAGAATAAGAATCATCCGACGTGGTCGGAGAAAAGAAATAGCGATCACCCACCAGAGGCGGGGAAGAAGAAGTATAAACACCTGACAGGGTCAGGGAGAGAAAATGATAGACACCCGACAAGCTCGGGGAAAAAGAATCATAAACACCCGATAGGGTCAGGGAAAGAGAATGAGAAGTATAACCCGAGGATACCGGAGGAGGAGAATCAGAAGAAGTCTCAAAAGTGAGATGAAAGGATGACATAGGCCGAGGCCTAGAATAATGAGAACGTGAAAAATTCGGTGGCTCGGAACGAGAAAAAGGGAAGCGGGGACTCCTGGACCCGGGAGGAGAGGAGAGGATGATAGAAATGGCAGGGACAAAAAGTGCACGGATGCAAGTTTTTATAAAGCAATGTCAAAACATGCACGGACGCATGTTTTGTGAAGTGAACAAGCACGGGCTTAAATGCAAAGCGTGTACGGACTTTAACAAGCAACCCAATAGAATTTCGTCTAAGTCCAAAATATGCACGGACCTTATGAAAACGTGCAGGGACTTAGTATGAGATATGCATGGACTTGACAATGCAAACTGAGAAACTGCACGGACTTAAGAAATGTCAGCCTATAGAATGTGCATGGACTTGAACATATGCAGACCTCCTATATGCAATGACTATGCACAGACTTGCAGTAGCAAATGCAACAGGCAGGATAGTGTTCCAAGCATACCAAGCATAGCACTAATCATGCATAACGGTCTCCTAATGATCACTCAATCAAGCACTAACTTAGGAATGAAAGTGGTGACTCAAGAAGTTGCTATCATCAAAATAACACTCCATCATCAAAGTCCAGGGGGCACAACATGCCTGACCAAGTCGGCACACTTCTTGCCAATCAAGAGCCGATGGTCAGTTGATGTTCTTATTGCCTTGTACATTAAGGAGATAGTCAGGTTACATGGAGTTCCTGTCTCAATCGTGTCTGACAAAGACCCACACTTTACTTCTCATTTTTGGAAGGGTCTACAACATTCATTGGGAACAAGACTTAACTTTAGTACTACTTTTCATCCTCAAACGGATGGTCAGACCAAAAGAACCAATCAGGTGTTAGAAGATATGCTTAGAGCTTGCATTATTGATTTTGGTGAAAGCTGGCATGAGCATTTGCCTTTGGTCGAGTTTGCATAAAATAACAGTTATCAGGTAAGTATACAGATGGCACCTTTCGAAGCCTTATACGAAAGGAGTTGCCGATCACCTTTGTGCTGGGATGAGGTGGGTGAAAAGTAATTGTTAGGCCCAGACATGGTAAGGGATACCACCGATAAGATTCAACTCATCAGGGAAAGACTTCAAGTTGCCTAGTCTAGACAGAATGCTTATGCCGATACAAGAAGAAGAGATCTTAAATTTCAAGTCGGTGATCACGTATTTCTCAAGATATCACCCGGACGTGGAATAAGAAGATTTGGTGTTAAGGGCAAGCTTACACCAAGGTTTATCAGACCTTTTGAGATACTAGAAAGAGTTGATGAGATTACTTACCACGTCACCTTATCTCCTCAATTATCTGAAGTACATAATGTATTCCACATATCCATGCTGAAGAAGTATGAGCATGACCTGACACATATCATCGATCATGGAGACCTGGTAATTCAAAAGGATCTCTCATATGAACAAAAGCCCATAAAGATCCTCGATCGCGAAGTACGTACACTAAGGAATAAAACTATTCCCATGGTCAACAATTACATATGGCATGACTCAATAAAATGGAAATACATATGATATGACTCAATGAAAGGGACAATAACATGAGATAACATAGGCGGACTCCTCAAAGTGGTGCCGACGATCCGAGCTAAAGAGAGTGCTGTGGGATGCCCTCATCAGATTTAGCTTGCATGGATCATGTGAAGACGTGCAAGGACTTTACTTTAAAACCAAAACATGCACGACGTTTGGTTTGCACGGACTATGTGAAGATGTACAAGGACTTGGGATGCAACCCTATCAGCAAATAGACTAAGTCCAAAACGTGCACGGGGTTTAACATGCATGGACTATATGAAGACGTTCAAGGACTTGAGATGCAACCCAATCAGCAAATAGACTAAGTCCAAAATGAGCACGGACTTAAAATGCAACCCAACAGAAAATTGTCTAAGTCCAAAACATGCACAGGGTTTGTATGAGACATGGATGGACTTTACACTGCATAGACTTGCTATGCAGTGGACTGTTCATCCTCGGACTTGAATAGGGCATGCATGGACTTTGCCATGTAGTGGATGCAATGTGCACGGACTCATGTTCTTGACCAAGGTCAGAACATGCATGGACTTATATGCACGGATATGCTGTGTAGTGGACTGTTCATCCTCGGACTTGAACAGGGCATGCACGGACTTGCCATGTAGTGGATGCGATGTCCACGGACCTGTTTAAGACATCCACGGACTTGTAAGGGTGTGCACGAACTTTAATCATGCGAGTCGATGAAATGTGCACGGACTTAGAATGTGTAAGCCGGTGGGATGTGCACGGACTTAGAATGTATAAGCCGGTGGGATGTGCACAGACTTTAGAATGTGTAAGCCGGTGGGATGTGCACGGACTTTATGAGTGTGTGCACAGAGCATGCACGGACTTGCTGAAGTGTAGCTCAGACTCTACATAGCTAAGGCAGATGTGCTCTAACCTTGCTACAGTGTGTGCTCTAACTTAGACTGAGCCTAAGACTCTACATGCAAGGACTTGCTACAGTGCATGCTCTGACTTGGACTGAGCCTACAATTGTATATGCAAGGACTTGCTACAGTGCATGCTCTGACTTGGGCTGAGCCTAACACTCTGCATGCAAGGACTGCTACAGTGTATGCTCTGACTTGGGCTGAGCCTAACACTCTACATGCAAGGACTGCTACAGTAGTTGCTCTTACCATGCACTGACTTAGGCTAGAAGGTGTGCAACATGCTCAGACTTGCATCGAGCATATACACTGACTCTAAGTGTATGCTAAGACATGCACAGACTTGTCAGGCGACATACAGACCCAAACGTTCACGGACTTGGACAGTGTGCACGGGCTTTGAAGAAACTACGTGCACGGACTTAATATGCACGGACACGGACTTAATATGCACGGACTTATTGTATGCATGGACACAAAGAGTGTTATAAGAGAAGAGAATGCATGGAGATTATATGCATACTAATAAACACTGTATTGAATCTTAAGGCAAATGACTCTGAAGTTAAGCACAACAATTAACAGTAATTAAATGACAGATCAAACAAGATGTTGACAAATGGTGTATGACATCATCTAAACAGTAGGGATTCAACACCTCGCTCCCTCCGTTGCACCCTCTCACCCACACATACACAGCCACCCACTGCACTAGCACTCTTTTCCCTTTCTCTCCCTCACCCGCAGGTATCTCCCCCTTTCTCCCCCCTAACATAGCCGTGAGCCCCATCTCTCTCCCACTCTCACCACCCCAGCTCCCTCTCGCCACTCCCTCTCCCCCTCTCCTACACCCCCCACTGGGCACTCCTCCTCCCACGGTTACTCACCCATACAGACTAATGTACACATGCCCCTCACCGCCGCCGCGGGCCTCACACCATTGTTGCCCTCTCACTGCGCACCTGCACTGGCCACCTCTCTCCCTGTCGCCACTCTCCTCCACACTTCTTTCCCCACACATCACCTCTTCACACACATATCTCTCGCCGACATCCCTCTCTTCATCACACTCCACACACACTCATACTTCCACATACACACCCACACCCTCACATGGTTCGCCACCTCTCTCCCACTATCTCCCTCTCACGGACGACCCTTCACAGAAGGCGGGAGCCCGACATCCCCTCTTCTCTCCACTGTCAGACCTCTCCACCACACGCACATGAGCATTACCATCGGACGATCCTCTCTCTCACTAACCCTCCCCTGCACATTGTTGCACTCCTACTCATCTCACACAGACTCCCTTGACACGCCCACCCATCTATCCTTCACTCCCTGGCCAACCCTCACGCCAACCATCCTTCTCTCTGCATGCACTGTCCTCTCTCTTTCTCTCTCCTCTCTCTCTATCTCTCTATCTCTCTATTTCCTATTCGAACGAATGAGCACAGATCTAGAGGGGGGGTGCCTATGTTCTTCTCTTTCTCCTCGTGTGGATGGCGGTGGACGGAGCAGCAGGGGGGAGTGAGAGCCTCCTCTCCTCTTCTTCTCTTCCTTTTCTTCTCTTCCTCTCGTCTTTTCTCTTCAATGCGTCTCCCTCTGTCTCTGTAGATGCCTGTTCGCCGGAGAAAAGGGGTTTTTATACCCCAACGACAGCAAGCTTGGTCGAAGGCAGGAAGCGACGGGCATTCAATGCGGATTTGACTTTGTCCATCCTCGATGGCAGGGGCTAGCTCGCGTGCCCCCACTTCTAAACGACACCTCAGCAAGCCTTACCGGATCCTCATTGCGCGCCGAAGATCATAGGGTATGGCCGTCACGTTTGTCTGCCGGATGCGCCGGGTAAAGGGGTTCAGGGCGTGCCGTTGAGGAAGCTACAGGCCGTGCTGTTGGAAGACTCAGGGAGCGTGCCGCTGGAGGGATGGCAGGGTGTGTCGCTGAAGGGTTGGCAAGCTGTGCCGTTGGAGAGCCCTTGAGGAAGCGTGCCGCTGGAGGAAGCCCATCGGGGGTGTACCGGTGAAGGGGCCATTGGAAGTGTGCCACTGAAGGGTGCATTGTGAGTGTGCCGCTTAAAGGGCACGAGGGTGCGTGCCAGCGAAGGACCCAGGGGGTGTGTTGGCGAAGGCCTTGGATGGAGTGTGCCGCTGGAGGGCTTGAATGAGTGTGCCGGCGAAGGCGCGCCAACGGGTGTGCCGGAGAAGGCGCCCGTAGGGTGTGCCGCGCTGAGAGCTTCATGGGTGTGCCGGCGAAGAGCTATGGATGGCGTGCCAACGAAGGGCGCTCAAGGCGTGCCGACGAAGGCATGGCAGGGTGTGCCACTAGAAGGCCACCCTGGGCGTGCCGCTGAAGGGACACACAGGGGCGTGCCAGCGAAAACACCCAGCTGGGTGTGCCGGTGAAGGTGCAGGCAAGGTGTGCCGCTGAAGAGCCCAGGAGGGGCGTGCCGGCGAAGGGGGGAACATAGGGAGTGTGCCGCTGAGGGCACTCCCGAGGGTGTGCCGCTAAAGGCAGCAAAAGTGTGCCGTTGAGGTTGACTTGGGCCCATTTTGAGCCCGGTTAACGGTCCACTTAGTTCTCTTCGGGGCGCACGGATTGTGAGCTTCCTGGGGGCTGGTTTCTCTTCGCTGTCGTGACTCTGGGGACAGTTTTACGACAGTGTATTATTCATTCAGAGAGTCCGGCTGGCCCGTCCTTTCCGTAGTTCCTTCGGTTGAAGTTGTTTGTTGATGCTGGCCTGGTCGGGACATGCGGACGTGTAATTTTACCCTTTTCCTCCTCTCTCCTCTCTATCTTGTTGTGTGATCTCCTCTGATGTAAAAAAAATGCCAAATTTTAAATGGAGATTTCAGTGGAAGATTATGATGTCTTCCGCTCGTCCTCCTCCCAGAGGCATGAGGCCCATGTTGCTTCCTTTCCATTAGATTTTCTCTCTCCTACATTAGATGTAGGGTCTGGTGAGTCTAGGGAAGTAGGGTCTAGGTCTAGAGAAGAAGGGTCTTGTTCTAGGTTATCCAACCCATCCTTGCCTGAGTCGCGCCCACTGGCACGTCATTCCATATCCATTCCTGATCGATTTTTATAAGATCTAGCTCAACGATGTCGTGCTCTTCTGAAATGCCCGGAGTTCATAACTACGATGATTGTGCTAGAGGAAGACGATGAGGAGCAAGATGGGGTGTGGAGCGACGATGGATTAGGAGTCTGTCTATGAAGTCATGGATGAGAAGGACCCGGTCGATTATAAGGACAATGACGTAGATGACACTGCAAACTTGTACGTGCAAGGTTTGAAGAGATTCGATGAACCATCCTCAGTAGTGGATGAACCTACGAAGAAAATTAATCTGGAAACTAAAGAAGACCCCAGGCCTATTATTATTGTTGCCAATCTCCCTCTAGAAGTTGAAGAAGAACTAATCAAGGTCCTGAGAGATTATAGCGATTCTTTCGCTTAGTCTTATGAGGACATGCTGGGTCTTGACCCCTCCTTGGTAGAACATCGATTAGTGCTTAAACTAGGGGCAACAGCTATTAAACAGAAGCTAAGAAGATTTCACCCCCACATGGCCTTAAGGATGAAAGAAGAGGTCGATAAATTACATAAGGCCAAGTTCATTAAAGTTGTCTTATATCCCCAGTGGGTGGCGAACATAGTCCCTGTCATCAAGAAGGATGAAAAAGTATGCATTTGTATCGATTTCAGAGATCTGGATAAAGCATGTCCCAACGATGATTTCCTATTGCCTCATATAGATGTTTTGGTGGATAACACCACCGGGTATGAAGCTTTGTCATTCATGGATGGTTATTCAGGTTACAATCAAATCTATTTAGCTCCTGAAGATCAAGAGAAAATCTCCTTGACCATGCCTTGGGGTACGTATTGTTATGTGGTGATGCCATTCGATCTGAAGAATGCAGGTGCCACCTATTAAAGGGCGATGATGGCTATATTCCACGATATGATGCACGTTTACATGGCAGTTTATGTGGATGATATTTTGGTAAAATCGAGGACTAAGGAAGAACACCCCGCTACTTTAGCTAAGGTGCTTCAGAGAGCTAGGGAATACCAGTTGAAAATGAATCCAAAGAAATGAATTTTTGAAGTCTCTTTAGGGAAGTTGCTTTGCTTTATAGTTAGCAAACGGGCTTAGGCGGAAGGCCATGACACCAAGACAGAATATTTACTAGCTTAGGCAGAAAGTCATGACACCAGACAACTTGGCCTAGACGGTATGTCTTGTTGCTAAGATAAAATATTTACCGATTTAGATGAGAACTCATGACATCGAACAAAGATATTTAATGGCTTAGACATAGAGTCATGACGTCGTACAACTTGACTTAGGCAGAAGGCCATGACGCTAAGGTAGAATATTTACCGGCTTAGGCAGAAAGTCATGACACCGGACAATAATATTTAACAGCTTAGACATACAGTCATGACGCCGTACAACTTGGCTTAAGTGAGAGGCTATGATGCCAAGATAGAATATTTATCGACTTAGGTGAAAAGTCATGACGCCAGTCAAAGATATTTAACGGCTTAAACAAACAGTCATGACGTCGTACAACTTGGCTTAGGCGGAAGGTCATGACGCCAAGGCAAAATATTTACCAGCTTAGTCATAGGGCCATGACGCCAGACAAGAATATTTAACAGCTTAGCCATACAGTCATGACGTCATACAACTTGGCTTAGGCGGAAGGCCATGACGTCAATGCAGAATATTTACCGGGTTAGGCAGAAAGTCATGACGTCAGACAAGAATATTTAAAGGTTTAGACATACAGTCATGACACCGTACAACTTGGCTGAGGTGGGAGGCCATGATGCCAAGACAGAATATTTACTAGCTGCGGAAAGCCATGACGTCAGACAAGGATATTTAATGGCTTAGACATACAGTCATGACGTTGTACAACTTGACTTAGGCAGAAGGCCATGATGCCAAGATAGAATATTTACCAGCTTAAGCGAAAAGTCATGACGTCGGACAATGATATTTAACGGCTTAGACATATAGTCATGATGTCGTACAACTTGGCTTAGGCGAAAAGTCATGACGCCAAGGCAGAATATTTATTGGCTTAGGCATAGAGCCATGACGCCGGACAACTTGGCCTAGACGATATGTCATGTTGCCAAGGTAAAATATTTACCAGCTTAGGTGAGAAGCCATGATGCCAGACAAAGATATTTAATGACTTAGACATAGAGTTATGACGCCGTACAACTTGGCTTAGGCAGAAGGCCATGACGCCAAGATATAATATTTACCAGCTTAGGCGAAATGCCAAGATGTCAGACAAGATATTTTTATTGATTTACGTGCCAGTCTAGACGAAAGGTCATGATGCTGGCGATAAAAGTGATCTTTTCATTCATCGATCTAGATGGAGGGGCAGAGCCACAGGTAGAAAGGATCTTTTTGTTCCCTGGCCAGGAAGGAGGCCCAAGCCGGAGGTGAATGCGTCCTTTTTTATTGTCTGGCTAGGCAAAAGGTCTGAGCCAAAGGTAAAAGAATCTTTTGGCTTCTTCAAAATGCCCCTAAGTCGGGGCGTATTCTTCATGGCTTCTATGCCCCCAGATGGGGTATGCCTCTTCTTCAAATACCCCTAAGCCGGGGTGGACTCTTTTCTTCCGATGCTCCCAAGACAGGATGGAGCTTCTTCAAATGCCCCTAAGCCGGGGCACATCTTTTACTTTTTACGCCGTCAGATTGGAGTATGTTCCTTCTTCAACTGCCCCTAAACCGGGGTGTAACTTTGTCTCATATGCCCCCGACGCGGGGTGAACTTCTCTTCATATGCCCCTGAGCCGGGGCGTAGCTGTGTCTCATATGCCCTCCATACAGGGTGTGCTTGGCTTCTTATGCACCTGAGATGGGTGTATTCTTCTGCACGTCTCCCTGTGTCAGGGTATCACTTCTCGCTTCTCATGCCCCCGTACTGGGTTAGATTCTGCTTCTCCTACCCCCCGACGGTGGGGTATGTTTACTTCTTACACACCCAAGATGGGGCGTGCTCCTTTCTTTGTGTGCCCCTAGGTTGGGGTGTGTTTTGCTTCTCCTGCCCCCATGGCGGGGTATAGTTCTTCTTCAGATGCCCCTAAACCGGGGTGCAGCCTTGTCTCATATGCCCCTAGAGCGGGGGTATGCTCTTCTTCAAATGCCGCTAAACCAGGGTGCATTCTTCTGCTTCTTATGCCCCTGTGGCGGGGTATGTTCTTTACAGCTTCTATGCCCCCAGGCAAGGTGTATTCTTCATGGCTTCTGTGCCCCCGTGGCAGGATATGTTTCCTCCTCAGACATCCCTAAGGCAGGGTGCGCTGCTACCTCAGATGCCCCCAGGCGGGGTGTGTTCTTTGGCTCTCTGCGCCCCTTAGGACAAGGTGTATTCCTCTTTATATGCCCCTGGCGCGGGGTGTGTTCTTTGGTTTCTTATGCCCCCATGGCGGGGGTGTGCTTCTTCTTGTGCACCCGAAGCGGGGTACGCTCTTCTTCACATCTCCATATGTCAGGATATCACTTATTGCTTCTCATGCCCCCAAACCGGGGTGAATTCTACTTTTTCTACCCCTCGAGAGTGGGGTATGTTTAGTTCTTGTGCGCCCAAGGTAAGGTATTTTCTTCTTTTGTACACCCCCAGGCTGGGGTGAACTTCTCCTCTTCTTATGCCCCCTCAGAGCGGGGTGTATTCTTCGCTTCTGATGCTCGGAAGGCGGGATGCCCTCTACCTATTTCACCCCCAAGGCGGGGAGTATCCTCTTCTCCATATGCCCCCATGGCGGAGTATGTTCTTTTGTTGCTTCTATGCCCCAGTGACGGGGTGTATACTTCCTCTTCAGATGCCCTTAACCTGGGGTAGATTCTTATGCTTCTTTTGCCCCATAGTGGGGTATATTTCTCTTCGTACTCTTTTGCATTCATGGCATGCCTTGCGTTGCATTCTCCTTTTATATCCTTTGCCTATTTGATAAGGCTTACCCTCTTAACTAAAAAATCAAGAACTAGTCGTTTCCTAACTTGCTGTAGGCAAGGGGTTAAGCCTAAAACAGATTTAATCTGTTTTCGTGTTTCATGTCTGTGCAGGGGCAGGTTGGCAATGAAGCCTAAGATTCTCATCATTACACAGCCAGGATTAGTCCGTTCAAGAGGTTTTACAGTTATGGTAAGACCGTTCCAATTCTAGAACTCTCGACATTTCAACGATTTGATATTGACCGTTCATCAACCAGAGCGGTGAGATCCTAGCCATTCTACTCCACCAACGGTCTACTTTAGGCCGTTCAAACTCTTTAGCATTCCTACCATGCACGGCCCGGATCTGGCCGTTCTCATTCCTGAGCGGTTAAGTCATAACCGTCCATTCTTTTGAGCGGTCCATTATTAGCCGCTTATATTCCGAGAATCTCAATTCACAAATCACAAGTCAAGGCCAAGAACTCAAACTTTATTCCACTCAAACTGACTCATTTATTCATGTCTCAAATTCTAACGTAAGTAAACATCATGAAAAGTAAAAGAATATCACTCTATCCTCCGCTGGGCATCCCCACGGGGACATATCTCTCTCAGCTCTCTGATGTAAGCCTGGTGTGTCTCTGCAACCTCCGCTGGAAGGGTGCACACCCTGCTGATCTCCCACATGATCATGGCACTCCTGACCGCCTACTCGTCCTCCTCTGTGTCAGTCCTCCTCGCCTGTAGTGCGGGAAGATGGGATAGTGCTGGTAGTATGGTCCTGGGTAGTCCAACCTGTAGGTAGCACCGATGCGGGCTATACATCGCCAATGCAGTGTCGCTCACAAGCCTCAGATCCAAGCCTCGCCCTCTAGGTAGCCTGACTGTAGTGTCGTGGAGGAAGTTGGGACGCATCACAAACCTATCCAGTGGCAATCTGTTGATGTACAATCGCCACTCGTCCCTAGTCTTCATATCTGATGTCCTGCACTCAACCTCTGGAGAGCCCGAAGTCGCCACCTATGAAGAAGAGGGGATGGCTCCCGAAGACCCGACTAGCTAAAGTGATATCCTCCTTATGAATGAATTTCATCCTGACACCCATCCAGCACTCTAAGAGTATCATGAAATCGAAGAGAGGACTCCCTAGAGCTGCTGAGGTAAGGCCCTCATACAAGTAGGCAAGGACGGCCTGGGAGATGGAAAGACTCTGTCATAGGTCACTAATGGTGCTAAGGAGAGGAGTGTCTAACACGTGGTCGGCAGAAGGAAACAAGATGGCCCCACATAGGCAAATAGACGCGGCCTTGGCTATGGCCTCATCCCACCCACATCTATTCCAGACAACCTCTTGGTTGAACGAAAACCTGTAGAAGGCTTTAAAACATAGAAAATGAATTGGAATTAAAGCTAAAATGCCCCCAATGAAAAATGCATGAAGTATGATCATGAAAACTCATTAATAAGGAGCATAAAAACACTTTGAACTCTCAAATTTCCACAACAAATGATCAAGATCATGTTCCTATTCATTTATGCAATATTAGATCATTATGGGACAAATTCCATTGAAGATGAGAGTTTCATTCAACTGATTATTGCCAAGATTTGCATGAGGAATTCATAGACTTATCTAGCTCAAAAACCCAATGAAGAACATGCATGTAAATGCCAAATGAGAACAATTCTAGCTCACTCACTAGGGTGGGGTCGACTCCATGCTAGGATGGGTCGACTTCGCTAAACAACTTTGCAAGATTTTAAGAGCCTAAGCCTTACCAAAAGTTATTGAGGAATAGACATGAGATATACCACCTGTTTTGAACCATGGACAGTAAAATACTCATGCAAGTATTGGTTTGACTTGTAAATGATGTCCACCATAAATGTCAGTCCTGCAAAGTAAGATAATCATATTTGCATAAGTTCCTTGATCATCAGTCATTCTTCAATGGACATTTTACACACCACATTCACACAAGTATGCACACAAGATTTGTCATCATTAAAACTTAATCACCAAACTCAAATAGGGGATCCAACAATCTCCCCCTTTTTGATGATGACAAAACATGCGATGTGTGCTTGAATTTCAATCAAGTGCCAAAACATTTGTTTGTGCATGGTTTGAAATAGTTTTAGTGAAGCGCAATGAATATGCACTTTGAGGTTTGAAAATTTATGTATCAACAAGTGCAAGTGAAAGGATGAAGTAAAGTGCAAGTGAAGGTGAAAATGGTAAAGGTGAAAATGCACACTCTCTCCCCCTTTTTGTCATCAACAAAAATCGACTGATTTAAGCATGTTATGTACATGTATGACCCAAAGATGTATCTATGTCAAATGAAGTATGACATGATCTAAATTATTCATGCAAGCAAGCAAACATGCAAGCTTGAAAGACAATCAAGCATGTAGTACTATAGCTCCCCCTCAATGGGGTAAGAGGATAGTAAGTGAACAGTAGATTCAAACCAAAATGTGAGACAAGAAGTATAATCAAAAAAGGTAGTGCACGCATAAGTTAACGGCATTGCATAAATCATGATAAGAATAAATTCAAGATACACATTCATCACAATAATACCCAAGAGTGAAATGTGCGGCAATGAGAAATGAGCTTCGAAATATATGGATATCTAGACTTTCTTAAGAATACTAGAGAGTTATTTCCTCTCTACAGTTCCATTTTAGATCCTCGACTATCGGTAGCTTCGCACAACCCCACTTATTGATCATGTCATATTATTGTCCTTTAATTTACATGTGATTTTCATACCATGATATGTAAACATATTGAATTAAATAATTAATTAGTTATATTTGTCTAGATAATGAAAAGTTATCCCTACTGAGTGCTCACATAGTATTTTTCAATATTTTTCAAGTCGTTTTGAAGATGAAGAACCTTAATTGAACGGGTTGGGTTTGGAGTGATCCTAAGCGACTATCTAGAAGATTGCGTCTTAGAGTCCGATGAAAGTGTCTATTGTAATAAGTCTTTGGGACATTGGAGTCTTCATTTTATAAAAAGTGTAATTCCATGTTTTGGTGAATTTGGAGTATTAACGAGATACATAACTTTGGAATTTCTTCTAGATTATTAATAATGTTCATTTCTTTGATGGAATTATGATGTCTAGCCCTTCCAATTTTGCTCTAACTATGAATGATCATGACTATCGCACTCTGAGTTCTTGCATCGGGGCATGATAGTCTTTGTAGTATTAGAGCCTAGGTTTATTTAAGACCCTAGGTTAGAAAGGCTCAGTCTATAGGATCCATAACTTAAGTCGACATGTATACCTTACCGATAAGAATGGGTAGAGCCAAAGGCTAAGTGTTAAATGAGTTTAATAGGTTAAATAGACTTGTTCTTAAAATAAGATAACTTACTTTACTCTTGTTTTGAAGGTTGATTGATATCATGGCGGCCAAAAGAGTTCAGTGGCATGAGATGCAACACAGTATGTAAGGGATGACTCAGGCTCTCTAGCAGATGGCGCAAGGAGCAGTGCACCACGGCACAGGAGATCTATGCCGAAGTTTTTGTAGCTTAAATCCCCCTAGATTTCATGGATTGATGGATCCAGATGAGGCTGAGCGCTGGATCGAGGAATTGGAGTGTATTTTTCATGTGATGCAATGCACGAACCCAGAGTAGGTCCTTTTAGTGACTTTCTAACTCATGAAGGATGCTAGGGCCTAGTGATGATCTACTAAGACTACTTGCCCGCAAGAGCCCGTATCATGGGACGAATGCGTGGAGTACTTCAACGACAAGTATTTCTCTGAGAGAGTCCAAGAGAAGAAGCCTGTTGAGTTTGCAACTTTAACGCAATGAAATCTTATCGTAGTGGAGTATGAATGTAATACCCTAATTTTTTCGGATTTGAATCCATGGGTTTCGAAGCGCTTTTGCGAGTCTCGGGGCATGTTTGGTGATTTACTCAAGTTTTTGGCTGTCAAGCCTTCGGAACCCTGTGTAGGGTGAACCGACGTGTTGTAGGGCTCTGAGACATTGTAGACGTGTTGTGCATTTTTTGAGGATCGTGAAAATCTTTTTTCCAATTTTTATATTAATTTTAAAATCCTAAAATTATTTTCTATTTAATAAAGAAATTACGCTACTATTGGCCCACTATATTTGATGACTACTGCAAGTTTGCCAAGTCATGTCAGAAATGCCAGGAGCATGTCACCATGGCCAGGAGGCCACCAGTGCCACTACACCCCACTATCCCAAGTTGGCCATTTGCCCAATGGAGTACAGACGTGGTGGGACCTTTACCAGCATCCTTAACAGGGTGCAAATATATTCTAGCAGCCACAAACTACTTCTCCAGAATGGCGGAGGCAGTGGCACTAAGAGAAGTGACAGGAGAGCTGGTTGCCAGATTCTTCTGTCAAAATATAATATTTCAGTTCGGGGTTCCTAGCCGAATTATCTCTGACAATAGTAGCCATTTCAGAAATCAGAAGGTGTACAGGGTAGCTGACAAATATAAAATTGATTGGCGGACATCGTCCCCCTACAATCCACAAGTCAATGGGCTAGCGGAGGCGTTCAACAAGACTCTTTGTGCCTTGTTGGCCAAGACCGTCAGCTCTAGCAAGAGGGACTAGGAAGAGAAGATGTACGAAGCATTATGGGCTTATCGTATAGTCTATAAAACTCCAACTGACTGCTCACCATTCTCTGTGGTATACAAGTCGGAGGCAGTGGTGCCGATAGAGTTGGAGGTGCCATCACTGCATGTCACTATATACCACAACTTGATAAGTGATGAACGGGTAAATATAGAAAGAAGACTAGAAGGGATCGCCGAGCTCAAAGGAAAGCATCTCCGAGCGCTACAAAATATTCAACTATACCAAGCTCGCATGGCCCGTGCTTTCGACAAGTTGGTTAGAGGGCGAGAATTCAAGAAAGGCAACCTAGTGATGGTCAAAAGAAAAAAAGTGATGGCCTCCAACCCCAAGGGAAAGTTGGTTGAAAATTAGGTTGGACCGTATGTCATCCACCCAGTATATGAAGGTGGTGCCTACGTTCTTATAGACCACAAAGGAGTAATTCAGTTCTCCCCCCTCAATGGGAAGCATCTAAAATTGTATATACAGCCCCGGTGCCATTCGCAGAATGACCAAAATTCACCTTGGCCTAGTGGCACTCCGCCTCGGTCGAGCTCTCCAAAATATCCGCCCAGTTCGAATCAATTACGAGGCCATTGGCTCATGATTGCAAAGGCTCCCCAGTGCCTGCTACTCCCAGGGTCCCTTGAGAGCCCCGCCTAGTTCCATTGGGTTACTACTCTACATATTATCGCCATTACAGACCTTACGTCCGAATCGGTGCATGGATCTTTCCTTGCATTGGCATTACTTTCTTGCCAATGAATACACTCTTCTTTGGCGAGGGGCTTCGTGCCCTAGCCAGTATCTCCACATTACCGCCATTGTAGACCCTACGTCCAAATCGGCGCATAAATCTTCCTCCTTGATGGCCTAAACATACGCTCTCGAAGAGTCTCAATGAATGTATTAGGTCCTAAACAATGGAAAGAAATAAGATGAAGCAATGTGCATCCAATTTTTCTTAACAGCCTCATGGAGAAACAAGCTTTGATGATGACATAGTAAGACAGTGAAAGCCAAAAATATAAGAAGCAATACAAGAAGTACATTGAAGAAAAACTGGCATTCTATGAGAATCCAAACCCTCCACCTACCAGATATAGATGTCCCCCACTGTTTTTCTACTCCTTCAACTGCTGCTGCAATTGCTTTCCCTTTTTCAGCTGCCCTTTCCATTCGGGCAATGGCATCATATAGACACTTTGCTATGTCCAGCAATGCAATGACCTCGCCATTCTCCACGACAGGCAAATGTCTGAATTTTCCTGTTGAAGGAAAGGATTAAACCGGGTTTATAAGCAAGGAGGCATGACCCATGGGTTTGGCATAAAAAAGAGAAAGGAGACAACGCACAAGGTACTGACCGTGCACCATCTTCTGCAATGCTTCTACAGCTAATGTATCTGAAAGAACAAAGACAGGGTTCCTCGTCATAACTTTGGATACAAGTGTGTCCTCGGGCTTCAATTCACGTGCAATGACCCTTGTTGCTATGTCCTACAATAATGAAGAATATAAAGGTCTCTCATGTGCAAAACCAAAAAAACTTGATACAGAGCAACCATAGCATACTAAGTTCTATATGTGACCTTGTCTGTGAGTATCCCACAAAGCAATGCATTTGAGTCAGTTAGCAACACAGCATCAACCCTGCGTGCAGCCATCCGACGGCAAGCTTCTTGAACAGCTGTATTCTCAGGTATTGTCAAGGCCTTAGACAGACGCAATCTTTTTACAGTTCGTTCACTGCTCAGGGCCCTGACCCAAAATGTGAATAGTACTAGATATTAGCTATTATGTTCTATGCATGTCCCCAGCATTCTTTTAGGAATGGTAGAAGGAAAAGTAATGAAGTTAAATTGATGGTAGGGAAGGGAAGGACATTGCCTAAAAAGCCTTACAGCAAACTGATATATGTATCGTGCAAAGAAAAAAAAAAGTATTCAACTCATTCAACACAGCAGCTCAAAAGAAGTCAAAATTTGGTTACACTCTACTGAATCTAATCTAGCCATACAAGTATAAGTAGTCAAAACAATCATAGCCAGTTAACAAGCCCCTTCAATCTCTTGGAGCTCTGCATCTAAGTGAATAAGAGGTTAACCTGAACTGCCATCAATTGCTCCTAGAAGAGGCTTGCAGTACCAAGCAATGGATCCTCTAACAAAACCAGGCACAGGCAGGTGCATGCCCAACACAACAAAACAGAAGATGAAATCAACAATTAAAATATGTATAGTGCAGGCATTGGACATGAGGGCAGGCATTTAATGGAACCCCTTGGGAAAAATGCAAAAAGAGAAGGGCTTCGGTTCTCTTGAAGTGGGGATAAAATAAGACAAGGGAGGGATTGAGCATTTAATGCTCTTGGGAGGTTGAGATGAATGAAATAAAAGGGAAAAGGGTGGTGAGAGTAGAAGACAACGATGGAGGGAAGAGGGAGCTTTTATTGCTGGACTTCATGGGAATAAAATAAGATAAAGAAGAGGGAAGTTTGAGAACAGGAAGAAGATAGCATGTCTCTGTTATTCAGTTGGGTTCCTGGGATTGTACAATGGACAAAGGAAGAAGAAGAAGGAATGTGGATTGAGGAAGTGCCACCTGGTAGCGGCTAGAACCTCTGAGCCACGGCGGTGGCTGGCTGCTCCTTGGGGTGGCACAGTGCAGAAGAAGGGAATGGGAATGGAGGAGTCGCACGCAGATTGAGGCAAAGAATATGTTTAGCAGCAGTGGTGCAGATCTCTCCCTCCCCTCTCCTCACAAGGCTAGGGTTTTCTCCATGGAAAAGGTGGCTATTCCCTTTCATTTATTCATTGCTATCTCTTCCATTACAACAGAGAGTATCCCTTTTATAGGAAGCTTTACATCCAGACTTAGACTTCTTTATCCATTTGTTCAATACCTATTGAGTAAAAGAAAAGGTCCATTAACAGACATGGCCCGTTTAAACACAACTAGAAACAGTCCCAACTAAAATAAAATAGAAAGTGCATAATAAACGGTAAATTCATAGTAAAATAAAAAGGATTCTCCTATGTCTAATGATCATCTTCTGCTACGCCGTCGTCATCTTGCGGCACACTAGTAAGGCCCATTTGTTGACGTAGCCGCTCTTGTTCCAGCATCATTCTGTAGCTCAGATTTTTAATGACAGTCCTCCAGATGGAGGCTGGAGTCCCTCATTCAGAAGGCAGCCGAGGGATGAGGAGATTAGTGATGTGAGAGACATGTTGCTGCAGCTCCAGGATGATAAGCTGGACAGCACAAAAAAGATGATGGCTTTGGTGGTGGGACCCCAAAGGGGTTTTTCAGGGAAATTTGCTTATGACTTCATTGTTGATGGGGGAACTAGACGTTCCTTGTTGTCCCATGTTTGGCTGCCTGCAAGTCCGTAAAGGTCGAAGTCCTGCTGTGGAGAATTTCCCATTGTAGACTAGCAACTTGTGGCTTCACCACTTTTTGGAAAGCATTGATAGTATTTGCGGTTTGTGAGGGGTAGAAGAGGTGACTATGGAGCATTTATTCATTGAGTGTTCCTATGCCCGGGAAGTTTGGCAGCAAATTTTAGTCAAGCTAATGATTTCGTAGCTGGCCCAGTGGAGGATTCTATCAAGCTTTGGCATAGGAGTTGGGGAGAGGTGCTACAAGTACGCCCATACATGTCACCAATGCCAAGCTTTTGGCCCGGTACCCAAAAGGTGTCCTAATCTGTTGCGTCCCACAGCCCCCACCTGGCCATTCTCCGAGTGGGGTGTGGACATCACGAGACCTTTCTCGTTGACATCTAAGGGCCACAAGTACATCTTGGCCGCCACTGACTACTTCTCACGCTGGGTGGAATCCCTTCCCCTACGGGAAGTCACCGGCAAGTTGGTCGTCAGATTCGTCTGACACAACATCATCTACCGATTCGGCACTCCAAGTCACATAGTCTCCAACAATGGAACACCCTTCAAGAACAGGGCCGTATACCAACTGGTAGTCAAATTCCACATCGACTGGAGAACCTCTTTGGTCTACAACCTGCAGGCCAACGGTTAAGCCGCGGCCTTCAACAAGACCCTCTATAAGCTCCTGGCTAAGATTCTTAGCCACCGAAAATGTGATTACGGTGAAAAGGTTTTCGAGGGATTGTGGGCCTAGCGGACCATCTATAAAACCCCTATGGGGTGTTCGCCGTTCTCCCTCGTCTACGGGGTGGATGTCATCATCCCCATTGAAATCGAGTTAGCGTCGTACCGCGTGGCGGTACACACTGACTTGGCCAGTCCTGATGCAAATGAATATCAGAGAAGGCTCGAAGAGCTTGCTAGTCTAGAAGGCAAACGGCTCGGAGCCTATATGCACGTACAAGTATACCAGGCCCGCATGGTGCGAGCCTAAGGCAAGCTCGCCAAGCAACGAGCCATCATGCAAGGTGACCTCATCATGATCAAGGAAAAGGAAGTCATGGTAGGTCGCTGTAGTGGCAAGCCTCAGCCAAATTGGTGGGGCCCATACATCATCCACGACGCCTATGAGGGTGAGGCCTACGCGGTCGTTGATCACAAGGGTCACAAACCCTTCCCGCCTCTCAACGGCAAGCACATAAAGCTATATTATGCACCAAAACACGAATTCACGTGTCGTCCAGACTAAAGCGTGCACCCCAACTACAACTAGTGGATTCAGTTCTCTCTCGCGGAGGGCCAAACCAGCCACCACTTCTACCTCCTCTCCACAGTCAAGCAATAGGGCCAGCTAAGCCCTCTCAGAACCACCGCCAGGCACTTTCGGGAGCCAGTCTCCTACCTTCGGCCTTTCAACAACATCAGCAAGGATGCGTCTGCACCAGTCACAGCCTAGCCATTAGGCTCTCAAGTAAGTAAAAAAAAACCACAAAAATGGGGTTAAAAATACATATACCCGGGTGGACCCAGTCGTCCCCATCGCTAGGAGGTGGTTGGGGGCAAAAAGGCCAGTAACCCATTTGATGGGAAAGCTTGCAAGAGCACCTCAGGCAAAATTGGGTAACCCCTCGATGGTGAACCTCGTGTCACTTGCTTAGTAGGGGTCATGTGGATTCCCACTGGAAACAACACAGTAACATGGAACGACAAAATAGCAGGTAGTAGTAAAGCAGTAAAGGAAAATAGGAAGAACAGAAAGGAAAGCTCTGCTACACTAGACAGGAAAGCTGTAAAGGAAAAGCTATAGCTAAAGGAAAGGGGGAAGAAGCCATACCGGACAAAACACGGCTGCCGAAGGAAGTATGACTTCCTAAGCTACTCTAAATAGCAATAGAAAGGTGAACCCTAATCTCACAAAGTTAGGAGTTACCAATCCGTTAACCAAGCACCAGGCAAAGCTAAAGCCTACAAAGAAAAAGTCAAAAGCCTAGACACGAACCTAGATAGACAAGAGCCACTAACACATACACTCGACTAGAGTGTCGTGCACGTATCCTAACCTAACCTCGGGTTAGGCCAAGAGAAGACTAACCTGGGAAGGTCATGACACGAAGTACGAGAAATACGAGAGTCACGCATCACGTGACGAAAGCACCTCCTCACTAGAAGAATAGCCAGACGCGTCCACTGACATCTTACACTACGCCACTAGTATCTCGCAGCGGACGCCAAAGTCGGCGGAGACTGAGATATTCGCTAAACGGAACCAGGAACTACAGTAACGAGTGACTAGTCAGGGTCACGCCAGTCGGCATTCGTCCAAACGCCCCTGACCACGTGTGCACACACAAGCTCATTGCCTTGAGCTAGGCCTCTAACTAATTTTCTCCCCCAGTAGGACGCTACTGCCAAGCAAGGGAGCCCATGGAAACTAGACTAAAAATCGTATGAGTCGGGAACTACCCCGTCACCACTCCCAGGTGGGCCGACACTCGAGTCGTCGGGCTATGACTAGTGGAGGCTCACTAGACACAGAGACTCTGAAACACGAGTGCGAGAGTATAGACAGGCTAGTACGCACTGTCCCACGTACTATGAAGCACCAAGCACAAGGCAGCATGCAAGACTGCCACTAGACTTGGGACAGACAACAAGACCTGCTGACATAATGATCCTTCAGCCTCATGACTCGGGGTCAAGATCATCGCACATAAGCGGTAACAAGCCGCCAATCAAGCCTAATCCCTAAGGCAAAGACACGAGAAAACACAAGTCCTCAGCCCCTCAGGTTGCACCAAGGACTCTCGATTCCATATAATACAAATCACGGAACAAGAGGGAACACTAAGACTCTCAAAGCACCTAGACATGCAAACTGAGGTAAAATAACAACTCAAGACATCCACAACTATGTCTCACTCTATCTAGAATAGCCGAGACACTCACAAGTGTTGACACCCGTTTTCGCCCGCAAGTTACGTCATTTCTCTTATTCATCACTTTTGATGTCCCGAATTACCCATTATTTTGGAGCCTTCCTTGGGTGGATTTCGAGCCTATTTTCATTGTTCCATTCCCTTTTAACTTTGGAGATCATGATTTCGAAGAGTCCTGGAGCTTATCTTGTCAACTTCTGGCTTCCAAGTCGGCTTACGACCCATTTAGGCTGACTCTCATCAAGCATTCAGCTCTCTCTCACTATGTAGTCCTGAATGTGACCCTTTTTCATCCTCTTTCAATCCTCTATTGAAAATGTGCCCTTCACCAAAGTTGTTCTATTTTTTGAGATCTACAACTTCTTCTTCTATGCCATTAGCCAGTTCTGCACTGATTGCAAGTTATTCATGTTTATCCAGTAGACTATGCTATTCACCAGCAGACCTAGCATTTTTCCTATTTTCTAGGCCCATTTTATCCATCTTCTAATTATCTCTTCATCTTGCTCTCTTCATGAAAGTTGTTAATCTTTTAGTTATCTACAATTTCATCTTCTCCCACGTTTGCTAGTTCTGCACTGTTTAGGAGATATGATCCGATTTCCAAAGTCAAGCAAAGTCTACCTAAAATTTTCCCCAGTAGCCAAATAGTCATACGATAGACCGCTAGCCTAAGAGTCCAGCCTGCACAGGACTCTGCCCCATTTTCTGCCCAATGGGCCTATCTTGCGGTGCCTATGTCTTCTCGAATATTACTCCAAATTGAGTCCCGTTTGTTTCTATCTCTTATCCTTTGGATTATCTCAAGTTTGATCCATAGAACTCGAAATTTCATTGGCTACATCTCTCAGAATCATAGTCGAAAGTTCTGGATTTATGCATCCTAGTTCAAGTCAAACTCTGATTTTCTGTGCGATGGGCCCTCCTTCCAAGAGCCATAACTTCTAGAATCCTCCTCCAAATTGAGTTCTACTTGTTCCTACCTCTTGCCCTTAGTATTATCTCGAGTTTGATCCATAGAACTTGAATTTTGGTGGACTCTATCTCCTAAAATCGTGGGAGAACTTTCTAGGTTTCTTATAACTCCTATATAAATTGTCCAGTTCGCAGTCGCAAAGGAGGGCTCTTTTTGGACATGAGGCGAAGCCATGCTGGATTGTCTACTCACAACTTCGACTCCATCTTGAAGAGATAAGTATTAACTTTTCATTTCTTCTTTCTGGGCTTGATTTCGTGGTCTATACAGTTAGTTCTAGCTCTCTTAAAACCACAAATCAGCACAACTACACTGTTTTCTACACACTTGCACTTTTCTCCATATTGTGTCGCCTATCCCCGCAGTTCTACTGTGTGTTTTTTGCTCTTATTTGTTCCTATGCATGCACAACACACACACACACCTATCTTTTTCACCCTTCCACAGGGATTAAAAATCTCCCCCCAGTGCGTTCTCCCTCAATTTTTACCCTTACTTTATCACTCCGGGATTGATAATACACTTCATGATCTAATGGGTTTTTCTCTTGTGTTTTCATCTTTATTTTACAGGAGAGCATGATATGAATGTGAGGCCTTCTTCTTCTAGGTGGCTGGAAGACGAAGAGGTGTAATCCACGACGTTCTCTGCACCTATTTGTCAAGTGCGATCAAGTCTTCATATTCTAAGGTACACGACGTCATTTCTTCCATCTCTTCATCCTTTCACCGTTGTTGGAACATTGGTGGTGATCACGATTACTTCTATATCTCCATCGCCCTTTTCTTTGTTCATATTGTTGCATGATTCATGCATGCATAGTTAGTTTAAGGGGGTGGGATAGAACTACATAACAATCTACAGTTTTTTAGCGATCACGGTGGGACATCTAGTGCCCATCACATTTATTTTCATGATCTTTTGTAAGTTGGGTATGTGCATGTTCATGTTTAGGTAGCTTTTCCTCCATTTTCTCATTATTTTGGGCATTTTAAGGGCTTTGGTTCCCAAACGGTCGTTTGGTAGTAGACTACAAGGGGGCAAGAAATGGTCATTTGGTAGACCACTTGCGGATGCTGGCAGTTCTACGCATGTGCTCACAGGGCCCTGTTCGCTGAGGCATAACTTTTGATCTCGGGGTCCGATGGCGCTGATTTGTGTTCCATAGGATAGCCCTTTGTATTGTCTTTCCATACATATCTTATTTGTATTATTTGGGTCACATTTGCATGGTCTAATATTGTCATCACATTTGAGTTTTCTGCAGAAAGTCTGCAGGCAGGCTTAGGGACAATTTTACAGGTACGACTTTACTTGATGATTTGATTGCCTTCCCGATGTCTGATTGTGCTAATTTTTATTCCATTGGATAGTCCTTTGTATTATCTTTCCATCTATAGTTTATTTGCATCATTTGGGTCACATTTCCTTAGGTTAAATGGGGGGTGAGGCTGGTCCGCCTAAACCCTCCCCCAGGGGGGTTTAGGCGAATCAGGGAGAGAGAGAGAGGGGGTGGTCCCCACCCTCTATAAAACCTGATTTTTTCCTATTTTTGTCCTACTTTGACCAAGAGCAAGAGGACAAAAGTATACAGGAAGGATACTTGCTGTTGGAGGATACTGGGACTGATATTTCTTGCGCACGTGGACCTGATGTGTGCCCCTGTGTCGTTGCCGAATCCTTCCGCGCACGGTATGCCGGTTGACTTTGCACGACCCTTGCACGAACCGAGAGCGATTGGGACTGAGAGATGGCCGCAAGGCCACTGAGCTGGGGGGAGGGGCGCGCTCCGCAAGGGGGTTCGCCCTCCTCCGGGTCGCAGCCGCGCCCGGGGCCAAGGATGACAGTACCGGTTTCGGTATCGGTTTCGGCCAGGACCGAGATCGATACGTACCGGTTTCGGTTTCGGCCGAAACAGGTTCAAAACAGTCAGAAAAGGACAAAATTGGGGCGAGCAGGTCTGGTTTCGGCCGAAACCGGACGGTTTCGGTCGATTTCAGTCTGAAACCGGACAGTTTCGGTTCGAAACCATTAAAAAATTCTTTTTTTTTGTATCGGACCTGCTACAGTGCAAAGGCTCGTTTCGGTTTAGGTATAGACCGAAACGTATCGATTTCGGCCGATACTGCCATCCATGCCCGGGGCGAACTCCCCCCGGGCGAGCCGCATCCCCGAGGGATGGCCCTCGGGGGTCTTCTTTTGTTGTCTGGGGGTGTCCTTTAAAGGACAAAGGGCTCTGGGATGCTGGGATTAGCCCGTGGGGGTTGTTGTTGTCGAGTCGTAGTTGCCGCTCGCAAGGTATTCGGGTAAATGTCGGACACACCTCAAGTTGTCGAACGGCCTAGATAACTGGCTGAGGGGCCTCGGAATGGGCCTTGGGCTGAGGGTATGAGCTCGCGGGAGCTGAGAAGAGGCACTTTTGGCACGTGGGCCCGACCTCGAGGTGTGTGCCGCGTTGCACGGCTAGTTGGCAAGGTAGCCTCGAGTTAGCCCGAGAACTAACGATAAGTGGCCCGTCGCCACGTGTCTGAGGGTCGGGGGTGGCCCCGACTCGCTGAGGGGTGGTTGTAGAACCCGGCTGGTATGGTGGAGCCGTGAGTCGGCCCGCGGTTTGCTGTAGAAAGGCCGAAATATATGCGCCCACAAGGTGTTCAGAAAATGCCCGACACACACGTCTGAGCCGTACATGTGCGTTGTGGGCCTCCAAAGCCTGTGGTTGACTTAATTAAGTCTTCCTTTGACCTTGGGGGAGGGGGGGTTAGAAGAAGGCGTCTTGGGGTAGACCCCGGCCTTATTACTGGGTGCCATGTGGCATGGCTTGTAGTCCCTCTTTCATATTTAATATAGTACTATCTTTTTGTAAGCACAACCTTCTTAGTATTGCTCATGCACATCATGCTCCATAATCAACAGTGTTGTTCTTAAACCTGTCCCTAAGGGACTTACTTGCTTTTATATCTTATTATCCGTACTTGAATGCTTGATTGCCTGATCCTTTTCATTCATATAATACTTCATATCACTTTGATGCATCTTTAGATTATACATGTAAATAAAATGTTAAATAACCTTTTGTCAGTCAGTTTTTATTTATGACAATAGTTGGAGAAAAATGTGCTCTTTAGCATAATACCTGCATATGATTCAGTTTCCTTATACTCTGAGTGCTTAGGTTCAGTCATACATTTTGCACATACTTTGGTTATGCATTTTACATACATTCAGAATTTGCATACTTGCACATAATTCAGCCATTCTTGTGAATATCACACTTTTCTGCATATAACACGTATTGCATAGTCATGGCATTTAGAAGGCATACATATAAATTTTGCAACTCCTAGGTCATGCATACACAGGGCAGAACTTAGGACATGCCTAATTTTGCATTTTCAGGTTAATAATTTCACATCCTTTTGGGATCTTGAAAGTCTTGTGCCTCAGCTTGCTGGGTTCTTGCGCCACAGCTTTCCAAATTCTATTTTATTCCTGAGGAAGCTTCATATCTATTCACCTCGTCCCCCACTTTTTGATAATGTCAAAGGGGAATATTTTATCATCATCAAAAACGAGGAGATTGTTGGGTTCGCTGTGCTCCCTATTTATCCTTGGTGATGGTTTTGATGATAACAAAATATTGTGATGATAACATATATTGTGTGTAGGTATTGTGGAAATCGTTTCTATGGAAAATGAGCCTATATGCTGATATCTTGTCTTGCAGTGTTCAAATGGTTTGCTGGATGGGCTTTCTGGATGGGCTTTCTAGCTTATACATTGTGTGAGAATTTACTTTCAGTCATTCCGGAGTTCAGGTGAACGCTATGATGGTTGAACATGATGATTTCTGGAACCTTGTTATTGAATGATTTGTATTAGTTAATGGATGTTTACTTGATATGCAAAATTATGTTATTGCTTACACAAGAATAACATCCCTATGTTACTACAAAGACTAATCTGGCTATGGATTATTCTGCAGGTCACAACTAAGGGAGATGGTTCATAGATCAAATTCATTGGACTGCCCTTAACTATTTTTGAACTAAACTTGTATGGGTTCCATGATTTCAGAGGTGAAACCCATTTCATTAGCTCATGATTGATCATGGTGAAATATGGATGTTCCGTATACTCATTTGGTTATTGTGGATTTCTTATTGGTCTTCAATGAACTAAGCCTTTGACACTTGTTGAAATGGTTTTTCATTTTCCAACATCTAGATCTCCATGGACAGGGCAATCTACAACCCGATTATCAGGGATTCATACTCTACTTCATTGTTTGTGCATGGCTTGTTTATTGAATAAGATGTATAGATAACTTCTCCTTCTGGAGATTTCAGGACTATGCCTACCCCTACCCTAACTCTGGCTGATCCAGTTGCTGGGGTGTCAATTCTAGATGCGCCATCAAAGTATAGCTACCATAGGGAGGGTTGCACCTGGCCGACTTCTAGGGTTTCATCTTCAGGAAGCTCTGGCTCCAGTGGACAGTCTTCAGGCACTGGATGCTCGGCAAAGAAGTCTGTGATGGCTTGGCCCTTGACGACCCTTTGCGAAACATAGGAGATATCAAACTCTAGGAGGATCACCGCCGATTTGCCCAGATGGCCTTTGAGTGTCGATTGGGACATGATATATTTCAGCGGATCCGCCTTGGAGATTAGCCTGATTTCATGTGACAACATATAGTGTCGGAGCTTCTTGACTGTGAAGACCAGCGCCAGGCAGATCTTCTCAATGTAGGTGTACCTCTCCTTAGTTCTGACTAATCTTTGACTGAGGTAGTAGAGGGCTTGTTCCTTCCCTTCTTCATTGCTCTGGGATAGCATTGCCCCTAGGGAGTTATATGTGGTTGCTATATACAATATCAGCGGCCATCCTTTCACTAGTGCACCCAGCACTGGAGGAGTCTTTAGATAGTCTTTCAACTTGTCAAAGACTATCTGGCAGTCTTCATCCCAATAAAAGGGAACATCTTTCATCATCAATTTGTGAAAAGGCTAGGATCACCCTGATAGGTTGGATATAAATCGCCAGATATAGGCCAGGCGGTCTTGTAGAGATCTCAGCTCAGAGAGATTCCATGGTGGGGGTAACTCCTGAATTACCATGATCTTTGCATGTTCTATTTCAATTCCCCAATATCTGACGATGAATCTCAAGAATTTTTCACTCGATAATCCGAACGCGCACTTCATAGGGTTCATCTTCAGCTCATACTGCCTTAACCTCTAAAACATAACTCGGAGGTCGTAGAGATGGTCTTCTTTCTTTTTGGTCTTGACTACCAGGTCATCTATATAGCACTCAACCTTGTGGTAAAGCAGCTCATCAAATATCCTGGTCATCGCCCACTGATAGGTTGTGCTGGTGTTCTTCAATCCGAACAGCATCCTCTTGTAGTGATAAATACCCTTGGGAGTCAGGAAGGCAATGTGGACCCGGTCATGCTTCACGATCCATATTTGGTTGTAGTCGGATGACCCATCCATGAATGATAGGGCCTCATGGCCAGTTGTGGCATCAATCATGACCTCTGTTATTGGTACCGAAAAGTCATCTTTGGGACAGGCTTTATTCATATCTCGAAATAACTCTGGAGCTGAATATGAGGGAATGGGTGCTAGCGATCCGGCCAAGCATGCTGGTCTTCAGAAAGGGCAATAATGCATGCTTAGAGCCCTACTACCCTTTCTATTTTGGCCGAAACTTCAGTTATGATCAACATATTCCTCCTTCCTCTGTACAGTTCGTGCTAGCCAACAGGGTTTTGATTGGGAGTTCAGTTGTAGAGAAGACTCGTACTTGGTGGGACTTATTTTATCGTCAAGATACTTTAGCTTTTCGTGTCCCTCCCCAGGGCATCTTCCTAGAGTCACTCGAGAATTTGTTGAGTGGTGGAGTGCCCGTATAGGCTTCTATTGCTCTTGCAAACTGGACTGCTGGGACATTACAGAGAGAAACTTCCTAACCTAATAGATCTAGCTGGTGCTTGATGTAGACCAAGCCCACTTGATGAAATTGAGGTCCAGAAGGATGGATGAGGTTGAAGCTTATTTGCGGGCTCGGAAACTCGCCAAGAGGTAGAGCCCCGACCTACGCTTGGTGCTGTCAGAGGTCAGAGTTGACTAGTTCATGGCCACCCTCAGGGATCTATGCAGAATAAACGTGGTTAGGTTGGACTCAGCCGATCACCCTTTTTCCGTGGGGGAGGATGTTTCTTCTTTAAGGTCTCGACGCCCAGAGGTCAACAGAGATTGACCCTACCAAGTATTCATTAAGAGGGAAGATCGTGATCTCGAGCTTTACGATTGGACCACTTGGCTATTTATTTTGCTCCAGATGAATTGCCTAGCGTCTGACATGTCGACAGAAGCCATCCTGGCTTAAGACTTGCATGTATCTTTCAAGTATGCTAATAGTTTGGGTATTGACCATCTAAACCTGCGCCACTTCTAGGCTTCCAATCATCATTTGGAGTTTGCAAGCTTTAGTGAATTATGTGAGAAAATAAATGATGTGTGTTGGCTTGTCAAGGAAGCCGCTTCTAGGGATAATCGGGTGTCACGCCCCGATGCGAAATATTGAGGCTCGGTGAGTCGTAACACTCATGTTGATCAGAGCATGTATAAGTGGGGTCCAATCACAAGGAGGGATCAGAAGAAAAAAATACTTCTATCATCTAAATAAAGTTTTACAACATTCTTGGGACTTAAGAGGTATGATGCATCTTCCAAGTACATAATTCTAACAAGAGCAATACTCATAAACCTAGGTAACTAAGATAAACTTGATCCCTCATTCACTCTAGCCCATCCCCATGTGTTTGGGGTTCGTCGTTGGAGTTACCTACGATGTTAATTGAAGATGTAGGGTGAGCGAAATGCTCAGTCGGATTTTATATCTCTACACTAGTAACTTAAAGTAATTAACATTTTAGATAGTTATTGTGCTATGCCAGAAAAACGTAAATAAAACGACCTGAAGACGTTGTTCATTAACTGTATAAAAATTGCAGGGACGTTGGTTAACCCAAATGGCATGATAACGAATTCATAATGCCCATATCTACTTCGGAATGCAGTCTTGTGGATGTCTTCATCTTTAATTCTCAGTTGATGATAACTAGACCTTAGGTCTATTTTTGAGAAATATTCTGCTCTAGAGATCTGGTCGAACAACTCATCAATACGCGGCAATGTATACTTATTTTTGATTGTTAATTGATTCAGCTGTCGGTAGTCAATGCATAATCTGAGGGATCCATCCTTCTTTCTTACAAAGAGAACAGGCGCACCCAAGGGTATGTGCTTGGCCTGATAAAATCATTCTCCAGTAATTCTTGGAGTTGTTTCTTCAATTCCTTGAGTTCCGTGGTGGACATCCTATAAGGTGCTTTGGAAACAGGTGCTGCTCCCGCAATTAATTCAATGAAAAAGTTTACTTCCCTCTTGGGCGGTAAACTAGGTAGCTCAGAAGGAAAGACATCGGGAAATTCTTTTACAACGGGAATTTCCTTAAGAATGAGTTCTTTGTTTTCGGTAATAACTACATAAGCAAGAAAAGCTTCACAACCTTGCGAGATGAGTTTGCAAGCGTGAAGAGATGAAAAAAGAACAGGATGCTTCCTGTACTTGATGCCAAGGAAAGAGAATTTTGAAAGGTCAGATTTGTAGAATGAGATTCTCCTATGGCGACAATGAAAGTCAGCATAGTGTTCCGACAACCAATCTATACCTAAGATTACATCGTAGCCTTCCATGTCTACGCATACGAGATTTGCAGGAAGATTGTGACCTTCTATGGTTACCACACTATTAGGGTAGTGATTTTTTAGCTTAGTTCCAGAACATAAAAGTGTAGTAATTGCTAAGTTTGAAGGTAAAGGAACCGATGAAATATGTAAAGTCTTTGCAAAAGTAGTGGAAATGAAAGACTGAGATGCTCTGGTATCAAATAAGATAAAAGTCAGATGCGAATAGATTAGGATAGTACCTTCAATCATGCCACCATCTTTTGTAGGTTCATCATCCATTACGGCATTTAGACTACTTGCCGTCTACGTCCTCCATCATTCTTCGAAGGTTGATCCTTCATGAGCAGACAGTCTGGCATTCTATGCTCCCAACTGCCACAGTGTAAACAAGCACTGAGGCACTTCCAACATTCTTTGGCAGAATGTCTGAACTTTTCACAAAATGTGCAAGCCTCCATGACTTGCTTTTCTTCTTCTTTTATCCTCTTGCCCTTGCATCGCCTTTCCCATTGTGAGATCTTTTCTTGTTATCATGAGATTTATAAGTTCTCATGATGTTGAACTTTTCTCCTTTCCTCTCTCTTTTCCTACTTGCGGCTTGGTCCCTCTAATAGGGAACACCCCCACCCCAGGGCAAAAGGGGGGGGAAGGTCGATACAAGATGGAACTTCAATGTACTTCAGAACTTTCACTTAAAATAACCAGGGGAAAAAATATGAGAAATGAAATATCAGACAAAGTGTTTAGCATGACGACATAAACCTATAAGATCTTTAGATACCCAAATGCGGCACAAAAGTCTACCATTTCATCTGTGTAACAAACACCATAAATGGAAGCTTAATTTATCAATACGCCAGTGACAGAAGAACTATTATCTGCAAAAACACAAACTCGCAGAATTAGAAATATGAAAGACCCACAGACATATGGCATTAGTTTTTTCATTCATGGGCAAGGATACCTATGGAACAGTCTCAAACCGCCCACCGTCTAAACGGAAAAGACATTTTTTTTAAATGAAACGGGAAAGACATTTTGCTCTGTACAAAGATTATCCCCCATATTTCCATGTTTGTTATCCTCTCTTTTCAGGAAAGCACCATGATAGACGGGAGTACATGGATTATATGGAAATGGTTTGCCTGGTGGGTAGCCATCTAAGCCCCTCTTTAATATGCTATCCTCGCCAAAACCCTTGGAGTTGCTCTTCTCCCCAACCAGGCCATTATTTCCCTTGCTATTAACATGGT
Organism: Amorphophallus titanum; assembly: GCA_024336825.1. Taxonomy (NCBI): domain Eukaryota; kingdom Viridiplantae; phylum Streptophyta; class Magnoliopsida; order Alismatales; family Araceae; genus Amorphophallus; species Amorphophallus titanum. Next base: position 38,576 of record JANBPO010004486.1, read on the forward strand.
GGAAGCAATCCAACAGTGAATTCCCAAGAGTCACCCTCCCTCCAATCAAGTGAATGTTTGCAACTGGTTTAGGAACTAGAAAACAGGGATGCATCCTTAAGAGGCAGTGTCAAACACTTGGCAACTGAGTAAAAAGTTACTGTACCTGAGTCATGTTGTATGATTGGTGAGATCACAGAAGGGTACAAGAGGGATTTCAATGGGAGGAATAGATGAAACCATTGGACCAGTTTTGAGGAAAGGGACAGTGATTACATATGAGAAGGCTCATAAGAGTAAGAGACTAGAACTTCACTTCTACTTCATTTAGAACTAGAAACACAGAGTGACTTTGGTGGACGAGATGCACAGCTATACCCAAAAATATGTATCTATATGATAAATGGCAAACAGTGACCACACAACCACAGGTAAAAATTAAAGGATTTGACTCTTAGTTCAATGATTATAAATAAACTGACTTTTATACAGGAAAGTAGTATATTAATTCACTTTACATTGTTACCTTTCAGTTTTGTTGGCCATCAAAAGATATAGTGACAAGCATAAATTCTACAATCTGATGGACTTGGAAATTCAATCACAGTATAATGAAGATGAGTGAAGGTTTTTTTGGGAGGTGGAAGAAGAGTGAAAGTTAACACATTCAGTCTCTCTTGTATCTCTCATTTTTGCTAGAGGGAATGGACGGAGTTGCTTTGCAATGTGAATTCCCTCAACTCCTCACTTTTTGTTTTGCTGTTGGCATGCAACTCGAATCAGATGTAATGTCTGAGTGAGGACTGACGTGATTATGGGCCGCTTCAACTTCCCGACCATGAACAATGTGGCTGAATATGAAGCATTACTCTTTGGCCTCCGAATGGCCAGACACCTGGGGGCAACCAACCTGTGGGTTTATAGCGACTCCATGTTCGTCGCCAACCAGGTCAGAGGAGAATTCGACGCCCAAGGACCATCCACGATCAAATACCTCGCGAAGGCTAAAGCTACATCCCTGGAGTTATCCCGCTTCGAGATAGAACACATTCCAAGGAAGGAGAACGTCCAAGCAGATGGCCTGTCTCACCTGGCGTCATCGACTACCACCTCTAGTTCGAGGGCCATCCTGATAGAAGAGCTATTGGCCCAGAGCGTAGAAAAGCTAACATCGCAGGTGAACGCCGTTGATTATGAACCATCAAGCGTGGACCCCATCACGGACTACCGTCTTCACCAACAATTGTGAAGGGTCACTCGGAGGCCCAACGAGCAAAAGCCTAAGCGACAAATGCCTCTTTAGGCATTCACCATCGGTACCCCTCCCCAAACGTTAGATCATCTCCGAAGTGAAGCTAGCTATTTGTGAAGTCTATGAAGGACTGTGCAGCAGCCTCACAAGAGGATGAGCACTCACCAAAAGTCTGCTCGGACAAGGATAATGGTGGCTTCCAAGCTTCCAAGAGGTGAGCACTAATGCTCCCTTGAAAATTAAGTTGACTTCTGAGTCTCCAAGAAGCAAGCATCTGTGCTCCTTCAGAAATGATGGTAGTTTTCGAACTCCCAAGAAGCGAGAACACATGCTCCATCGAAAACGGTAATGGCTTCAACCTTCCAAGATGCGAGCATCCATGCTCCCTGAGAAATGATGGTGACTTCATCCATGCTCCCTCAGAAATGATGGTGACTTTCGAGTCTCCAAGAGATGAGCATCCATGCTCTCTTAGGAATGATGGTAGCTTCCGAGCTCCAAAGACTCGAGCGCACATGCTTGCTCGGAAACGATCGTGACTTCCGAGTCTCCAAGAGGTGACCATCCATACTCTCTCAGAAATGATAGTGGCTTCCAAGCTTCCAAGAGGCGAGCATCCATGCTCTCTCAGAAATGATGATGACTTCTGAGTCGCCAAGAGGTGAGCACACATGCTCCCTTGGGAACGATGGTGGCTTCCAAGCTTCCAAGAGGTGAGCATCCATGCTCCCTCAGAAATGATAGTGACTTTCGAGTCTCCAAGAGGTGAGCATCCATGCTCCCATTGTAACGACCCAGAGCTCAGGGTACCGATAACTTGATACAAGTATCGAATTACCGCTACCAAGAACTGGGGACGCCACCTAAGAGGCTGATGAGGCCCCTGAAGGGTTAGTAACTAGAATGGACTTTGCGGAAATAAATAGAGGAGAGTAGAGATTAAACAATGATTCCAATGCTCCTAGTCATGCATCTAGCGAAATAAGCATACAGATATGAACATGCACACCACACCAAAAACCAGATTTTTAGGTGGTTCGGTCTCTACCTAGAGACCTACGTCCACCCCTCACTAAACCTAGTGAAGATCCCTACTGCCAAATAGCTTGAACTGAGGAACAAATCCTCTACAATTGCTGAGCCTCACAGCTTACTGTCTCTCACAAAAATGCTGACGAAACAGCTTGCAGGCTACCAAGCCCAACACATGATCTAACCTACATGCTAGATCAAAACTTCCCTCTACTACACATAGAGGAGAACACTCAGTTTAAAGGATCAAATGAAAGGAAAGAAAAACATAAGATAAAAATCTGGAGTTTAGAATAAGAAATAGCTTAGGTTCCTTGAAGAGTGAGAGAACATAGATTTTGTGGAGAATGATCTGTGGAGGAGTCCTCAGCCCACTGGACTTCCTCAATCTGGAACCCTGACTCAGGAGAACTACACGACAGCTTCTTAATGATCAGATTTCTGTAGGCTGGAGATGCTCGAGTCTGTATCCTTCTAGCTCTGCAGTGCGTTCCTACTTGAAGACAATGGAGAGCTCTGGCTGCTACGTAAGCTTCTTTTTCTCTGCTTAGCTTTTTCTCCAAGCGTTGTTCTGTTGTCTTGTACACTTGCTCCCACACTCTCTATGCGGGAAAACGAGAAAGGCTTCTGCTTACGTAACCTTGCCTCCATTCCGTGCAAGCAGACGTATCACCCCTCACCTGCCACCGGAATGGGACATCCGTTTCCTTTTTGCGATTATACTATTTCTCAGAGGGGGACCCACTGACTTTCAGTTAACCAAGAATGAAGATCCCATCACTGGATACTTCTAAACCATGTAAACTTTCGTACTGACAGAATCTGGACTAGTGGGCCTCAAATCATGAATCATTCTTTGACTTTCTATTTTGGATCTGCTAAGTCCTTTGGAATGCGTCGACCTAGCCCAGCCACTGCGTTGACGCATGGGCTTGAACAGAATCAAATTCTAGTAATCTATCGAAGGCTGCGTCGATGCATAGGGGACCCAGCGTTGACGCCTTGTGATTTGACAGAGCTGATTTCCTGGCTAATTTGAATTAATGCATCGATGCACTATTCGTCCTACGTCGATGCCTTGAACTTTATTTGCTTACCAGTTGGTTTTCTTGCAAAGTACCTATCAATCCAAGCATTTTAACCAAAGTTTAGAGATTTTGCCTTAATCAATGAGTCATAATTTGTCATTATCAAATATAGTGATAAAATAATCTCTCCCTTTTTGATAATGACAACTTATGAGTCATTGGCATTAAGCTCGAGTTATGAGGGCAATTCGTCCATTAATCCTGGTAACATTTGGGTAGCATCTCCCCATCACCGGAGAATTGTGGGGGAGAAGCGGAGACATACTCACATAATTGGAGTAAGCTCCTTAAAGCTCGGTGGCACAACGGCAGTCGACAGACCCAAAAAGATAGGAAACCCCAAGGGCTAGCCGACGAGGGGCACCATTCTTCCGTGGGTTGAAACTGGATTGGACGTGACTACCAATGTGGGAGGAAAACTCCGAGGACTAGCCTACGAGGGGCACACAGCCCGTGGTCAAAACACGATTAAAGGGACAACCGATAGGGAAGAAAACTCTGAGGGCTAGCCTACGAGGGGCACACAACCCATAGTCACCACTAATTCCCTTAAGGATAGTGGATTTAATGTTGGGCTAAGAGCCACATTAATGTTCACCTGGCGGATCATGAAGATACATGCCATCGAGGGACATGATCCTATGATCAAATGGTGACTCAGAAATGTCGATAGGGAATGTCCCCCTCTCCCCGGCCACTGGACCCCTCGAGAAGAATAATCACATGCAATGCGTGTGCAGAATGAACCCAGTCAAGGGACTGGCTACGATTAGTTATGTATATATATGGATTAGCTGGTTAGCAGGTTAGCAAAGGATGTTAGTAAGTTAACATGAGGATTAGCATGTTAGCAAATTAGCCTTCGGAACTAGCAAACTAGAATGAGGGCTATGAATATTGGAGAAGGCAGCCCTTCATACAGTCGATGTATAGCATACAGGAGGACGACGATGCCAGTAAATCATGTGCCCAAATTATAGGGACGGCCCCATTGTCCTTAGTTCATGACTGAGAACGGAGGGGCAATGAGGGCTAGACCCATGGTTAACCAAGGAGGTACAGGTGCGTATTCCCCTGGCAATTAAACCCTCGACAAAGGTATTGAGAACTTAATATGATCATCCAATTTGAAAGAAACCCCGAGGAGAGGGGCGGTGTTGTTAATGTTGCCCTGTAGCGCCCTAGGGCGTATTCGGCGTCGGCACGGGAAAACCAGATAATAACGCACAGGCTACAAAAAGAGGGAGCGCAATGAAATGAAAAAGGGGATCTAGCCATGCATCATCTCTTTCGTTCGAGCCCACGGAGTTAAGGAAACAACATTATATAATCTATTAAGTAGATGGATCATTACATATACTGCGGCCTTGCTGTATCATACGCGACCGATACGCAGAATGGGACGCGGGCATAGATGAAAGCAAAGAGGAAAAAAAAAAGAAAGGACCAAACATTATTGGGCTCATTTCATTGCCCTGATCATTACAAGATCATATGTGGAGGGGGGCTCCTGAGAGTAGAAGGGAAGAAACACAAAGAGAATCGCTGCCACCCACCTTTGTTAACAACCGCGAAAATAGGGTATCAGAATGATCATTTCGTCCCTGCCGTCGGGCTCCTCCTGGCGGACAGAAGAGGCCAACTCTGTGAAAGGAGAGCCGCTCTCTGAGTTTCACTCCCCAGGAACCCTTTCTTCTTCGCCAAGCTTTTCCACTCTCAAGTGATTAGCTGGTCTCTGCTGCTTTCTTCTCCACTCGTTCTCTCTTCTTCTCTTTTCTTTCGCAGATGATTCGTTCATATAGCTGGCCATTAGCATGACTCTGCCCGACGTGGGGAAGAAGCGCCGAAGAGAAGGCTTTGGGCTATTATTTTTACGCGTTGGGAAAAGTGTCATCGGAGAAGTGAGCGAGTCGGTGAGGGAGCGTGCCGAGTTAACCCTATTTGTCGTGTCCATTTGACATGGGCCAGACAATGGGCCCTGGACTCGTTCGAGGAGTCACTATGATCCTTCATCTCGCCACGGTCTTGCAAAACCCTGGTGGGAAGTCTTGATGAAGCTTCTAGGCCGCTAGACGGCTTGCTTTCGGAACCTCGTGTCTCTTTAGTTTAGACACGCAGGTTTTTTGCCAACACGGCCTTTGGTACTGCGGTACGTGCCACTGGCTCTGTTAAACTTGCCTTTGTTGCCTTCTCGGGGACTGAAAAGCTACTCGGGGTGCTTTCGCCTTGATTGGGTGGTCATCTGGTCGCTATCGAACCTAGTTACTGAGAAGACGTACCCGTGCCGGGTCATCTGGGTCTTCTACCGATGGAAACTTCAGTCCCCTATTGTGAAGTGCCAAAGATGTTCTATCACCTCATGAGAGCTTCTCTTTCAGGGCGGACCACCAGGTATATCCTTGTTCTTGGTCGGACGATGGATATCATTTATGCGGCATGATAAAGTCGATACCGATTCATTGGGCAGGCCTAACGACACTACCGGTTTGTTGTGAATTCTTCTCGATTCTCCTGAGGTGAAGTCCCAGGTGTTCATGCCGGGTGACTTGAGGCTCTGGCAGCTCAAGAAGGTCATTGTGTATTAATTTTCCTTCAGCTTCTATGCATTAGTGGGTTGCATCATTCTTGTCATTTAGCCTTGATCGCCATCGAGCATATTTTGGGTGCCAACAGTGCCCAATGCGGGAGTCAACCTGGAAGGGTTCATCCAGAGCTTCCAAGGGTTGATGCTGGCCATGCAGCAACAAATGTTACAGCAACCTGTTGCTACACCACGTCACGACCTGTTGGCACTTGATCGGATCCTAAGGTTGGCGCCTCCTATCTTTAACGGGGAGAGCCATCAAGAGGTGGCTGAGTCGTGGCTCAACGAAATGGAAAAGAAGTTCCGCAGAATGCGGTGTCCCGAAGAGGAGAAGGTGAACTTTGCTGCTTATGTTCTGCAAGACCAGGCCGACTTGTGGTGGAAGGCCAAGATGCGGACCACCTTCGCGGGCTACCACGATGGCGACATGCTATGGGAGGACTTCTTGGTTGTCTTCTGAGAGAAGTATTTTCCAGAGCATGTGCGAGACACAAAGGAGCAAGAATTTCTGAGTCTCAAGCAAGGGAGAATGTCGGTGGTCAACTACGAGACCAAGTTTTCAGCTCTGGGCCAATATGCTCTGAACATATTTGATGACGTGCATCAGAAGGTGAAGAAATTTGTCAATGCGCTGCGTAGCAATGTCTGACGCTATGTCACAACCCAAGACGCTGGCTCCTATCCAACAGCGTTAAGGCTTGCTCATCTAGCTGAGTAAGAAAATACAAGGTAATCGCTGAAGCTAGAAAAATTCGGAAGACATATAAGGTTAAATTCTAAACAAATGTCCATTATAGGTTCACCGAGGAATAGAAGTCATCGGGCAAAAGGCCTATGCAGGCCAGAGGGAGGCGAGACAAGGTAAAGGTGGCACGCCAAGAGCCAGATCTGAGGGGCGGGCTGGGTATTCCATTCTGCATCTAGTGCAGGCGCAACCATCGGGGACAAGAATGCTAGAGGACAAAAGGAAAATGTTATGAATGCGGCGAGGCCGGACACATCGTGAGGAACTTTCGCAAGAAAGCCCAGCAAAAGCCATTTTCTCCACAAGAGAAGATCCAGTACAAAGGGTGGGTCAATGCACTAATGCAAGAGGACGCGGACAACACTCCCACCGTGGCTGAAGGTACACTCCTTGTGGATAATATCTATGCAAAGGTCTTGTTTGACCCAGGAGCTACACATACATTCATATCCACCAAGTTTGCCAACCAACTGAAGAATCGACCGCAAGCCACATTCTTCAGAGAAATGGTAGTTAGTACACCGACCGAGAAACAAGTGCACACCAAGCTTGCGAAGAACGCAACAAGGTGGTCGCCGCGCTCGCCAAGCTGTTCCCCAGCGGGATCGCGCGAACAGCAATCGAAGGTTGGTCGGAGGACTGGCACGGCTGCGTCTACATCGACCTGCCGACCGGACAGGTTTCCTGGCATTTCCACGACTCGCAGGCGCACCTGTTCGCGGGCCTGCCGCCGTACACGAAATCCTGGGACGGTCACGACACGGAAGAGAAATACCGCCGCGTCGCCGCCCTTGGCGTGCCAATGCGCGAAGTGCCTGTGACGCTGGAGCAGGTCGAGGAGCTGGCGCGGACCATGTGGAAGGGCGAGCCGGTGCCGGGCCGCGTGCTGCGTTTCGGTGCCGCTGTGCTCGGACTTGCCGATGCCGCCCTTGGCGTGACGGGCCTTCATACCGACCAACCCAAGGAACAGCAATGAGCATGCACACCTTCCCCCTGAACGACGACCACTACGAGGAAGTCACCATCACCAAGGTGCAGGCGTCCGAGCGATCCGGCGGCTGGTCGATCGAGCGCAGCGACGGCTGGAGCTTCTTCGTTCCGAAGGACTCGCCGGTGGCGCCGGAGGTCGGCATGCACGCGCGCTTCTACGGCAAGGGCATCTGGTACGCCGTGCGCGGCCTGTTCCTGAACGGGCAGGAAGTGTTCTACCGCACCGAGGAGCAGGAGGTGCAGCACGACCGCGAGCAGCGGTACGGCAAGGACGCGGCAGCCCTGGTGAAGAAGTGGGACGCGGGCGATTCGATCTGGAGCATCGAGATGGGCGGCTTCGGACCGAACTACGAGCTGGCTCTGCAAGTCGCCGCCATCGAGTTCGCACGCGAGGGCCTCGATGTGCCGCTGGAAGGCCCGCAGGAAGGCCATGCCGCGATCTGGCGCGAGGTCTGCGACCACGCCCTGGAGCGGATCAAGCCGTGGTACGGCAGCGGCATGTCGGGCGCGCAGTTCGGCGCGGCGCAGTGGCTGTCGTGGCAGTGGGTGCATGGCGTCGGCCCGGCGCTGGCCGACGACCCGAAGTACAAGGAACGCGCCATCCTCGTCAGCAAGCGCATCCCTTCGACCGGCCCTGCTGGCGTGCCGGCGTGCGCAACGTGCGGCGGCAGCGGAGAGGTGCGTGGGTGGGAAACCATCCACGGGAAGCGGCGCGCTGTCGTGAACAACTGTCCCGACTGCACCCATGGCGTGGAGGCGTCCGGCGATCAGACGTTACGCGATCACACGCCCATGCCATTTACCGAGAAGAACGACGGGTGAAGAGATGAGTGACCTATCTGAAATCTGGCGGGCTGAGATGATGTCCATTGAGGACATAGCCGCCATGTGGAAAGTGCCCCGAGACTACGCGCTCAATGTGCTGGTCAAGCAGGAGGGGTTTCCTGAATACAGCTAAAAATAAATGCCACATAAATTCATGCTAATTGAAATGCATAATTAAACATGAGAATCGTTCATTCACCATTATAGTGAAATTTTCCCAGACTAAGTGACAAGAGAAAAGAGACCACTAGAAGTAAGACTAGACACATCCACTGACAACTTATACCGCGTCTCGGGTGTCTCCCACTCACCTCGAACACGGTAACTGAGACACTGTAACTATAACCAAAGACAAAGACTAGCCAAGGTCACACTTGTCAGTGCAAGTCCACGCCCCTGACCATGTGTGCACACACAAGCTCAATACCTTGAGCCAGACCTCTACCTAATTTTTCCCCCCAGTCAGACACTACCGCAAAGCAAGGGGGCCCACGGGAACTAGCCTAAAAATCGTACACCAGGACTACCCCGCCACCTCTCCCCGGTGGGCCAACTCTAAGGGTCGTCGGACTACGACTAGTGGGTCAATCACATAGGAAAGAGAAGCCGGCTCAAAATGGGACATAAATACACATTTCAAACTACTTTAGCATGTAAAGATACCAAGGGTACAACCCCAAACACACGGCCAAACAAACACGGCTGAAAAATGGGTGGGGAATAGTAGCGGTCCTCACTGGACCGCTACAGTCCTATAGCGGTCATGTGGATGACCGCGATTGGACAAAGGCGGTCATTCGCATGACCGCTACTCATCCACCACCTTACTTCACAAAAGGCAGTCTCCCTAAGACCGCCAAACCATAGTAGCGGTCCAGTGAAGACCGCTACTATTCCGGGCGGTGTGAAACACACCCTATCAATTTTAAACCCCTCCCAAATTGTTCAAAATGATGGGATTACAGGAGAAACACCTATCCCCTGTCATCATACATCAATTCCACAACATTTAGGCTTTAAAAACATAATGGACAATACTCATATGGATCAATTCATAAGGGTTTAAAAGGAATACAACTCACATGCATTTTTTTGATCAAACTAGCCATTTTAACATGTATATAACCATTCTAAAGCATTGAAAGGCATGAAAAAGTGAAGTAGAATCAATCCCCCTACTTGGAATTGCAAAAGAACGCCGTTCCTCATGTCAAAACCACCTCCCACATGGGAGAAACTCCACCCACCACACGAACCCGCCTCCACGGCCACACGAGCACTCCACCGTCTCCCCGAATCCACTGGAGTCTCCTCCTCCACCTGCGGCTGGGTAGGGGAGCACGCCGAGAGAACAAGGGGGAGAGAGGGACGGTGCATGAGAGGGGAGAGGGGAACTGTGGGGTTCCTCTCATGGTGAAAAAAATGGGTTTTAGTTTATTATTATTATTTGTTATAAAAGCTTTAGTAGCAAGAAGGCATTAAAAGAACTAAAATTATATTAATGCCCCAAGATAATCATTCCTAATTTGGCTTTTATAATTTGCCGGGCATTATAGAGATGGTCGCACCACCTATGGAGACCAGGTTCAGGTAAGTTGCTACCCGAGAGCTCTTTTGTCATATCATTCATGGGGTTTCTACTTGTTATCCCCTGGTTGCAGCTTGTGCACTTTCTGTACATTATTTTGTAATCATTTTGCCATATTATTCTCTAATCATTTTGCCATATTATTTTCATATTGTCTTCTAGATTTATCTTAGAATTTGCATGCACCATGGTGCACCTAGGGCATTCAGTTGAGAGATCTCCTCTCTCTACATATTAATTAGGATCTATTACCCCCCTCCTGGGAAAGGAAGGACCCTCCAATTGAGTATTCCTCTCATCGGATCAGAAATTTCTTAATTAATACCTCCGTAAGTCCCTGACATCGAAGGATTCCCTCTTCGATCACTGGTCCGATTCTACCTTCGAAGTTCCCCGGAGTTAGCTATCCCATGTGGTGAGTTGTGAGACCCATAGTTCACACTGAAGTTAACTATATTCAAACTAGGGTCCCACTGTTGTTTGAGTGAATTAATTTAAACTTATTTAAACCATACAAGGAGCCATATAAAAATAAATGTGATCATCCTTAATTGTTTGACAAACTTTGCATCTTATTTGAAAATCTTGTTGTTTGGTTTGATTTTGCATGATGTCACGTTTTAATGGAGTGTTTAATCGTGCTTTTAATGCTAATGAGGATTATCGATATGATCTTTCATTTAAACCTCAACTTTATGCCTCTCATCACCACTCTTATGAGGGTCCTTCTCGCGCATAAACCCCATATGGTTATGTCCATACCGTGGACATTAACCAAGTTCACAATCCCTCTCCAAATCAAGCTACTCTTGGGGAGCCTTCCCCACCCGCCAATCTTTCTTCCCTATTGGACACTTTAGCCACCCACCTAAATATCCAATCCAATCTTTCATCTCCTTCTCCTCCTTATTTGGTCCAACCCTTACATGGCCGACTTGTACCTTCTTCTAAGGGTCCAATGGGCCAATCACATTCCTCTCATCATCCTTCAAGGCCCAGTGGCCCGATTTTACATCCTCCTTGTAACCCACATCACTCCTCTCATTCAATGCCTCCCTCTCGAGCTTCATTGAGATCCCAGGGTCAGCCTTCTGCTTCTCAAATTGACCCTTCCACCCAAGTCCTCCTCAACAAAATTAATTGCATGGAAGTCAATTGAAGAAGATGACAAATCCACAAGATGTTTCGACAATTGTTTCGCCGCCTGCTCCCTCATGTTATATTTCTCCTTCCCAGGTGCCTAAGTATCAGATTTATAATGGAACAGGCAACCCCATCATGCACATTAAGGATTTCATGTATGATTCTTATTTGTCGAGTGGGCTTTTCGGTGAGGTGAGCATCCACCATTCTCTTATCAATCACACCCACAACACAAGCATTCGCGAGTGTGTTCTTGTTCGTGTAAGGTTAGAGCTTGTTTGTTTAATTAAGTTATAGAACTTGTGATTAGTTAGTTTTAATTGGGCATCAATTCACCCCTCCCCTCTTGATTGCCACATTCTGGGACTCAACAAATGACTACGTTAGACTCAACCAAGCTCTGATACCAATTTGATGCGGAATGACAATGAGACTCGACTTGCATTGGTTGCGAGACTGGGACTCTAGGTGACAATGCGACCCAAAGACGACGTGACCAGCAACGGCACGACTGGTTTGGCACCTAACATGATTCTTGAAGAGGAGAACGTGCCCCAAACAAGAAGTACTCACTCACGATCATCCCTTATGAGGGAAACGTGTCGATCTTCACGGTTGAGAAATCGGCATTGAGTCTCGGGTGGTCAGCTCACTCTCGTGCTCGGAATGAGTCAAGGGACGGGTCTCGCACTCACAACTCACAGTGGTGATTAAATTTAACTAGCTAGGGAATAAACTACTCACATGCAGCGGCAAATAGAACTCATACTAAATAAGCAAAAGATGACAGAGAGGGTGGCGAGTGTACCTCCACGCTCGGGACATGGGGAAGACGTCCCAGCCAAGTTCCGTAACTCCCGGTACATTAATAAAAGTTAATTATAGCAGTCATTTTTATTTGCCCACTCCATGCAGGGAGGTAAAGGCCTACACAATAATAACGAGATCACCGAACTTGAGTTGGCGGGCAACACGGCGGCAGGTTCCAGGCGGTTGCCGGCAGCGGCTCCGGTTCTGCGACTTGTTGACCGACAGGACAGCGAACGAGGACGTCCAAAGGGACATCGACCTCCGGAGGGCTTCTGAGGGTAGTGGTTCACTGGGACGACAAAAGAGGGTCCTAGTCGTCCCATGGGAGTGGCCGTTGTTGAATCTTCTCTGGTGTATTTTGTTGTGGATTTCTACAGTTGCCCCTTCTTGCTGGTCTGGTTCTGGGCAGAACTGCGTGCTCCCACAAAAATGGCCACCATGACCAGGACTGATGTCGGAACAAAGTGGAACTAGCGCCGACACAAAGCTCTTTCAGATATCTACAAACCCAGGCTGTGACAGGAATTTTTCTGTCACTGTATTTTCCTTGGGAAAATTTTGAACAGACTGGTTCCCCAGGCTCAGAACCAACTGGGCAGACTGGGATCTACCTGAATATGAGATTTGACCAAGGAGGAAACGGTGGATATGGGTGATGGAGATTTTATGACTGAGAGAGAGGGTTGTGAGAGATGTGAAAAAAATTTCTTGTAATTTTTTGAGGAGGTTTTAAGGGTTGGAAACTAAGCAAGGTTTTAAAATTTGGCCTGGTCAGCCTCAGAATCGGCCAATTCAGGTGAGTTCTCACACAGCTGATCTGATATCTAGCGATAAACCTATGATTTTTTTCCTCATCTTTGGCTCAATTCATTGCAATTAACAAAATAAGCCAAGCTAAATTTCTTATCAAAACCCATTTTGTTCAGTGGAGTTCAAGCCTGGTAGGATGCAGCTCATTTTGCTCACGAGCCAGTTCAATAAATGTATGCCTATGAAATCAGTGTCTGCTGAGATAAATCCTGTACGAATAACAGCATTACTTTGTGAAATGAAATTCGTTTCATAAATCTTATGCCTGTGGAAGACAGTCACTTGAATAGTATAATCACAGCAGCGTCTCTGAGCGACCTTTGAGACCCCTGGATTTTTCTTTTGGTACGACAAGCTCTCATCTTTACTTAAATTATATCTATTGATAAATTCTTTGTTCTGTAGTTTGTTGAGATTGTAGCCGATTCATCACTTGACGCCAACAACCTATGGCTTTTATTGTATAATGGATCGACCGGAAAAGTATACAAGTCACTTCTATTGGGTGACAGCCAAGCATGTACTGTTTCAAACATCATATCAAGGTTTCTAATTTACACTGCATTCTTGCCACTTCAAAATGGCCCTGATGGTATCGCGCTGGCATTAGTTGGAGACGATGATCAGTCGAAAGTCATTCAATTCCTTTCCTATGAGGGTACTTTCAAGGCAATCGATGGTCCAGCTAGAGGCAACGAGTCAGTAGATGTTAACGTCCAGGAAACATTGACATCTTCTGAACATGATTCACTAGGCTTGACAGGAACGACTAGAGGGGAGTTCGTGTGGAAGAAATTTGAAGGGGCAGCACCTCCAGGAAAATCAAACGTTGGGCAGAGGTTGTAGCATTATCAGCTTAAACAAATCCCTCAAGCCCGAGCACAACTATTTCTATGGACATTGTATTGCACTGCGACGCAAACTGATTGGATCACCCAAACCAATCGCATTCTTCCGTTCTCACCTAGCTGGTGTTCTTCCGTATTTGTATCCAGTTGTACATGGCAATTGTTAAATGGAAGATGGCTATAAATACGAAACCTGATTACTTCTGCAGCTGTGTGTGTCAGTATTCGCATGTTCGAACTTAAACAGCTCATAACTACTGAAACATTCCTTTGCTGATATTATTTCCAGTGTTTAATACATATTAAGACGCCTATTATGCCTTCCCCGTTAGAGATTTGGCTCAATGTGTTTGGAAGTTATTGCCCAAACAAAAATTTACAGCGGGCAGATAAGGGACTCCATCAATAGTTGACCGTGTGAGGTTCTTACTAGACATAGCAGATTCCTTGCACATTTCTAGGGCAAATCCTTAAGGTATTCCTGCCATCTTCTTTGTCTCATGTTTAGCTCCTTTTGGGTAAAAAGGTATTTCAGACTTTTGTGGCTTGAAAATATGGTGAACTTTCCCCCATAAAGGTAATGTCTCCAGATCTTCAAGGTGAATATAACATCAACCAATTCTAGATCGTAGACGGGGTAGTTCTCTTCATAACGCTTCAATTGCCTCAAAGTATAACATATCACCCTGCCATGTTGCATAAGGACGCACCCGAGACCAATGCCAGAAGCATCTGTGTAAACTTCAAATCCACCACCTTTAACAGGTAGTGCCAAGACAGGGGTAATGGTCAAATGATCTTTAAGAGTTAGAAAACTCTCTTCGCAATCCTTCGTCCATATGAAGGGATTTTCCTTTCTTGTAATAGTTAAGGGAATGGTGATCTTGGAGAAATCCTTGATAAATCGCCTATAATAGTCAGCCAATTCGATAAAGCTTCTAACTTCGGATATGGTCGTTGGTCGGCTCCAATTCTTGACTGCTTCGACTTTTGAAGGATCGACAACGATACCTTCTTTTGAAATAATATGTCCGAGGAAAAAAATCTCCTTGAGCTAAAACTAGCATTTGTTGAGCTTCGCGTAGAGTTAATTTTCTCGTAGAGTTTGCAAAGCTATTCTTAAATGTTCTTCATGTTCTTCCTTTGTTTTAGAATAAATGAGAATATCATCAATAAATACGACCATAAATCGGTCAAGATAGGGCCTAAACACATTATTCATAAGTTGCATAAATACTATCGGGACATTAGTCAACCCAAACGGTATCACCACGAACTCATAGTGCCCATATTGACTTCGAAAAGTAGACTTATAGATGTCTTCTTCTTTGATCCTTAGTTGATGGTAACCCGACCTGAGGTCGATCTTGGAGAAATACTCTGCACTAGAGATCTGATCAAATAGCTCATCGATACGTGGCAACAGGTATTTGTTCTTGATGGTGAGTGGATTAAATCGCTGGTAATTGATACACAGTTTGAGAGACTTGATGGTGAGTGGATTAAATCGCTGGTAATTGATACACAGTCTGAGAGATCCATCCTTCTTCTTGACAAATAGAACCGACGCACCCCTAGGGGATGCGCTAAGTCGAATGAAGCCTTTGTCAAGTAACTCCTAAAGTTGCCTCTTTAGTTCTTTAAGTTCTGTAGGGGACATCCTATAGGGAGCTTATTGAAACAGGTGCGGTGTTGCATCCCTACGATTTTGATGATGCCACACACTATTTGTTATAACATATTTGATTTGTTAGCACACATCCTTTTATTCAATGCATTTCTCACTGTTTCATTTCTGATCTAATTCTCCAATAAAGCCCTCATGCAATAAAACTCAATGCAGTTAAGTACGCACTCTCTAACACCTCTTCTCTCTCCCCCCGTAGGATCTCTCTCTCTCCTAATCTCTCTTCTCTTTCTCCCCCCTACTCCATAGGCTTCCCCATCTCCCTCATGCACTGGGGACATCCTCTTCCCAATGGCTCCACAGCGATCACACCGGTGGCCAACGCGGTGGTCATCTCCCTATTTCCCTCCATCTCTCTGGCACTCTCCACCTCCGCTCTCTAACCCACATGCACCTGCACGCATAGGCCCATAGCGCCGACCACTCCTTCTAACCCCCACGATCTCTCTCCCTCTCTCTTTCTCTCTCTAACCAAGCCTCCACCTTCTTTCTCTCCCTTCTCCCTCTCCCTCCGTGTACTCACTCACCCTCTCTTAGCTTCTTTCGCCCCACCTCTACACACACCCCCACCAGCCGCATCCCTCTCCCACCGTCCTCTTGACCTCTCATTCTCTCTCTAACCCTACCCTGTCGCACCATGCGAAACCCATTGCATGCACATCTCTCCCCTCCCTCTGCAACTCACGCACACACCCTACCACTCCCTGCACTCCTCTCACCCCTCGTCTCTCTTAGCCCCAGCCACCGGCCACCGTGTCTCTCTCTTTGCACACCCCCGCGCAACCCTCCTCCCTTCGCTTGATCCCTATAGACACACAGCCACTCGCCTCCCCACTCCATGCAAATGCACTAGATGTGCACACACCCGCCACGTGGTGTCCCTTCCCCGCTCTCAGACCTTCCTCTCCCGCATCCTTCACCCCCCTCCTCTCCACACGCACCCACGGCCATGCTTCTGTCTCTCTCTCCTTCCCTCTACACACCTCACACCGACCGTCGGCGTCGATCTTCCCTTCTCTCCCACACACACAGTGCCAGCTCTGCAACCCTCACGTAACCTTTCTCCCCTTCCTCGCCCAGTCTCTCTCTCACAAGCACACTGTGGGCACCCTGCCACCGTATGCACCTGCGTCTCTCAACAACACCACCATCTTCTTTGCCTTCGCATACCATCCACAGCGTCCCCCTCGCCCACCATCACTGCAAGCACATACAAAGCTGCCAGACACGGCTCTTCGAGCTCCATCCTTCCTCTCTACACGATCAGCACCCTCCTGCTACCTCTCTCTCCTGCACCACACACACACCTACCTCACTCAACCGCATCCCTGTGTCCCCCTCTCACACCCACACAACTCTGCCGCCTCCTACTATTCTCCATTGTTCCACACTCTTCGAACACACCTTCACGTCGATGCTGCTACCACCCATGCACATGGCCCTCTTCCTCTCTTCAGCACAAACACTACACTCGCCTCACGGTGGGGTCGACTCCCCCCGCCTGCAGGGTCGACCCCTCCCTCTATTCTCTCACCTTCCCTCTGTCACACCCCGTATTTGACAGCCCTAGTAGGACGCGGTTAGTCAAATCCAAAACCGATAGGCCGAATGGGCTGGCAACCTCAGGAGGGCGTGCATAGGCCAAACCCGGTTGGGACAACAAATAAGTAGGTTTAACAGTCCGAAAGGAACATGTGGGTCAAACCTGGAAGCTGATAGGCGAGATGGGTTGGCAGCCCGAAAGGCACATGCGTAGGCCAAGTCCAGTAGGATGAAATGATAGATTTGACAGCCCGGGTGGGACATATGAATTAAATCCGCAGGCCGATAGGCAAATAGGGTTGGCAGCCTTAAAGGCGCATACATAGGCCAAGTCCGTGGAGACAAAAGAATGAACTTGACAATCCCGGTGGGATATGCGAGTCAAGTCTGAAGCTAAGAGGCGAGATGGGTTGACAACCCGAAAGGGGCATGCCTAGGCCAGACCCAAAAGAAGGAAGGGATGGATTTGACAGCCCTAATGGGACGGGAGAGTCAAACCCAAAAGTCGATAGGCAAGATGGGTTAGCAGCCCAAAATGGATAAGCCTAGGCCAGACCCGAGAGAAGGAAATGATGGATTTGACAGCCCTAGTAGGACGTGAGAGTCAAACCCGAAAGTCAATAGGTAAGGGATGCGTTGGCAACCCGAGAGGGACATGCATAGGTCGTATCCAAAAGAAGGAAATGATGGATTTGATAGACCTAGTGGGACGTGAGAGTCAAACTCGAAAGCTATGCATAGGCAAGGGATAGGTTGGCAGCCTAAGAGGGACATGCATAGGCCAAACCTAAGAGATGAAAGGAGTGGATCCGACAGCCCTAGGGATGGGTTGGCAGCCCGAGAGGGACATGCATAGGTCAGACCCAAGAGATAAAAAGGAGTGGATCCGACAGCCCTAGTGGGACGTGAGAGTCGAACCCGAAAGTCGATAGGTAATGTGGGTTGGCAGTCCGAAAGGGACGTACGTAAGTCAAACCCGGTGGGACAGAAGGTAGGTGGATTTAACAGTCCGAAAGAGACATATGAGTTAAACCTGGAAGTCGATAGGTGAGATGGGTCGACAGCCAAAAAGGGGCATGCATAAGCCGAACCCGATGGGACTAGGAGGACAGATTGAATTGCCCGGAGAGACACGAGATCTGAGCCCGGGAAGTCCAAAATATGGGATGAGGTGCCATGCCGAGGGACATAGGAATCAACTCTTGAAATGGGATAGATAGACTTGATGGTTCGAAGGGACATAAGAGTCAAATTCGAAATTGAAAATGTAAGTGAGGTTGACTAGTTGAGAGACTATGAGTCAACCCTACAAGGAAAAAGATAGGGATTTGACAGCCCAGATGGGGCCTATGAATCAAATCCAAAGATTCAAAATGTTGATGATCCCGATGAGACAGAGTATAACAGTGTCGGGACACCTCGGCGGGACTGGGTGTTGCAGGACGACGTAGGAGATATAGTCAAGGCATCAGTATAATGCCTTTGCCATTATAGGGTGGAGTCATTGGCTCAGAACCACCGGTAAGACATGTTGAAAGCGGACCCTTCTCTCTCTCTCTCTCTCTCTCTTCACATTACCAGCCTCACTACCTTATTGGGTTTTCTTTTCCGATGCGCCTTTACGGGTTTTCACGTCGAGGGGTTGCTTTGCGGGTTTTCACCTCAACCTGGTTTGTGGTCTTTTTGCCCTTAGCCAACCTCTGAAGGGTGACTAAGTCCGCTGGGGTATCAATATTTTTAACCCATTTTTTTTTGACGTCAACCTTCACTGGGGAGATGCATGTCCTGAGAGGATTGCTGTAGAAACTCTTGTGGTGGCGCCTGGTAGAGCTTCAGGTGCTTGCCATTGAGAGGGGGAAAATGATTGTTTCCCTTGTGGTCGACGACTGTATAGGCCCCTCTTTCATAGACCTTCTAGATGGCGTAAGGTCCATGCCAATTGGGCTAGAGTTTGCCGCTGGATCTTCCCATTAGGACCTCCTTTTCTTTGACCATGACGAGGTCATCTTTCTTGAATGCCCTTTCCCGGAATAGCTTATCGTAAGCGTGTGTCATACGGGCTTGATACACTTGTAAGTGTTTATAGGCTTTGAGTATTGTACGTTCAAGGTTGGACAGTTCTTCAAGCCTTCTTTCTATTTCAGATTAGTCCTGGCCTGGCAATCTAGCATGAACATCAATGCGATAGGACGCTAACTCAATTTCTATAGGGACCACTGCCTCAACTCCGTAGACTAGGGAGAACGGGGAACAACATGTAGGGGTTTTGTAAATAGTCCGATAGGCCCATGGTGCTTCGTGGACCTTCTCGCCCCAATCTTGTTTACGACCACCTACTATCTTGGACAACAGTTTGCAGAGAGTTTTATTGAAGGCCTCGGCCAACCCGTTAGCTTGGGGATTGTAGATGGACGATGTCCTCCAGTCAATATGAAACTTAGACGCCAAAGCATAGATGGTCTTGTTCTTGAAAGGCGTGTCATTGCCCAAGATGATCCGACTGGGGGTGCCGAATCTGTATATAATGTAATGTCTCACGAACCGGGCGACTATCTCCCCTATAACTTCTCGTAGAGAAATGACTTCTGCTAATCTGGAGAAGTATTCGGTGGCGGCCAATATGAACTTGTGACCTTGAGATGATGGTGGGAACGGTCCCACAATGTCCATGTCCCACTCCGCAAACGGCCAAGTAGGCACAGTTAGATGAAGCGGATTAGGCGGCCTCTGGGTCCGATCGGGAGGAAGCCAATTGTTCTTTATCTTTATAATTGGCTCACACCAATCTTCTTCTTCTGGAGCATTCTCCTCTTGAATGTTATTGACCTCATAGATAGTGAGGCCAGATTCTTCGTCGAACACGCTTGGCATGAGCCTTCGGTGCCTGACAGTGATGTTCAACTCTCCCTCAGGTGGGAGTTTCAAAGCTGCTGCCAACTTTGCCAAAGCGTCCGCCTTAGAGTTATTGTCCCTTGAGACGTGGCCTATTTTAAATAGGTAAATATTTTCCTTCAGCCTCATGACGGCTGTATGGTAGGGAATGAGCTCCTTTTCCGGATGTCATAGTTGCCCAGGACCTGTCGAATGACGCGCTGAGAATCCCCGTAGACTTTGATGCACTTGGTGTCCATCTCCAGTGCTAGCTGAAGCCAGTAATTAATACTTCATACTCTGCCTCATTATTAGTCAATGACTTCATGAGAGCGCAAGAGTTATGAAGAATTCCGCTTTGCGGAGATACAAACATTATGTCTGCGCCCAAGACAAAGTCTGTAAGGCCACCATCCCTTTTGATTGTCTGGGAAGCACCAACAAAATATAACTCCCAATGTGGGAGGTCGAGGGTGAGGACGCCTGGCTCTCTCTGTGGTGGGATGTTTTCACAATGTTCCCCGGTTTCTTGAGAAGGCACTAACACCTCTTCATCGGGCAGCTCGAAGTTAAGTGGCGAATCTTCTGACATAGTGATGCGGCACAGCAGGAAGAAAAGGAGAAATACGAGGGAGAAGAAGAAGACAAGAATCGGTTGGGCTTCCACCCTGGGGATTCCACCCCACTGTACGAGAAGACTTGGAGGCGATTGCTAGTGGCTTTCTTCAAATCTTCATTAACCCCAAAACAAGAGATTGCAACTCTTTTATAGGGAGGGAACCCTAATGGCCCCACCGACCCAAACGTGGACTAAAATACCCTCAAGCCTAAAATAATCCCAAAATCAGACCCCAAAAATCCCCATTTTGTCTTTAACGTTTCAATAAGTCGTTTTCATTTTTTGTGTTTATAGGAGTCAGTTGTAGCACCTGGAGGATGTCTGGCGAGAATCACGTCTGCCCGCCCCAGGTTGTACCTTTCCTTCCCAAGCATTCGTGAGCACATTGTTATATTTCTATATTGTTCATATCATCAAAGACAATATTACTTTAGTTGGGGGGTAAGGGTAATCAATGTGAAAACTGTAGATCTATTTAAAAATCTACTCTTAAAATAAATAATAAGAGTATGGAGGGTGATCACCAGAGACATGGGGGCCTCAAATTATATAAGCAATGAATAAAAGGAGGGATCGCGATAAATACCTTGAAGCGTGGGGAGATGTGACTGTCGACCTTCTCTTCCAATCGACTGGCCGATGAAGAGAGTCTTCTTAGATTACCCTTGCAAAGAATAGACAATAAACAACAAAGATTAGATTAGCAAACCAAATGTGCAGTATCAATCCCAAGTGAATATGTATAAACGTGAAAGCATGGAGAATGATACACATGTTGGGTGTTGGCCCTTAAACCCTTATGCAAAGGGTGAGATAAAATATGATGAATGAGAAATTACAGGGAGATGTGCAAGCGTTGGACTAGAGGAGGCTCTCAATGTGGTTGAGATAAAGATAAACAAAAGACAATATGATGCATGCATACGTGACTGATGCAGTAAGAGTAAAAGAGAGATAAAAGACAGAGAGGAGCATGAAGAGCCTGGGATTATTTCTCTTGTCTTTGGCTTTTGATGGACGTTCAGGAGGAAGCCTCCGGGATGAAGCAATAGACGCAGGGAGCCCTTCCTCCTTAAGCCTACAATCGGGCAGCACCTCCCCTTTGTTGATGAAGTCCCCCTTGCGAACAGAGGATCGCAGGGGCTTATTTATAGGGAGAGATTAGGAGTTTAATTCCAATAACAATTAGGATAATCATCTTTGGCATGAGATAAACATTGGCAAGGAATCCTCCTAATCTTGGAAAGCCATATGGATTCTTTCCCCAGTTGAAAAGGACCCCAAAATGAAGAATGAAGGAGCTATGGTCGCATTCGAAAATCTCGACAAAATGACGTCAGACATCCCAGTCGCCCAATAAATGGGTGACCACCACCTCAGACGTTCATTGGCATATGGAAAATTTAAAATGTTCCAAAATTAGAAAGTGATTGGCATCTAGGATATTGGATGCTCATTTAAAAATGGGCAACCTTTAGGACAGACGCAGATTCAAAAATAATCTGATTCGGGCGTAAAATATGACCAAAAGAATTGGCGTCAGGGCTTCCGGATGCCCATTTAAGAATGGGCATGGGCATCCTCTAGGAGTGACACAAATTAAAAGTCACCCAAAATCAGCTCAAAGGGGAAATGGAATACATCCTCCGAAGACTAGTCCGTCTGGGAGGCAATCACGCAGGAAATGAAAAAAAAATAAAACTCGAGATAGCATTCATAACAGAGTAGGAAAAGAAAAGAAAGAGGAGGGGTGGGCAGAGCATTGACTCCCTTCCTTCCCCAAAGTAGCACCTATTCTCTCTCCTTCATGCTCTAGGGCAGTAGCAAAAAAACTCTATAGATCAGCCTTTGGGAAGCTTCGAATAGTCGGGGGGGTTTCTTCATGGCCTGGCCCTCCTTTTATAGTAGTATCCCTAGAGCTCCCAATGAGTAAGGAGGCAGAATAATCCCCAATGATTGGATATTATTCACCCACGTGTCCCCTTACGGGCTCCACGCGCCTTCTGGAAGCTGGCGCCACCGTACGGAGCTTGAATCACGTGCCGTGATCAGATCTCACAGTGGATATGGTCTTCTTGCATCATTAAGGGTGCAACAACGGAGGATGTAAGCTGCATCGACGCTCCGTTTGATCACCTGGTAGCTTCTTGCTCTGTCTTCAGATGCGCCGATGCAGCTGGGGTCCAACATCGATGCAACTCATTATCTGGGGCACTTTTTTCCTCTCTTTGTCCTCAGTTGCATCGACACAGCTGGGCTCGTGCGTCGACACATCCTGCCATCCATTTCAAGCAGCGGCCCTATTTTTGCAAGCATGCGTCGACGCAGCTGGGGTCCTACGTCGACGTAGCCCATTATCTATTACCCCTTTTTTATCTTGCGCAGTGTTGTGGGGGCGACGCGACCTTATGGGTGCATCGACACACCCTCTTTCTCTTTTGTGGCTAGCCTTGCTTGGCCTTTGACACCAAATTTTTAGCATCCACAAATGCCCCCCACCCATGGGTGGTAGAGACAAGGGATGAGCGTATGGGGCACACGGGTGTAGACTGCCAACGTAATGAAGAGAGGTTTTGTTTAAAGGATCAGATGGAAGGCTTGTAATGATAAATTGAGGTGGACCCCAGTGGGAAAAGATTATCCAACTCTTGTAAAGAGTCAGGTGCTAATCATGGTAGTATCATTGGCATTGAGTGTGTGCCAATGCTGTTGGAATCAGAATTGCTCTGATACCAAGTGTTGAAGACTGGATTGACATGATCTACAGGTGGAATGTGGATCCAGAGGGGGGTGAATGGATCCAACTACGGAATTAAAAACTCT
Source organism: Amorphophallus titanum (assembly GCA_024336825.1). Lineage (NCBI taxonomy): Eukaryota > Viridiplantae > Streptophyta > Magnoliopsida > Alismatales > Araceae > Amorphophallus > Amorphophallus titanum. The sequence goes on from JANBPO010004486.1 coordinate 61,812, forward strand.
AACAGGAAATCAGATCGAGCAGACAGACAATCACATTGGAGACATAGATTTTTAGGTGGTTCGGTCCTCCAGACCTACATCCACCCTACACTCTAACCTGAGTGTGGATTCTTGCTGGGGAAATACAGCTTAACCCGTCCAGAGCCTCAGCTCTGCAATACAGCTGGGGAATTACAGCTTAACCCGTCCGGTGCCTTAATTCAAGGCTGACAAAAATTCAACCAACCACCAACTAAATTACAACTAATCTTTGATGAACAAAGCCCTTCCAACCGGCTATTATAAATGATCTCCTAATAGAAATGATTTGTGTCGAAGGAAAACATCAAGGGAATTTGCTCCATTTACATTAATGAGTCTTTTAGTTCTTTCAAATCTAAGTTGTTTCCTTGATATCTGATGTTAACTCTAAGATCTTTGTGTAAAATAGTTGATAAATGAAATGCACAGTTTTGAACATTAATTTGAAAATTGTCAATTCAGACTCACTATACTTGTCTTGATGTGCCACAATTGCTAATACATTTGCAATCATTATTTGTGATGGAGCTCCTTTCTTAAGATTGGTGAACAATTGCCACAGTAAATTTTTTTTGAAAGTGGGTAGCAATTGCCACCATAATTACCTAAACAATAGCAGGAGAGAGTGGGAATTACTTCGACACTGGAATCATGAGAACTCCTATAATGCATCTGAACCAATCAGGTAGCTTAGCCACGTGTAGAAAGGCCAAAACAGGCTATCTCTCATGGATTTCCACTCTGATAGAGCATACGAAGAACAGAAAATAGTGAAATCCAAGATAGAAGATGAAAGGATCGATCTGGACGCCTGCTATAGCCATGTTGGATGTATAATTCTTTGGTGGTTGGTTTACATTATCTATGATCCACCCAATGGATCATATGTAGTGGATCATTAGTGCAAATGATATGATGCGGGAGGCTTTGTATGGAGTGAAGCAGGTTCTACTTACTAATTTGTTGCCTTGTCATTGTATTTGTCTGTCTATTGGTGTCTATCCATTTGTTTACTGTGTTTCCCTAGTTGAAGATGATTCTCAAAGAGTGTACATGGCCTCCAGTTCTATCATGGTTGTCAGCTGTCCCGTTCATGATGGGAAGTTCCTGTTTAAACTGCCAGACTTGTTACTAGGTACATGGCATTGATATTTAAATTAGGGGCATAAATCCTATTTGACATTAATGACACATCACATGAGGACTGCTGTCAGACATCTCCAGATTCTTGTGTCAAGCATCCTCTATAGTCTACATTGAAGGGGTATTTCTCCCATCATCATGGTGACATTCCTATGGTATCCTTATTAGCTGAATAATTCCTCAAGATTCTCATTTGATAAAAGTAAGAATTTGCAATTTGACAAAACAGGCGTGATGAAAACCTTTACAGATGCTCATATGATATGATGATGTTTAATTTTGTAAATATTCATCTTTTCCCTCAACCGGAAGGATGGTGGCATCATATGGGATAAGCCGGAAATTGATCACGTTCACATCAAATTTTGGACATTGTGGTGATTCTAAAATCAAATGTTGCAAAGAATCTTAGGCCTCCACCTCCTCCACAGAACCAGAATCTACCATACAATCCTCCCGCACCCCAACAATACCACAATGTGCCTCCACCAGTCAACTACGATCCCCAACAACCCAAAAGACCCACCGGCCCCAAGAGAGCCCAATATCCTCCATTACCCGAGAGCCTTCCCGATATGTTTAATGCCCTTATGGCTGCCAACCTACTCACTTTGCAAAAAGAAAGGGTGGCATGGCCCCCTAATGTGGATACCTCTCGATATTGTGTCTTCCATCGACAACCTGGTCATAACATAGATAACTGCTTCCATTTCAAGGATTATATATATAATTTGAATGACCAAGATGGTATTAATTGGGATGAAATGAGACAGTTTATTGCAACCCTCAAGGCTCGGAGACCCCCTCAGCAGCAACAGGCTCAGCAGCCATCTCAACAAGTTCAACAACCTCCTCAACAGTAGCAAGCCCCAGCACCACCACCCGATATGGGGATTGTCCATAATCCATTGCCAGAGCATCCACCAAATTAGCAAGCAAACCCTGTCACCTCCTTCCGGGAAGTGGAAAGAGGACAAGGGTGGCATGAAGAAAGTGCCTCTAGCGGGGCCATCAACCAAGACCAATCTCCACGACTATTAAGAACAACCCTACAACCCACTCCCCAATCATCACAACTCCTCGTACATACCACCACTCATGGCCCTACTACCATCAACCCTGTTCCTCCAAGGCACCTTCTCATACGCATTCCCACAAACTCACCCTCACCATAAAAGCCTTCTTTCAACACAAACCTATTGCCAAATAAGCCCCTCCTTATTCACCATTCACCAGTATCCATCTCTCCTCAAATTCCCCCACCACCTACCGTGCCTAGGCCTCTCTTCGGTCGACCTACGACTACCCCAATTACCCAAGCATCGTCTCTCCCCTCCAACTCTGCATCCGTCGGACCTGCCTTATTGCCTATCCCACCTCCCACTAATCCCCAACTCACGAGGCCTCTCATAAGAGTTCCTCCCTCCATCACTCCTCCTCCAATTCTCACCAGTACCATCACACCTTCCACCTCTATTAACCCTCCACTCATCCAAAAACCGACAGAGGTACAAACCTCATAGACTATGGTGCTACGTAGTGGATGGATATTCCATCGTGTATTTCCACAGAGAGAGCAAGAGCCTGTACAGGGACAAGAGGAGTAGGAGCATGAATAGGAATCTATACCGGGAACTCAGTATGATTTATTGAAGCATCTGGATAAGAACCCCGCCAGAATATCTATTTTGGAGCTCATTAAGAGATCTACCACTCACCAATTGGCTATAAAGCAGCATCTACAAAAGGTGATGGTCAACGAAGACATACCAGCTGAACAAATTACTTTAGTTTTTGCATTGCTTCGGCATTTAACCAATGTCGATGAGCAAACTGCCTCTGACCCTTGTCATGCAGGACCGGTCAGTACCCTATTAACCTAAACATTTCATCCTCGTTAATGAATAAACCTCCTTTGCTTCGGCGTTTAACCAATGTTGATGAACAAACCAGCTTTGACATTTGTCATCATCGGCAAGACCGGTCAGTACCCCATTAACTCGGACCTTTCATCCTCATTAATGAATAAAATCTCATTTGCTTCGGCATTTAATCAATGTCGATGAACAAATCAGCTCTGACCCTTGTCATCATCGGCAAGACCGGTCAGTACCCCATTCACCCGGACCTTTCATCCTCGTTAATGAATAAACCTCCTTTACTTTGGCATTTAACCAATGTCGATGAACAAATTAACTCTGACCCTTGTCATCATCGACAGGACCGGTCAGTACCCCATTAACCCAGACCTTTCGTCCTCGTTAATGAATAAATCTCTTTTGCTTCGACGTTTAACCAATCGATGAACAAATCAGCTTTGACCCTTGTCATCATCGGCAAGACCGGTCAGTATCCCATTAACCAAGATCATTCATCCTCGTTAATGAATAAACCCCTCCTCACTTCGGCATTTGATCGATGTCGATGAACTAACCAGCACTGATCCTTGTCATCATCGACAAGACCGGTCATTTTTTTACTAACCCGGACCTTCCGTCCCTGTTAATGAGTAAACCAATCTTTACTTCGGCATTTAGCCAATGCCAACGAACAAATCCCCACCCGTTCCAGCGTCAGTCCCGCAAATCAAGTCAAAAAAATGAAATGATGATGAATGAAAATACAAAATGAATGGAAATAAATGAGGCACAAAATAGAGATGTCTCATCGGCCTTACCCAGATACTCTGAGTAAGGGCAAAAATGGCTATAACCTGACTGTGGTGAAAACCTGAAAGGGCGCTACGGATAAAATTGGGTACCCCGCCATGTGAAAACCCAAAAGGGCGCGTGGGTAAAAGTAAGAGAGGGTTGGCTTCAGCGAAAACCCGAAAGGGCGCTTAAGTCAGTAATGTGATTCAAGAAAAAGGGGGATAAAGAAATGATGATGGAAATGATATTGCTACTTCATTTATCAGTCATGTCCCACAGCAATCACCATGTGTGGCAGATAAATCACGTCCCACCAGCCCGCGAACAGGAAGGCGACGGCGTCGATTCAGCCTGGCGCCGACTCGCCCACGCAACCCTGGCACCGACTCGTCCCTCGACGTCGACTCACTCCTCCGCACCGACTCAGTCGGTCAAATCCCAGCACTAACCCACGTTCAATGGGTGTTCGTCGACTCACCTTCACACAGTGGGCCCTCAAATCAAGTGGGCCCCAATGTTAATAACCTTAGTGAGGCCCAAGCCCACACTCTAGAACTGTCCTTAGGATAATTCTCCAACTTAATTAGATAATTAGGGGATAATTATAAAGAAAATTAATTTTTATTCTAATTGTGGCACCAAAAGGAAATGGCGGTCTATCGCGTGACTGCCATCTACAATAGGCGGTCCTCAAGTGACCACAATCTCCTTCCGAACACGAGCTTGTGAGAAGCGTGAAAAGACTAAATTTTTCCCATCCTAATCACTTGGGATCGATACTATCTGGCATGGTAACATAGTCTAGGACTCTCAGGGATTGGATAGACTCCATTTAGGACTCCAAAAACTGATCTAATCTTTTAAACCCTAGGCCAACTCTATAAATAGGGTTCAGGTTCGACCTACGCGAACCCTAGTTTCAGAGCGCGTGGATCAAAGGTAAGGAGATGCTATCTCAGGTTAGTCCTCTAGAAGATTTTGTTCCCCTTATGTCTAACTCCCCTCTAAATCTCGTGCTAGGAGAGAAAGCCATTGGAGAGTTAGAAGCTTTGCAAGTTGCTGGTTCGCTGCAACATGCATAGAGATTAGTGTGTCTATCCCACAAAGATCAAAATATTAGAAGCCCTAGCAGAGGTAATTTCAAGATGAGTCTTTAGAAGTTTTTGTTCCACTTTATGTCTTCTTACTACCCTCTAAATTTCGTGAACATAGGTCAAGAGGTTAAGGAGAATGAGGGACGAAAAATTACTGGTTTGGCACAGGACGTACAGAAACTAGGTCATTCTCCCAGTCCAAAATTTGAAGTCTAGAGTCTGTTACAGAGGTAGGTTATCTCATGAATGGCTCAAATATCAAGTTAGGAGTAAAACTCCTCGGGTTTTACTTATTACATGCTTTCTTCATTGAGAATTTTATGTTTTCTCATGACTATGCATGCATGATCATTATAGCATGTCATCCCTGCCCCTTAACCAATATGATGCTAATTGTAGCCTAATTCATGCCTATTCCTGTACCTATTTCATTCTAAACATGTTAGCATGTCTTAAATCTTCCCTTCTTTATAGTTTCATACATGGATTGCCATAGTTTTGGCCCTGCACATTGTATAATCTTCTATCTGTTACAGACAGAAGGCGGTCTTGCATGAGACCGCGTATTCCTGAAGGCGATCCCCCGATAGACCACGTTTTGAAAGAAGCGGCCCTATGAAGACCGCGTTATGATTCCTGTTGACTACTTTTTGTTAACTCTAAATAGATTATAGATCAAGTCTTTTAATTATATGTTAAGCTTAGTTATTCAGCTACTATTTCTAGTTCTGACCCTATATTCATGAACTTGGTTATATTGTGCATCAATCATGATAGGTTTCATGCCCTTCATGTTTCATGAACTTATTTTAATCTTATGCTAAAAAAAATAAAAAAAGAAAAAAAAGAAAAAAGAAAAGAAAGAAAATGGGGGGGGGAGAGAGAAGAGACAGTTCCTCATTTTGAATCTTTACCCCGTGCTAACGAACATTCTAAGAGACAAACAAACCACGCCGGCTCCGCCACCCCGTTGGCACCAATGAATGAACACCTTATCCGAACCATTCGCTCGGAATAAGGAATAAACACGCTCCTTGCGTTGGCACCGACCCGGTGTCGACGAACACACTAAGAGACAAACACACCACGTCGGCCCCGACACCCAGTTGGCACCGGCAAATGAATACATTACCCGAACCTTTCGTTTGGAGCAAGGAATAAAATCCTTCCTTGCGTTGGCACCGACCCCGTGTCGATGAACACACTAAGAGACAAACAAACCACGTCGGCCCCAATGCGCAGTTGGTACCGGTGAATGAACACCTTATCTGTACCCTTCGTTTGGATTAAGGAATAGACCACTTCCTTGCGTAGGCACCAACCCAGTGCCGATGAATACCTCAAGAGACAAATAGACCACATCAGCCCCGATGCCCCATTGGCACTGACGAATGAACACCCCATCCGCCCCTTCGGGTGACAAACAACCCATTTTGACCGAGACCTTCCGTCTAGGTCATTACATGAATAAACTCTTCTCTCCATCCCTTCGGGCGACAAACAACCTACTCTTGACCGAGACCTTCCGTCCAGGTCATTGCATGAACAAACTCTTCTCCCCGTCCCTTCGGGTGACGAATACACCCTTTTGAGTTGGACCCCTCATCCAGATCAGTTGAAGAACAGACTTTCCTCACCGTCCCTTCGGGTGGCGAACAACCCATTTCTGACCGAGACCTTCCGTCCAAGTCATTGTATGAACAAACTCTTCCCTCCGTCCCTCTAAGGTCGAATCAACCTACTCGGGTCGAGCGCCCAGGTGAAACCATTGGTAGACCGCGCGACAGGCATGGTGGAGTGATCCCCTCGTCTCTCCTCTGGAGAGGCGAGCACTGTCCTATGCACCCTCGTGACCCCCACTGGGGTACTCCCCAAATGAACTACTAGTACAAGCTTGCACTTCACCGAGATGCAAGAAAGAAAGGAAAGATTACGGATTACCATGCATAAGGAAGAGACATATGGATGAATAATATTTTATTCCTCGAAAGAAAAGAGGGCTACATGTGCTTCGGGGAATGCCCTTGTGTTACATGTCAAAAAAGAGAGAAAGGAAAAGGAGGATCGGCGCTCAGTCTATGCCCTGGAAGATCTCCTCAAGGGGAAGGATCCCGACACAAGGGAAGTTTGCCATTTCACGCAGCCAGTTCTCCTGGCCTTCAAGGCGCTCCAGCTCAGTCATTACAGAGGCCACTTCAACCTCAGCAATGGCCAGTTCTTCGCCCCCGGTGACCATGGTTGCCTCGGCTTCGGCGAGGTCGGACTCTGCCGCGGCCAGCAAGCCCTTAAGCTTCTTAATCCGGCTCGTCAAAACGCGGATACTGTCACGGCACTCATCTAAGACTCTCTGGTGCTGCTCTCAGTCTCTCCTCCGCAACTACAAGGCCCGCAGATACTCATCCCTCTGGGCATTGATGGCTGCGATTTTGGCAGGAGCTCGTGCCTCGAGGAACTTGCAATGATTTACATATTTTAACAATAGCAAGACTCGTCGCGACCACTCCTCCATCGGGCAACCCATCATCTGCAGGGCCCCGGTCAGCTGCATGACCATAGTGTGTACCTCCCGGTACGTGAGTGAAGGATCAGCAAATATCATAGATCGTAGCGTTAGCAGGGTCTGCCGAACTGACAAGTCTAAAGTTGCATGACCTATTGAAGGTACAGTCTGAGGATTGAAGTCAATGACACTGTCCACGGCCACCCACAGCTCTGTGTCGACCATGGCCGATGAGGATGGGAGGGCCAAGGCCGAGCGGCAAAATCCATCTAGCTCAGAGGAGAGTTCCTGACCGGTCATCGCCAAAGGCGAGGGCGAGACTGTTGTGTTGTCGCCTAGCGTCGCCACGATGATAGGCTGCCCCACTTCCATCGGTCGGGTAAGGCCGGTGTCCGCTATTGGCGTCAGTACTGTCGGGTCCTGAACCACGGCTCCGACTGAAGAACAGATGACCACAGGGACTGAGTCAGAAGCCACAGCAAACCAACTTGCCTCCATCTCCACTTCCTCAGAAAGGCCCGGACTCACCGTCGCTTCGTAGGCCGGAAGCGCAAGAGTCATGACCTCGATCGAAGGAAGGGCATCAAGTAGAGCTGGGCCTGATACTACTTCTGAGGGACCTGTCGCCTCCCCCGCCCGAGTCTCCCTCTGAGGTATAGTGAGGCTTGCCAATATCTTTTTCAGGAGCTAGTCCTCCTCTGGTGCCACTAGCTTCTGGAGAGGCGGAAGAGGGACCGCAATCTGCGGGCTGGCCCCCGATTGCAGAAGGGACACTAAAGGCTCTGCGTCTAGTCCTAGAAGTGACGTCAGCCTTTGTGTCATCTATGGGCCGAAAGATGCCCTCCATTTGGGGATAGCCCTGCAGGCCCGAGCGGTAGGCACTTCCAGGAGCACCGTCATTTCTTGGACGTACAAGGTAGGGTTAGTCACTCATCACGCGAGTCGAACCGTCGAATTTTAAAGAAACAAAAGAAGAGCCCAGGCCCCCATGCTTACCTCAGCCACCGGCACTATGCTGCTCTCCAGCGTTATTTTCCCTTCTTCTGGGATTTGACCATCGACGCATGAGTCCCCATGACTCCTTGGGAGGCATGACCCTGTCCAGTTCAAAATAAATCAATAGTCCCGAGGAAGATTCAAGAAAGAAAAGCCCATACTTACAACTATTTTTGCCCCTTCTTGTTACGGCACCTCAGCTTCCGGTACGGGAGAGCCTGAAGTCTCCACGGCTGCCTCCTGCCGCAAGGCCTCGACCAGGGACGCGAGCTTGTCCAAGGCCACAGCGGTCCCCTCCTGTCGGGTGACCTGTGCACCCGGGATGTATACCTCCACGGCCTCTGGTGGGGTTCGTTCCTAAAGTTCAAAAATGATAGCAACAAAAGTTAGTGGACAACTCCAACGAGAGCCCGCATAAATAAATTCACTCTCATAAGCACCTTGTCTACCAGGCTCAGAGAGGCGGGTAATAATGAGGCCTCCAAGACTAGTGCGGAAAGCTCGGGGTCCCCAGATACGCCCTCGTTTGGAGATACCTCATCGGAAGAGTAATCATAGTCCACCTTTTCGCCCGACGAAGATTTGGCCAGAGCCGGCACCTCTTGTATTGGAGAAGGAAGCCTAATATCCGAGCCTACGGTTGGCACGTCCTCACTTGGGCTCGGCAACGGTGATCTCCCCAACCTTGGCCCCCTTCTCGCGTATGTTTGCTTAAATACGGGGACCACAGAGGCCACCACCGGCGGGGCAACTGTCATATCAATGCCTACCAAACAAAAAATGATGTAGGTTAAATGGGGCCCGTAGGCTCATGAAAGATGATGGAAGTCAGCCGAAATGGTGAAGGAGAACTACCTTCCCCGACTTCCATAGCAGGGGGTGGTTCATAAGTAGGCTCCCCGACCAGTGGCACCGCATCGGGGGCCCTGGCTTTACCCACATCGGGGATGGAGATGGAGGCAAGCTCCTCCACGGCAGCTGAAATAAAGACACGCATAAGACCCGTGCCCTTGAGGTGCAAATAAATCCTGAAGAGCTGCAAGAGTTGACATAACATTTATGCATGCCAAAACATCACATGAACCATAGTGTTTGTCATCATTAAAACCATAGGATCACAACAGCAGGGTGGCCGCAGGGTCGATACAGCAACTGCACCACGCGAGCCCAGGGTGCCTGCATCAACGCAGGGCGCATCCTGCGTCGACCCAACACTCTGAAGCGAGCCAAATCTCCTGTTTAAGCTTATTTCATCGTTTAATTCCTCTTATCATTCATTTCTTTTTAGTAGATTGGGGTTTTTAACTTCCTCATCTTTTGTTTGAAATGGGTTTCATCTTTTGAACTCTTGCTATTATTGGCTAGATTTCATGAGGATTCAAATTCAGCATTCCCTCTTTTTATTTTTTGTCCCATTCATCATCTTTTGCCTTAATGCTAGGCCAAAGGAAGATCTATTATTGTGCCTACTCAAAGAAAGAACTTCACATTTCTTGAAGAAAGGAAGAGCTCTACGATACGCCGATAAAGAATGCAAGATTGAGAAAAGCTCTCTCTGACGAATATGTGCTTGAGTCTAATGAGCATCTGGAAGAACCTAACATACACGAAATTGAGTCTAACAGCTATGAAAATGAACCTAAGGGAATCTTTCAAGGAAGCTATAAATATTTAAGTAATATGCAGAATGTGGGCACAAGAAGATTGGATGTACACACCACTCTTCATGTGAGAATACACTGAGCAATCCAAATCTCCAACAAAAATCTTGCATTACAGAGTTGAGAGAAACACTAGCTCAATCCGTCCTCAACTCCACTTTCACTGAAAGTGTTTGTGAAGAAGAAGCTCTTGCAATCTCTCTACTGCACTTATCTCAACTTCTTTATTAAGCCTTCTACGATACTTTATTTTTTTTCTTTAGAAGACTCTTTGACCTTTCAGTTCAAGATTGTTTATTTTCCATTCTAATTTTACCTTCTTGAACTAACTGCAATAGCTGTACACAATCTGCTTGTTTAAGAGACAATCACTATATAATCTCACTTGAAAAGTGGTACCCTTCTCCTTGAGGGGAGAAGCTCTTGCTCGAGGGAAAGAGAGACCTGCATGAGGCCAACTTTCTGTGGGTTTAGCTGATACTAGGAAATCAGCTGAGACTCTAGTTGAAAGAGTGCTTGTGATGTGGCTTGACACCTAAACAAAAATAGCTAGGACTATTTGAAGAAAGAGTGTTTGTGGTGTGGCTGAACACCTTAGCAAAAATAGCCAAGTGTAATTGTTCCTAGTGAGGAAAGTTAGTGAAAACCCGATAGTTGTTGGGGACTAGAAGTATAACTGTATAAAATTACTACGTTTATTTGTGTGATCATTGCCAATTCTGGTGACACTACTGCCGTAGTGTTTTACATTTCCACACTGCATTCATCCTAAAAGATCTGACAAGGGTAAGGAGAAAATAAAGTCTCCTTCAAATGCTAAGTTTGCTAAATGTAGTAAAGGCGCATCGTCTTTCGTCGTTTTACGTGATTTGTGATTTTGGCATATTCTGTGCACCCTGTTAGCTGATAGGTTAACCATCGAGTCAAAGATTCTAGGGTCTTCATAATGTAAAGCGGCATCATGATGCGTTACATGTGTACAGTTTGATTAGAACGAACCGGTGATATTTCGGTGGTTTTCGCTTCTTCAACGAGTTCTCCCTTTCAATGACCTTTCTCACTAGTCGTAATTTTCCTACATACACGTGTGTGGACTCACTTGGGAGTGATGAAGAGCTTTCTCGATGAGAATATTTTTAGACTGGTTACCGTAGGACCTCTCGTTTTTACAGCATGAGTCCAGACTAGGGGGGAAATCAGTTAGAGGAGCTAACTTAGAGCGAAAAATCTACGTGTGCACACGTGGTTGGAGATTTCGGACACGCACTGACGAGTGTGACCTTGACTAGTCCTTGTTCTGTTCTACTTACGGTGTCTCAGTGTCCGCTTGGGGTGTGTAAAGAGACACCTTGGACTGCGAACTAAGTCGTCAGTGGGTAGCGATTCAGGTTTCCTACTGATGAGGTTCAGTGTTTTGACGGCTTGGTGTCCTTGTTACACGTGATCGAGACGTGGTTCCCTACTATCATCGAGAGTCCTGTTCGGGCAGCGTAGCTTTGTTCCTTCGTTGACCGACTGAGGGTCTACCTGGTAGCCTAGATTCTAGTGTTCGTCCTGCAGGAGAGATACTCTGAGATAAGTTATTGTCATCTAGCCTTCTGTAGTCCAGGTTATGAGAATTCGATTCGGTGTGGCGTATGCTTGATACTCGAGGTATCCCATTGTTGTGTAGACTTTCGACAGTCAGTGCTTTAGCGTGATTATTTATGTTTATAGTGCCATTCCTTTGGCCTTACTTTTCTTCTTGTTTTACTGTTCTTTATGCCTTATTATTTACTATGTTGTTCGTTACGTTTCGTTGTGGTGGAGATCCGCAGGACCATTACTGAGCTAAAGAGATGAGGCTCACTCTTTTTCTTTTTAGGTCCGGTGTGCCTCCTCGTCGTCTGGAGGCCTTAAGTAGCGTCCGAGAGTCTTAGCATCACCAGCTTCTACCAATCGGGGTATGCCCGAAGACTTTATATTTTTCTTTTGTTGACTTGTATCTTTGAGACCTATATATATGGACTGAAAATTATGTAAAAACTATATAAATCTATTATAAATATAACCTTTAATTTCAGCACTTTAATTACTACATTTATTTAGATTTCTGTACATTCTCATGACACCTATTTGAACCCTTCCGAGCTTCCCAGCTCGTGGGTGGCGGCGTATGGTCCAAGAATTAAGGACCCACACCTATGAACTAGGAAGAAATTTTCAAAATCATGAGAGAATTGGGTAGAGCCCGAGATGAGATAGTTAATTAGAGATTATCTCTAGGTAAATTCCCCTCATTTTTGTAAGAATTAACAAATTATTCCTTTTCTCAGGTACCTCATTCTCATAATGGCTCACCGTGTTAATTGGGATGAAATGCAACAAACTGTTGCGGGCCTCACCCAAGCCTTACAGACTGTGGCCCAAGCTGACGCTCAGGCAGGCACGGGTGACCTACATATAAATTTCTAGAGCTTGAACCCTCCGAAGTTCTTCAGCTCATCAAATCCCGATGAAGCAGAGAGTTGGATGGACCAGATGGATCGAGTCTTTAATGTTATGCAATGCACGGACCGGGAGAAGGTCCTTTTAGTCACTTTTCTACTTACAAAAGACGCAGGCACCTAGTGGAAAGCAACATCGACTCCTCTCCAGAATGGGCAGATTACTTGGGTGAAGTTTCTCGAGCTATTCCGTGCAAAGTACTTCTCCGAGCACGTCAAAGAGAGAAAGGCCACAAAATTTGCCACACTTTGCCAAGGCATGTGGCCGAATATGAACATCCATTCTCTCGACTGGCACCATATGCTCGTCACTTGGTTAGCACGGATCTGTTAAAAGCTAACCGATTCATGGATGGACTAAGACCCATCTTTATAACTCAACTGGGACCCCAAAATATCCGTACATATATGGAAATGGTCCAACGGGCTTATTTATGTGAAAGGACCTTGCAGAAGGTCAGGAAATTCAAAGGCAAGGAAGAAGAGTCTAGCCAGAAGTTCGAGCGGCGAGGAAAGAAAGGCGAGAGGTTCAATATCATGGAACCCCACAAGACGCGTGATAACAAGAAACGATCCTGTAATAGCAACGAGAATGGCAAGAACAAGAAAGTCAAAGAAGAAGAAAAGCAAGTCACGGCGGCTTGCACCTTCTGCGATAAATTCGGCCACTCGGTCGAGAAGTGTTGGAAATGGCTAGGGGCGTGTTTACGTTGTGGAAGCTGGTAGCATCGAATGTCGGATTGCCCCCTTATGAAAGAGCAAACTTTTGGCGGTAGACACAAGTGGTAGGCTCATCTTAATGCCGTGTTGGATGAAGAAACGTCCAAGGATGATGGGTTAATGGAATGTACCTTTCAAATTTATTCACATCCTGCATTTGTGTTATTTGATACTGGTGCTTCTCATTCTTTTATATCTACTACTTTTGCAAAAACTATACTTGTTTCACCTGTTCCTCTACCTACGGACCTAGCAATCACAACACCCTTAGGTCCCGGAACTATGCTTACAACCCACTACCTAAATAGTGAGGTTACAATTGAGGGTCATAATCTTCCGAGCGAATATTTGAAAAAAAATATCGACATTCTTATTAGTTAGGTGTTACAGGACTCATTGGTGTGTGTGTGTGAAAGAGAGAGAGGCAGAGAGAGAGAGAGAGATGGGCTCCTGTCGGCGAAGAGAGGTGACTCCGGTGAGAGGGGCAACTCCGACAGAGGGTGACTCTGAGAGAGAGAGAGAGAGATGGGCTCCGTCGGTGAAGAGGGGTGACTCCGGCGAGAGGGGCAACTCGGTGAGGGTGACTCTGAGAGAGAGAGAGAGAGATGGGCTCCATCGGTGAAGAGGGGTGACTCCGGCGAGAGGGGCAACTCCGGCAGAGGGTGACTCTGATTAGGACGTCATAGGGAGAGAAAGAGAGAGAGATAGTTCGTGAATTGAGGTAAAAGAGTGGGTGAAAAAGGAGAAAATAATAATCGAATGGACACGATCCAACGGGACGTGAAAGGGCCACACCATTCAGATCGATCATCGATGGTAAACTTCTCCATCCTAACAAGGCACCACACATGCATGCATACCCTCAATCAAGAATAATTAAATTCTTCTACCACAATCACAAGTGGTGGAGAATGTAACATCACAATCACACGATCACACAATCACAAGTGGTCTTTGTTTGCGGTTGGTGTGAAGGAATGGCCCGTCAGCTGGTGGGTGCCTTCCCCTCTCCCAACAAAACTAAGATCCTCCGCACATCACCTTCACCCTTACTTGTGAATCTTGACGGAGTCACAGAATCTGTTACTAGAGTCGACTCTAAAAATTTAGACTCTAAATCTAAGAACTATGATGATGCTCTTCTAGAGACACATACCGCCATTGTCACAGAATTAAGATACCCCGTGATTACCATCGTAAGAGTTGTCGCTCGTCGATGTATTATCCTCGACGTGTGCATGGCCTGCTCGTGGGCAGCACGTGCCGCACGCGCCCAGCCCTCGGTGACCCGATTTGGGCCCCCCAATGGGCCTCGGCCCATTTGCGCGAACAAGGGCAAGCAAGGGTGAGAAAGCAAACTCATCAACGCATCAAGCCTAAGTTAAGCCCACCAAGGTATGTATCTCCCACCGGCATTGTGGCTGTTAAGAGATCAGGTCATGTTCCGGCCCCCTTGTTTATCTCGTGAACCTAATCTCATTGATACTTAGTATACATAAAACCTCAATATTTATATCTCCCACAAGGTTCCCTTCCATGGCACTTGGAATAGATAAAAAAGTGGACCACTGTACTTGAGTAGATAGAAAATACAAATACTTAGCATTACTTTGGCACGGGATTAAATCTATCCCTGTTAAATATAAGTGACTTTACATGTACCTGGGTTATCACTTTTTACTTTGGTATGTACCTGGGTTAAAGTATCCCACCTGTGGAGGTGGTGGATATAAAATTTTAAAGGTTGTAACCATTGTTAACAAATAAAAATAAATACATAACCAATATGAATATGAGGATTAGTGAAGAGCACCCTTGTACCAGGCGCCATTTCTTGAATAGCGCCCCTCTCCTTAGTGCTATTCACTTGCAGGTTAAGTTGAGGAAACCTCATGACAGTGTCTTATTCAAACTAGGAAGAAATGCTGTTCGGCAAGGTACATATTAAAGTAGGATAGATCCAGGAAAATATTACACCTTTTAGGATTCCTACGTGAAAAATTTAGATTCCAATCAAACTCTTAAACCCTAATTGAATCCCTTCTCTATAAATACTAAACCCCTCCATTGAACCCCATGTTGGCTCTATTTTTCAAAAATGTCCTGCTGCTCTTCAGCTTACTGATTCCTTTCTCTTCGGCTGTACGTGGGAGAGAGGCACTGCTCTCTTTCTCTACTTATTCCTGGAGGAGGCTTGTGGTTGCTACTGTCATTAGAGGAAGAAGTCTTGCTTCTTCTGCTAGTGGGAAGAGTTTCTTCTCCATCTACTTCCGTTGAAGCTGTAGCTACTCTAAAGCATCTTCCTCTTCTTCTGCCATTGTAAATAGAGGTGTTCTAGTACCTGATACTCTGTTGCAAACATAGTATCGTATCTGGGGATTATCAGTATTAAATTCTTCAATCTCTCCCCGTTCCATCAACCAAACCAACCCAATCAAGGTAGGTGATCTCTCTCAAGTAAAAATAGTTAATAATAAAATTGGCATGATCATGTTTTACGTAGGTGTTCTTAAATTTGGAGCACGAGCATGCATAGAGCGTCTTCAAGATTGATTTCATCGATTTTAAATTGAGTTTTGTGCAGCCATTGAATAGTGCGCCCCTCTACTAGGGTGCTATTTCACCATCATACGACTGTTTAAACAGTCGTGATTTTCAAAAAATAGATAAATGCAACCTGTTTAAAATTTAATAACTATGAACGATAACACCTAATCTAATGCATGATTGTACCATTAGATTCCTGCTAATTTTCTCTTCCTATCCATATACTTGTTCCTGCAAAATTATTTTAATTGAGAAAGTGGCACTATTCCCATACACTTTCACCAGTATGAATACACGTCTGACCACCTGCCACCCTATTTGAATAAGGCACCCATGGGATGGTCGCTACTTTCTAAAACATTGCATGACCCAGGGTGCCATTCAACTTGTATATGAAAGTGCCAGAAAAAAAAAGTTCTTTGAATAAGTGTAAAATAAAGGCAAGGATATCACGACTCAATATAAAGTCATTATATAAGAAATAAAGACATGATCACAGGCACCATTTTCCCAACCCCTATAACTGAACAAAATTCCAGGTTTCATTTACACTAAATGTTGAA
>JANBPO010004488.1:0-13534 GCA_024336825.1 Amorphophallus titanum
TACACATAGCCCGTACCCTGGTATGTCGCTATTAGTTCACTTGCACATGATAGGAAGCCTTTCATGGACTTGAGAGCCTCTCCGTTGGAAATTCCTTCTACTGGACCAGGAGTTAATGTTTCAAGGCCTCCGTAAGACTCCGCGAGCCTGGAATTTCCACTAGGATGTCGAGCTAGTTGTACCATAAAAATCCAAAAGTCTGGAAGAGCACTTCGTGTTTTCTACATTTTCTATGAACTATTCTGATCATGGCTAGGAAGCGACCGCTACCTATAGATAGCGGTTGGCCAATGACCGCGTTCTATCAGCATGCTGACCGAGTTTTGTTGAGTCAACCTTTCCTTTCCTGCGTCGACTCCACTCCTGATCGCGGATCCTACTCGACTACTACCTCAAGATAGTGGTTGTCCCTGAACCGCGTTCTGTCAGACTTCTGTCCAACCTGAGGTTTAACCCAAGGGTTAATCATATCTTGTCTCATATGGCCTCATGACTGTCTAACCCTAGAACTTTATTCCACAAGCTATTAATAAACAATGCAACTAATAAAGGTACCGTTATGCTTCCGGATTCCTCCCAGGGCATAATATTCCATTAAGTCATTCTTGACCTCACATGTTCATTTTGGTACGTTCTTACCTTGGTTATTTTTGCCATAAAAGTATTGTTTGAACTTGATATTCTTGGCCTACTTTATTATTAGTTCTCATGGAAGTAGCTTGATTTATAACTTGAAGATGCAAGGGCGGACACAGATGGTGTCCAAGGACTCTAGTCTAGTCCCCTCGGCAGATGGCTAGAAACATACTATTAACCCTAGGGTATGATGATTACTTGCATCGCATTACGCTGGTAGTACTTTTTTTATAAATGGGTGAGATCCACGAGGCAATCTCATGAACTTATACATGCTTACTTGTTACATGACTTTGTAGTGCATAGCCTTATGAAGGTTATGAAAGTACATTCTTGTTACATGATAGTAGATTCTCGTTATTGAAAGGCCATGCTAAAATCTTACTTGATCATATTCTCATATCTCATATCTCTATAGTTCACATCTTGTTACTTGTTATTGCTATGGTTTTATCACATGTTCTTATTTCTTTATCTTACATTCTAGAGATAAAATGTTAACTATTTAAACAATGCCTTCATATTGATACGAAGATACCTACTGGGCGAGTGCGCCCATTCCCTACTTTTGTAATCTTTTCAGGAAACTCTCGTGACTCAAAATCAGACTATTCAAGTGGTGAGTCTGAGAGTGAATGAAGACCGAAAGAAGCCTAGAGTGTCATGAGTCCGTTAGTTAAAAGTCATGTCGATGTAATTTTTCACTTTATTGAGTCTAGTGAGTTATTGTGTTAAAAAGAGTCAAGTGTCAACCACGCCCGGCGGCGACTGGCTGGCCTGCGCCCAGGCGCTGATCGATGCCGGATGGGACGGACTGAATCCCTCCAAGCTGACGTACGAAGTCTTCACCACCAAGGCCGGCACGTACCCCAACGGCCCGGGCGACATCGGATGGCGCTCAAATATCCGCGATACTTTCTACGACGATTGGATCGCTTCCGACTACAGCCCGGACCAGGCGAACATCGCCGGCGCCAAAAGTGTCCTCGACCAGTGGGCCGGCCTGCAGGCGCGCAACGACAATGGCAAGAAGGTCAAGGTCATCATGCTCATCCACGGCAATGAGGCCATTCAGCCCGGGAGTTACACACAGAGCCTGATCAACACCGGTGCGGGCGCAGGCTTCTACCGTCCTCTTGATGTGCACCAGGCCTACAATGTGCCGCTGACCATGCACATCACGCCGACCCTCGCCTCCGCGATTCAATGGGCCAGCGTACCTTCCAACTCTCCGCACGCTTACAAGGATGGGCCATCGCTGAACGCGCGCATCGCGTCAATGGTTGCCAACGGCCAGATCGACCTGATCTCCAGCACGTTCTCCGATCACATTCTTAATTATTTCGGAAACGACTTCAACGCGAACAATGTCTCGCTGGCCAATAAGTTCCTGCAAAGCATCTATGGCCAGGCGCCCTCACCCAATGTCTTCTGGCTGCCGGAACAGGTGGCGAGCGACTCGGCCCTCGCCAAGGTGCAGGGCCTCGGGTTTGGTTACACGTTCATCGACCAGACCCAGCACATGTTCAACTGGTTTGGCCGCACCGCCGCACTGGACGACGATTCCTACCGGATCAACACGATCAACGGAATGAAGGCCTTCGTCATCAATGATAACCTGGGCCAGTATCTATTCCAGACGGAAGACGGCGGGCCTTCCGCGCTCCTGCGCCAGACGCTCAATCAGAAAGCCCGCGACTCCGAGCAGGACCAGGTAATCATTTTCGAAACCACGTGGGAAAGCTTCGCCAACAAGGCGAACGCGGACGCCTACGACGCGAACGTGGCTTGGATGGCCAGCCGTCCGTGGGTGCAGATCGTCACTCCCGACCAAATCGTGAATGGCCAGGTCGATACCTCGGTGCCGCCAACCGGCAGTGGGACGCAATGGGGCAATATCGATCGCGGCACCGGGTTGTCGCTGCCCTTGACCTCAACCGCGTGGATCAACCACGCCACCAATGGCAGCTACGACAACTGGTACAACGGTTCCCCGCTCTACGAGAGCCTGCTCAACAAGCAATTCAACATTCGCACGGGCGTCGCGGTTCCGACTCCGTTTGGGCAGGAAACCACGACAGGTATCGCCGCTTCCTCGTGGCAATCCGTGCTCGGCCTGAGCGGCAACAACCTGAATCTTTCCACGCTGGCCCAGGCAACCATTCACGCCTCGATGTTCGAGACCGGTTTCCACACCGAGGAGAACAACGACATCCAGCAATTCAGCACCGGCGCCTTTGTCAGCCCCAGCACGAACTATGAAACCATCGCCGACCTCGCCGGATGGGCGCAGTCGCAAACGCGGTTCTCCTCCATTTACGCAAGGGTCGATGCGTGGGCGAACCAAGCCGCAACCGGCGCTTTGGACACGACCGCCACGGCGCAGTCCGTGGATATTGACCAGGACGGCGTGCCGGAATACTTGCTCTATAACGACCGCGTCTTCGCGGAGTTCAAGGGCATCGGCGGCCGCATGGTCAACGCCTGGGTGCGGGACGTGGTCTCCGGCGAGACTTTCCAGGTGCTGGGAAATCCGATCGGCTATTCCGGCTCGAACACTGAGGAGGAAGGCCAGTTGAACCTCGACGTCACATCCTCGCTCGGCACGCCGGCTTATCGCACATCCGGCTTCAAGGATCTCTTCGCCCAGACGGGCGGCGCCGGCACGGGATCGAACATGTACGTGAACAACCTCTACACCGCGACCGCTGCCTCCTCGGGCACGGGATGGACCTTCACCAGCAGCGACGGATTGGTGAAAAAGACCTTCACCCTAAGCGCCGGCAGCAGCTTGTTCAACGCGAGCTACACCATCGACCCATCGATTAACCAGTTGTACGTCCGTTTTGGCCTGTCTCCGAACCTCAATGACCTGCTCGTCAACGGACAGGCCCATCTCTCCACTGTGTCCAACAGCACCACCGGCGAGTATAGCGTCGTCAACACCGCAACTGCACGCTCGGTTCGCTCCTTCGTCAAGTACGGCGGAACGGGCTACACCGGCATTCTCAATACGACGGCGGTGGATCAAAGCGGCGGCTTCGACACGGTGAGCATGCGCAACCAGGCGCAGACACAACAGGTCGAGGTCAGCGGAGCAGGCACCATGACTCTCGCCGTCGGTTTCCAGACCAATTGGACCGATACGCTCACCAGCGACACGGACGGCATTCCGGATTGGTGGAGGATCAAGTATTTCGGCCACGCCACGGGCCTGGCTTCGGATCAGTCGCGGGCCGGCGACGATCCTGCCGGCGACGGTCTCACCAATCTGCAGAAGTACGTCCTCGAACTCGATCCCACCAAGGCCGAGCCCGGCGCGACCTTGGCTACCAGCGTGACGCGTAATTCGGGGCATTTGCCGGTGGTCAGCTTCCCCACTCTGCCGGACCGGCTCTACACCATTTATTATTCGCCGACAATTGGCGCCTCCGCGAACTGGGTCCAGGCGGGCACCGCGATCATTGGTACCGGATCGAACGCGCAATGGATTGACGACGGCAGCCAGACGGGATCTTCGCCGACCACGGCTCCAAGCCGCTTCTACCAGGTCAAGATCAGCGTCCAATAAAGAGAGAGCCACTTATGGGAGAACAACTTCATTTCTTAAATGGGCGACGGACGCTCCGAGTCAGCGCGTTCCTCTGCATGGCCACCGTGCTCGCTGTCTTTTCGTCAGCGGCGTTTGCGTCCATCTCGCTCCAGCTCAGCCCGAATTCCACCACGCGCAGCGCGAGCGCGATCGAGGCCGATTATTCGAGCACGCACCTTTTCGTGGACGAGATCAACGGCGACTCCATCCCGATCACCATTTTCTTCGACCCCGGCACGACAGGCGTGGATGAGGCTGATGTCTTTACCAATCTCAACAATCGCGACCTGGCCAACGTGGACAACGGAAGTGGCGTCCCTTCGGGCATTGTCCCGCCCAACGGTAACAACATCGTCGCCGGCCAGTCCGGCACTTATTTCGTCGCCTATAAGATGAGTCTCATCCAGGGCGGTTATCAAATCACCCTCAACGCGACAAAGACCGGCGCCTATCGCCTGACAGCCCGCTATCACCTGCAAGGCGAATCGGCAACGACCTGGCATTGGTATGGCGACTTTGCGGACGGCGGCGGCGTGTATAATTTTCGCGATGCCGCGATCGTGGTTTCCCCGACGAAGGCTCGTTCCATGGTGATGTACGAGTTGAACGTGCTCAACGTCGACGCGGAAGCGCCCACGAGCGAAACGGACTCCTCGCATCGCAGCACGTTTGTCGATCTTTACGGAGGACCGGGCGCAACGACACAACGCCCGTTCAATCTCACCTATGCGGCTAATATGGGTGTGAACTGGCTCTGGCTTCAGCCCGTCCATCCGATCGGCATCGCTGGAAGGCAGCTCGACCCGAACAACGGCAATCAGCCCTTTGCCGTGGGCAGTCCCTATGCGGTGAAGAACTTTTTTGCGATCAACCCCGCGATGTCCAAGGCCTACGATGGATCTGACGACGATGCCGGCCGGGCCGCGGCGTTGACTGAATTTCAAGGCTTCGTGAAAGCGGCCGATACCGCCGGCATGAATGTCATGCTGGACGTGCCGTTCAACCACACTGCGTTCGATTGCGAGTTGGGCGACAACGGGCAGACGGTCTATGGACAGCCTCTTTTCGGAAACGCCCAGACCCCCAGCTCGACTCAGTTCTGGAACCTTGAAGCTCGCGTTTACTCGCGCTGGAACGGCGGTTCGGCAGACCAGACCAATTCCAACAATCTCTCGCTTTTCGATTACGGCGAACGGGCCTCCGATGCCAGCAGCATCGCCCTCGCCGCGGATCGCTTTGACTTCGGCAAGTTCATCGACGTTCATGACATCTACTTTGGGCATTATGCCGCCTTGGTGGATCTCGATATCGCCGCGGACGAGAATCTATACACCAACGAGGGAGACTGGTTCGATTATAGCATCGGCCCGAACGGTGTTGACGCGCCCAACAACGACGCCAGCCAGAATTCGGGCAACGGACATTTCGACAGCATCACACAAAACGTCTGGAAGTATTTTGCGGACTATATCCCGTTCTGGTTGGCCAAGACGGGCCACGTGGACAGCAATGGCAACCTCGTCGGGAATAGCACGCTGAGCGACCCTGTCGCCCGCCGCACCGCGGATGATCTCGGCATCGACGGCATCCGCGCCGATTTTGCGCAGGGCCTGCCGCCGCAGCTCTGGGAGTACATCATCAATGTGTCGCGCTCCTACAAATGGGACTTCGTGTTCCTGTGTGAATCGCTGGACGGCGGCAGTGTGACGTATCGCTCGGGCCGTGACTTCGATGTGCTCAACGAAAACGTCCTCTTTGATTTCTATAACGCGCAGTCGACCTCTGATTTTCGGAACCTCTATGACAACCGCCGCAATGCCTACGGGCAGGCCCTGGTGCTGTGGGACACCGAATCTCACGACGAAGCCGGCTACAACAATCCCTATCAGGCGTTGATGCGTTTTGCCTGCAGCGGCGCCATTGACGGCACGCCGGATATTTTCTTTGGCCAGGAAATAGGAATCTCGGGCGCCGTCGAGCCGCCTTCCTCCAATCCCACGGATTCGCCCTACGGCTTTTCGCTCTACCAAGTGAACTTTGGAAAGCCGATCCCGCAGTTCATGACATACAATTCGCTCGCGCCCGCCTGGACCGCCCTCGGGGCGAATGCGTATGGCCAAGCGGAAATCTACCCGGTTTATTCGGCCATTGGTAAGGCCCGCGCCAACAGCGCCGCGTTGCAGAGCTCAAACCGTTATTATCTCAATGATATGAGCGGCAACACGCCATCGACGATCTTCGGCGTCGCCAAGTACGCCACCGCGAACGCGTCTCCAAGTACGAGCGACGTCGTCTTTGCTTTCGTGAACCTCGCCCTTACTTCAAGCAGCTCTCAAATTGCGACCTTCAATGTGAATATCACCCAGAACGGCTCAAACCTTTTCGGCATCAACCCGTCTCGCACCTACAACGTCCGGAACATCGCCGCCGATACCCGGTTTGACTCCACGCGCAACACCCAGTGGCTGTGGGGCACGGGGCGCACGGGCAGTGACGTGATCGCGAATGGCGTTTACGTCTCGTTGAATCCCCTGCCCACACTCGACAGCACGTGGCAGACGGCTCCCTACGAGGCCCAGTACCTGAAGCTCTACGACATCACCGCGCCGCCCTCACCGCCGGCCAGCGTGAGCACACCCCGTGTCTACCCCTACGTCATCGGGAGCACCGCCACGTTTACCTGGTCAGCCGTCGGTGCGGACAGCGCGGGCATCGTTCCCTCGTACTCGGTCATCGTCACAATCAACGGCGTGGCGTCCCCGGCGGTCATCACCAGCGGCACGAGCTATACCGTCTCCAATTTGACTGTGGGCCAGCAGGTCTCCGTCACCGTCGCCGCAGTAAATCCGAACTACACCGCGGCCGCCAGCTCCTCGAGCACGACGAGCCCCACCATCAAGGTGCTCGATCCCAACGCCGATGACGATGGCGACGGCATGAGCAACTCGGCCGAGGACATTGCGGGCACCAATCCGCTGGACGTCACCTCGTACTTCCGGGTCACGGGCATGACCAGGAACGCGGCGACCAACTCTGGCCAGATCACCTGGTCGAGCGTCGTCGGCAAGTCCTACCAAGTGGAGTTCAGCCCCACGCTTTCGCCCAAGGCCTTCACGCCCGTGGGCAGCCCGATCACCGCGACCGGCACGACGACAAGCTACACCTTCCAGACTTCGGGCACCGCCGGGTTCTACGAGGTCATCGTCTCCCAGTAGCGATGGCTCCCTAAAATCACCTTGGGAGCCTGTAACTCGAGGTGATATAGAATCTGCAGGTGATTCAGGCTACTTCGCGGCGGACGTTTTGCGCGGCGACTTGGCCTGTTGGCGGACCGTTGGCCCGGGCACCCAGGTGCTCATGATGAACATGCCCTTTTGAAAGGGCGGCACGCCAAATTCGTTGCGGTGCAATTGCCCGACCAGCATGTCGATCGCCGCGCGGCCGATATGCCGGTTGTTCTGCTGCATGCCCGCCCAGTCCGTCATGTCGAGCGTCCGGTCCAGGTGCACCAGCCCCACATCCTCCGGCACGCGCAGCCCCATGCGCTTGATCCAGCCCAGCACCTCCGTGTGCAACGTGATGATCACATCGGGCCGGTTGCGCTTCATCCACGCCCGGAAGCGCGACTCGTCATCGGCCTTGCGCATGAAATCAAACTTCGGGATGCAATTCTTGCGCGGAAGCAAATTTTGACGCGCGAAAAAGCCGCCGGAAAAACGCTTCTCCACCCAATTGTCCGTGTACGGCTCGATCATCAGCCCCGGCCGCTCGTAGCCCAGGGCCAGCACCTCGTTCATCGCGCGCGTCGCGGTATCGTACTGATCGTTTGATGTAAAACTAAGCAGCGGATGAACCGGCCGCACACCCATGACAATGGCCGCCGAGTACTGCCAGATCGGGTCCAGGTCCGCGCGCACGATGTCGCCCAAGTCCGACGCGATGACCAGCAGCCCGCGAATATTGCGCGTATGCAGAATCTTCACCAGCCGCTCCGCCGTCAGCGGCGGATCCGACAGCGAAAAATGGTCCAGGCCATAGCCGAGTGACACGGCGCGCTCCTCGCAACCCGCGACCCACTCCAGGAAAGTCGGCGTCGTCTTGTGCTGCGTCGGATTATCCCAAATCGTCAGCAAGCCAATCGTGCTCTGGTACGACAGCGTCTTCTTCGTGCGCAACTGGGCCAGCAGATTCGCCACCAGGGCATCGGTCTTGTAGCCGGCCTCGTGCGCGATCTGCTGGATGCGCTCGCGCA
Organism: Amorphophallus titanum; assembly: GCA_024336825.1. Taxonomy (NCBI): domain Eukaryota; kingdom Viridiplantae; phylum Streptophyta; class Magnoliopsida; order Alismatales; family Araceae; genus Amorphophallus; species Amorphophallus titanum. The sequence goes on from JANBPO010004488.1 coordinate 8,481, forward strand.
CCTCGGGCCGAATCCGCGGATGATTCCGCAGCGCCAGCGAAACCGTTGCGTTGGAAACCCCAGCCAGCTTGGCCAGGGTGCGGATCGTCGGCACCTCTTTCATCACTTCCGTTATTATGCGGATCGGACGATGTGTCAACCTCCCAGTTAACGGATAACCGGCGACCGAACCCAAGCTTGATTCGTGTTCAATGTGTGCGGAAATGATTTTCGCCTCATCGCCGCCATTCACTACAACCGGGGCACCCTTTACACGCTACGATTTTGGACTCACGCCGAATACAGCAAGGACAAATGGAAAAGAGAATTATGAAGACCAAACTCGCTTTCAAGGCAATGCCCAAGGACAACCGCAGCTTGCTGCCCTTCACATGCTCCGGCCCATCCATGACAAGGTGGACTACGGCAATGCGCTGGAAATACTCGATGCCATGGCCGGCCAGTCCTTGAGCCCGGATCAGGATGACTATTTCGAGGCGCTTTCCGTATTGGTGGAGGCTTATGAGACCCCACATCTGCCGAATCCGAGAAAAGGCGACACAAGGGAGTCCGAGAAATCGGAGGGTAGCCGGTAGCAATGCAAAATGATGCCTGTCCCCTTTTCTTCTGTCCACCACCAGAGGAAAAACCAGAGGAGATTGTAGGTGTGGGCTTGTGCGATATACGCATTAACGAGCTTATCTACCACTTGATCCTTCGTAAGGTCAGCCGTCCCGGCGACAACCGCCTCACGGATCACCGGTATTGCAGAATCATGCCACAGCCAGGTGACAGATATGGCGCTCAACAACAAACTCAAGCCGTTCCCAAACAGAAGAATGTAGTATGGCATATTTTAATTGTCAGGCAGACGAAGGTGAACATCGGGATCTATTGATCTCTGCATAACAGACTGACTTGGCGTGATTTGTCTTGTTGGTGATGGCTAAGTAGTTTGAATCGAAGCGAAAACAGGGGTATCCTCGGATTAGCTTATGAAGCTCGCGCTGCAAATCCTGATCGCATCAATTATTCTGGCGATTTTGTAGGATATAATCAATTGACGCCCAGCAGTGGGTCGTCAGTCAGTTGATTCACGCCCCGTTCGGGGGCGTTGTTTCTAATTTTCTGAAACTTTCTTTTAAAAATTTCTGGTGTTTTAATTGACGCCCGCTCCGGTGGCCATCAGTTGTTCAATTCGCGCCCCTTTGGGGGGCGTCAGTGCTCTGTGTCACAGGGTTTTAAACAGGCTAAACCGAGGACTATGGAAAATTATGAAAAATTAAGGAAAAAAAAGGAAAAGAAAAAAAATTCAGAAAAAAGAAAAAATGGGTACCTACCTTACTCCGTGGGGGGTGTCAGGTGTAGAGAAGTTGGGTCTTATTCTAATGCATCCAACCCCTCCTCCATGCCTGAGCCGCGCCCGCCGGTGCGTCATTCCAAGTCTATTCCCGATAGGTTTTTACAGGATTTAGCTTAGTGATGTCATGCTCTTCTCAAGGGCCCAGAATTTGTAGCAACGACAATACTGTTAGAAGAAGAACAGGAGCAAGACGGGGTGTGGAGCGATGACGGATTAGGTTTTTATGAAATTATGGATGAGAAAGACCCGGTGGATTTTGAGGACATCGGTGTAGATGACATTGCCGACTTATATGCATAAGGCTTGAAGAGATTTGACGAACCATCATCGGCAGTGGATGAACCTACAAAGGAAGTTAATCTTGGAACCGATGAGAACCCCAGGCCCATCATTATTGCTGCTAATCTCCATCCAAAGGTTGAAGAGGAATTGATTAAGGTTCTATGGGATTATAGCGACTCCTTCGCCTGGTCGTACGAGGACATGCCGGGTCCTAAACCCTCCTTGGTGGAACATTGACTAGTGCTTAAGCCAGGGGCAATACCCGTGAAACAGAAATTAAGGAGATTTCACCCCCACATGGCCTCGAGGATGAAAGAAGAGGTTGATAAATTACATAAGGCCAGGTTTATTCGAGTGATTTTATATCCTCAATGGGTGGCGAATATAGTCCTTGTCATCAAGAAAGATGGGAAAGTTCAGATTTGTATCGAATTCAGGGATTTAAACAAGGCTTGTCCCAAGGAAGATTTTTTGCTGCCTCATATAGATGTGTTGGTGGATAACACAGTTAGGTATGAAGCTCTTTCATTCATGGATGGTTACTCAGGTTACAACCTGATTCGTCTGGCTCCAGATGATCAAGAGAAAATCTCGTTCACCACGTCCTGAGGTACTTATTGCTATGTGGTAATCTCATTTGGATTGAAGAATGTGGGCGCCACGTATCAACAGGCGATGATGGCCATTTTCCACGATATGATGCATGTCTATATGGAAGACTACGTGGATGATATTTTGATGAAATCGAGGACGAAGGAAGAACACCCTGCTATCTTGGACAAGGTGCTGCAAAGAGCTACGGAGTATAAGTTAAAAATGAATCCAAAGAAATGTGTGTTTAGAGTATCTTTAGGGAAGCTGTTAGGTTTCATAGTTAGCAAACGGGGGATTCAAATTGATCCTAACAAGGCCAAGGCCGTCATGAAAATGCCACTGCCAAAGAATATCACGGAGCTTCGAGGATTGATAGGACGTTTGCAGTTCATTAGAAGATTTATATCCCAACATTCTTAGAGGTGCCGACCATTCTACGAATTGCTAAAGGCATGGGCTAAATTTGAATGGAACCAAGAATGTCAAAAGGCCAATGTGGAAGGTCTATTTATCTAATCCCCCGATTTTGCAGCCTTTTGTCCCTAGGAAACCCCTGATCCTATACATTACTGTTATTGAGGACTCCCTAGGAGCTGTCTTGGCGCAGGTGGATGATGAAGGGAAAGAAAGGGTAGCTTACTATTTTTCTAGGTTGTTCAATCCTATTGAGGCCAAGTACACTGATATGGAGAAGACCTGTGCAACGCTGGTTTAGGTGGTGCAAAAATTGAAGCACTACTTCCTGGCCTACCAGGTTAGGTTGATCTCTAAAATGGATCCCATCTGTTACCTCTGAAAAGTCTATCCTTTCTAGTAGACTAGCTCGCTGGCAGAGTTTCCTCTCCCAATTCGATATCACCTTCGTCATTCAGAAGGCAATCAAGGGATGTGCCATCACTGAGCATCTTGCCCACCTGCCTATTCCTTGCAATGATTCCATTCAAGATGAGTTCCCTGATGAGCATCTTGCTGTCCTCACCCGTCATCCCTTTTGGTCTCTGCACTTCGATGGTGCACTCAACTCACAAGGCCGAGGGATAGGTGCCGTTCTCCTCACTCCGAAGGGAGTGACCGTCCCTCTTGCATATCAGCTCTCTTTTCCTACTACCAACAACATTGCTGAATATGAGGCTCTCCTGGCCGAACTGAAGAACGCCTACCTCTTGGGTACCCGATATTTGAATATCATAGGAGACTCTCAGCTGGTGCTGTGCCAAATTCTTTCCACCTATCGCACCCGTGACCCGAAGCTTAAGCCATATCAAGATCTGGTCACTCTCTTGGCTAGACAATTTCGCAAACTGATCTATATTCATACTCCTCGATCTTAGAACATTCTTGCTGATGCACTAGCATCGCTCGCTTCCTCTTTATCTTTCTCTCTCAGTCGGAGCACTGAGACTATCATTGTTCAGAGACTAGATGCACCCTCTCTTCAGGATCCTTGGTACGTCAACCTTAGGAAAACTGTGGAGGTGAGGGCTGAGAAGGAAGGTCTAAAGGAAGTATCTTTGACGGAATTAGAAGGGATGTTGGAGGAAGAAGAGTTGCCTTGGTATCATGAAATCGAGCTCTATTGCAGAGACAGATCGTTCCTAGAAGGGGCAAATTCCAAGCAGCGTAAGGTTATTAGAAGAGCCACTTCGAAGTACACTATCATTTTCGGAGAACTCTATAGGCGCGCTCTCAATGGAATGCTCATGAGATGCTTAGATGATGATGAAGCTTGGAAGGTGGCCGAAGCAGCCCATTCAAGTGGGTGTGGAGGTCATGCTAATGGCCATACTCTAGCGAAGAAAATCCTTAGGCAGGGTTATTATTGGCCCACTCTAGAGGAAGATTACTCCCTCTATGTCCGGAGGTGTCTTAAATGCCAACTCCACGCTGACAAAATCCATGCTCCTGCTTCATCTCTTCACCCCCTCTCTGCTCCTTGGCCATTCTCCATGTGGGCTTTTGACGTTGTCGGCCTGCTCGGTGATCCCAATTCTCATGCCAAACAAAAATCTTGCATCCTTACTGTAACTGAGTACTTCACCAAGTGGGCTGAAGCCGAAGCATATGCAGAGATCAAAGCAACCATGGTGTGCCGCTTCATCATGAAGAATATTATTTCGCGGTTCAGAGTGCCAAGCAGCATCGTTACCGACAACAGACCCTAGTTCGTTTCTCAAGAGCTCCAGGACCTATGTAAGAAGTTCAATATTGCATTACATCATTCATCTCCATATTATCCTCAAGGTAACGGCCAGGCTGAAGCCACTAACAAAACCCTTCTTAAAATCATAAAGAAAACATGCGAATCTCACAAGTTCTCTAATTGGCCTGAAAGATTAGTGGAAACTCTATGGGCTTACCACACCTCCGTCCGTACTCCTACAGGGCAAACCCCCTATGCTCTCACCTACGGGATGGAGGCGATGCTCCCATAGGAGATCTTGATCCCTTCCCTAAGGGTACAGCTCGATAAGCAATTTAATCTCGATGAACGTCGAGAGGCGTTACTCATCCAGTTGGAACTTTTAGATGAGAAGAGGCTTAACGCGGCCGATCACGTGTCCGTTTATCAAAAGAGAGTTTCGCGTTATTTTCAAAATAAGGTAATTGAGCGCAAATTTCAAGTAGGTGATATGGTTTTGAAATGCAAGTTCATTCGGTCTGCAGGTCCTAGGTCTAAATTACAATCTAACTGGGAAGGGCCGTTCACCGTTAAAGAGGCTTATCCAGGGAACGCGTACCACTTAGTTAACGCAGAAGGTGAGGAGCTATCTCACGCGTGGAATGGGTTGTATCTTAAGTGTTTCTTTCCTTAGAGTCAAGCCAGTGCCACCCCGGC
>JANBPO010004490.1:0-22684 GCA_024336825.1 Amorphophallus titanum
TTAAATCGTGACGAAACTTTAAGCTCCGATACCACTGTAGGAAAACCTCACAGCATAGATACAACAAATATATATATCTAACCAAACGAGTTTAGAGTTGGAGGACATACCTCGCAGCAGAAACGAGACGTACACATGTAACAACAGAAGCAGAAACAGAAACGCGTGTGTACCTTCGACATTCGGGTACAAGGTCGGCTACCAGAGTCGACCCCTACACGTGAATCATCGCGGAGTCACAGAGTCGGCTACTGGAGTCGGCTCCAAGAGTCCACACTCCAAATCCAGGGACTATGGTGATGGTTCCCCCCAGAGATGTAGACCACACTTATCAAGGGACCAACCCGCGACAAATATCTTGCATTCAGCACACCGACGCACTGCCCTCATCGTTATTCCATCTAACATACAGAGGAGAAGGCAAGGAGAGAGAAGGGATAGAGAGAATCGAGAGATGAGGCTGTCGCAGCCAACACTGGCACTATCCTCTCTAGTTCTCTCTCTATACACACATGCACACATCCTCTTTCTTATACACTTCTCTGCCACCTCACAAACATACCTTGGCCAATGGAGACAGATTCCCGCCATGGTACATCTCTCGGCGTCCTCATACTCAACGGACCAACTTGGCAGCGTGACATTGTCCACCGACGCATCATCTCCCTTACCTAGCACACATAGTGCCATCTCTCCTCCACACATAGGATTCCTGTAGCGCCCGTAGTTTAGTAGATCCTTAATGGTGCGGATCTAGGATTCGTTCGGTGAATTTTGACTATTTTTAAGAATTTTTCAGATATTTTTAGGTGATTATTTGAATTTGTTAAAGTATATATATAATGATTTGGGCATTTATGTAATTTTGGAGGTTAGAGGGGTTAAACTGTAGTTTTATTTTCAAAAATAAAAAAATAAGAAAATTAGATTTTTATAACCCGCGTGTGTTTTCTCTCTCCACTCGTGACACACTCTCTCTCTCTTTCTTTCTCTCGATTTTCCCCCCTCTTATTCTCTCTCCTGATTTCGTTCCTTCATCCGTTCTGGGCCGTGCTGACCCCGGATCGAGGCATAGGAGGTACCGTTGGAACCGACTCGACACGAGGATTGCGCCAGTGCCATTCTTTTCACGGATCGTCGACCTTGGGAGCGGGTCGGGTCGTGAGGCAACCCAGCGTCTAGTCGTCCGTTCACACGCTTTTCAAGGATTTCACTGTGATCAAGGTAGGGGGATAGACTCCTGACTTCGCTAGGAACATTTTGGTAGTACATGCATGCCCATCCATAGGCGTTTACCTCGTTTTCTGTGCAAGGGGTATTTTTGGGGTTTTTAGGATTTAAATGCTTTGATAATTGTTTAGGAAGGGTAGATTTGTGTTTTTAAGCGGACCGCTGTGATAAAAAGCATATCACTTGAATTTGCCATCCAACAGATATCTATGTACATCTGAAATAACATCAACAAGATAGACAATCTGAAACGATATGAGAAAAAGCAGTTCTGATATTCAAGAAAATGCAGATCTGAAAATTCGATCACTCGGGTAAGAATAGCGGGAAACAGAAGATTATGCAGATTTGCTCTTGCAAGAATCTCCAGCAAATCTGAAAATGAACAGAGGCTCACCAGAAATTAAGACCTGAAAATGCACAAGATCAATGCAGTTGGACCTCTGGAAGAGACTGACACAGGCACCACCTTCAGCCGCATGCAGCCGCCGCCAATCCTGGAAGCAGCAGCATTTGAGTCTGAGATTGGACCAATGGTTTGGGCAAAAGAGAAGGGCACCTTTGGGATTTCAGTGAAACTAATGTGAGAAGATGATGGAGGGGACTAGAAGTTAATAGTATAACGGTCAATGGAACTCATATTCAGATTTATCGTCATTGGAGTGGAAATTCATGAGGACCATTTTTGGACTGGAACTAATTGTCCCAAAATTATTCTTTCTTGATTATAAGAAAACCTATAACCTAGAAACACATAGACATATCATGTGTTAATCAATGTCAAATTGTCCACAAAATCCTCCTCAATCACAAGTCTTCTACTCGACTTCATTCCTTAAAATGTACTTTATCCAGTGTGCAAGACCACCTCCCTCCAAGGTGACAGGCTCTCAGTCTATCCTACAGGACCACTGCATGCAATGGAGGCCATTGGAAGACCCCTCGGCTGACGTGCCAAAATGGGCCAGGATACAGTCCAGGCACTCTGCAAACCTCTTGTGCAAGGTGGGAGTTGAACACATGCCCTTGCTTAATGAGGCAAGCCACCTGCCCAGCCTACACCTAAGCAGTACCTAAAGCATGTTTTTCTTTTCTTTCAAAGGACAAATTCTACCTTTTCATAGTGAGTTGAACACCTAATGCATGTGTTGAACTGAAAAAAAAAACTGATAGAGTCCAGCAAAAAGAAAATAGGGCAAAAAGGAATCACTCCCTCTTCACCTACGCTCCCTCTCTCTCTCCCCTTCATTTATCTGAAAGCAAAAAAATATACAAAAGGAAGAGAGAAGATAGGAAGAAAAAGAGCCCAATGGCTCTCTCTCTCTCTGTGTGTCCTGCAGACTCTCTCACCCAATAGTTCCTTCTCTCTACTCACTATTTTCTGAAAAAAATATAAGAGAGAAAACAGAGAAGAAGACAGAGAGAGCCCGATCGCTCTCTCTCTCTTGCGTCCCCTCTCTCTTCTCTCTATTTATCTGAAAAGAAAAAAATAAGAAGAGAAAGAAAAGAGAGAGAAGTAGAGAGAATCCGATGATAGCCATCCTGAACACGGATAGGAAATAGATAGATAGGCTGTCCAAAACTGATCTGCATAAATCTAATCTGCCTCTATTAGGTATTAGTATAGCCTTCTATCCAGTCAGTCGGGAATCATCTCTGTATCATAAGGATCCAATCTGCACACCGTAGAGCACCTACAGTTAGGAGTCCCAAGTAGGTGATAGGGAAAGCTTGTAACTGATAGCCCAAAATGCATGCCGCTCTCTAGAGAGCCATGTCCTCCATGTTAACCCCAACAAGTATACTCTTGTTGAAGTGAACTTCCAGACCAGTGACCTCCTCCAGCAGCTCCAACAAAAATCTAGCTACGTAAAGCTATTGCTCATCTTCTGTCAGGAACAGAATAGTATCATCAATATATTGCAAGTGAGTGACTGAAAGACCTCCTCTCCCAATCTAGAAACATCTAATCAGACTTGAAGCCTCAACTTTCAGCCACACCCCATTAAGAACATGAGCCACAAGGACAAAGAGAAGAGGCAACATAGGATCTCCCTGCCAGAGCCCCCCTCCAACTATGGAAGAAAGAAGTCAACTTACCATTGATTAGGACAGCAAAGGAAGTAGGCCTGGATCCAGCCAATCTATTTTTCCCCAAAACCCATCTTCTCCAACGCATCAAATAAACATATCTAATTGACGCTATCATAAACCTTCTCGAAATCCACATTCAAGATCACCATTTTCTTCCTCTGAGTCTTCATGGCAAATAAACACTCATAAGCCACCAAGAAATTATCCTGAATATGTCTCCCCCTGGTGAAGACTCCCTAGAAATAACTAATCATCCTATCCATAACTGTATCCAATCTCCCTGTCAGCAATTTGGTGATGATTTTATAGGTGCCATTCAACAAACTAATAGGCTTGAAGTCCCGAAAATCTTGGGCTCCTTGCTTTTGTGGAAGAGGATTAGGAAGATTTTATTAATATCTCCCAAGTGAGCCCTCCCCTCTTGGAGCTCTCTCACGGTTGCCATAAGCTCACATTTGATGACATCCGATGACATCCCAACACTTATAGAAGAAGGCTAACAGAAAACCATCCAGCCCCAGAACTATGTCCCCTGCAAAAGAGAAGACTGTCACGCGAACCTCCTCCCCTGTAAAGCTCTATGAGATAGCCTCCCTTTTCTCAAGAGAAAGACGGGGAAGAAGATCATCTTCAATCTTCGACCAGAAGTAGTCCTCCTCTGAAAACGGCCAAGAGTAGTAGTCCCATGCCAATCCCCTGATCTGCTCATCCGAACAAATAGAGAGCTCACCCACCCTGATACAAGGGATGGTGTTAACTCTCCTCCTCCCCAAGACAATGCGCTAGAAGTAAGAAGTATTCATGTCCCCCTCTTTGATCTATCTGTCTCTCGATCCCACTGTTGGATCGGTCCATCTTGAATCAAGATCGAGTCAATTCGCCTGGAAACCGATCGGATCGGCTGATCCGGGCTGATTCGATCCAATCCGGCGAACCATGCTTGTAATTGACAACATACTGTAGGGTCATCATCTTTATACCATTGTATCGCGAGTTTAATTGCCAGCTTTTTATAAGAAAGATTCATCAAATGTTGTACTGTAGCATTGAAGGAATTGCGAAGATACTGTTTTACTCAAGCTGGTAGATTATGCTTAATAAAGCATGTTCTCAAAACCATCCTGTTGCACATTATTCCTGCATTGCAATGCCTAAAGCTATATTCAGCTGGCCTCATAAAATTTTTGCAGAATTTTTTTGGGGCAGCTACGACGGGAAAACTAAACGCCATTGGATTTCATGGTGCCATATTTGTAAACCTGTGCGAAGCGGTGATCTAGGTGTGCCTGACCTGATGGAAATCCAGCTGGCTTTTAGAACAAAGCTCCTTTGGAAAGCCACCTCTGACGCATGTTCTCTTTGGTCTTCTTTCTTCCAAGCCAAGTACCTGCGTAACATGCACTCTTCTGAAGCACAGTTCAAAAACATGCCAGCATATCAAAGGCCCTCCTGGCTCAAGCGATTACCATCTTTCATGCTAACTCCAGAGTGATCATAGGTGCAGGTGAGGCCAATCTTTGGAATGACATTTGGTGCGGTGAAACCACTCTGTGTCACCTCCTCTCTGATGCCCAATGGCAAAATGTGAGGCTAAAGGAGGCCTCTGTTGCTGATCTGGCGGACGCTCACCACGCAGCGTGGAGGGATCTAAGGTTGGCTGGACCGGCCATTCATATAAACAAGATTCTCCATACTGTTAACATGCTTGACAACACCTATGATCAACGTATTTGGTGACTTCAAGGCAGTAGTCTGTTCTCGGTCGCTTCTGTGAGGAGAAGCCTATCGTATCTTACTGCTAGCTTTCTTTATCCAAGCTTATGGGTGGTCTTCTTACCTCCTAAAGTTTCAATTTTTTTATAGAGGCTTCTCAGGCATGTCATCCCTACGGATGATCCTGTCAATAATTGTGGAGTGCAGATTACATCAAAGTGCAATTGTTGTCACCTCCCTCAAACTGAAACTGCAGACCATCTGTTCCTTAAGAGCGATCTCTAGAAGGCGATTTGGAAACACATGAGCTTGCTGCTACCCCACTCCCCCTGCATCTTATAGTCCTATCCAGCAGTTTATCTCTGATTTTCTCAGCTCTACTTCTAAAAGCTCTGTGTTTGGCATGATCAGTACCCTTTTCATGGCTCTCTGGCTTTGGGAAATCTGGTGTGAAAGGAATAAACGCGGGCAGGAGGATGTGAGGCGGACGGACACTACTATCTTCTTCTGGGTTAGGACTTCCCATCGTAATCCCTTTCCTTTCTTTGATCTTACCCATTAAGCTCCCTGGTTCGAACAGAAAATGGCAAGCGGGTTCCGTTTTACGATTCTCAGAGAAATTTAGGGTTACTACATGAAGTTCACCATCTGGAGTGTCAAGCCGCCCCAAACCAAGTAGGGCAATGGAGGAAGCAAAGAAGGGGTGTGTCAATGCGACCTACTGCGTGTATCGACGCACATATAAAGATGCAGGCAGCCCCCTAAGGTGGTCAACAGGGTGCGTCGATGCGCCCTATCAAGTGCGTTGACGCATGTGCGTAGCCACGGGCTACCCGCTGAGACAAGCAGCAGGGTGCATCGACGCAACCCCTACTTGCATCGACATGCATGCAGACGCACACAAAAAGAAATTATATGAGAAGAAAATGGGAGAAAAGATTTGATTCAATAGCACTTTGGCAACCCATCCGGCACTAGAAGAAGACAAGAGAGCCAAGAAACGAAAAAATAAGAAAAGAGAAGGGAAAGAAAAGAGTGATCCAGTGGCCCTATGCGCCGTTGAACCGGCGGCAAAACAAAAGGAAGGCAAAAAAAAAGAAAAAGAAGGACTTGATCAAGTGATCCAGTGGGTTCCCCCCTTGAATTGACGGCCCCCATATGGCTCCACACCAACCCCTGAATCGACGACTCCATGCACCTCATCCGGTGGACACAAAAAAATAAAAAAGAGGAAATGCTACACTCAGACGGATGAACGGTAATTGAAAAATGTTACTTCTTGCACTATTCATTCTGTCATGCCAGATCAACATGTTTCTCGCTGGATCATGTCAAGGGTGAAGCACCAAAAAGGGGGGATGAAGAAAACAAGAAGGAGAAGAAAGAAAGAGGGTTTGAGGCCCCCCATCCAGAGACCCCACTCGACGGCAGATCCTCCCATTAACCAGTGGCTAAAGCACGGCCCCTGTGATCATTTAAAGCTAGAGACCTTAGGTGCCCGAAATGGTAATCCCTACACCTACGTTCCAATGGCAGTTTGCTAGCGTGGCTAGTGGGATATCCCCTCATCCAGCAAAGCGTCTGCCATCGTCTGGTCACCTCAGGATCTTGGAAGTAGTGACCTTTTGAGAGTTTCTACAGGGCAAGTCTAGGCTCCTACCAACGGTACGAGCATCTCATCGACCGGCACCGGCCAATCCGCGAGGGACAGCTGTGCCAGCCTCCCGCCCCTACGCACAGGCCTCTAGGGTATCGAGCAAGGAGGAAGAGAAGAGCAAGAAGAAGAGAGCAGGAGTTCGAAGGAGCTCACATCCACTCCTTTAAAATGGACTCAAGTGTTGACATATTTTCCCCCCTCCTTCACTTTTCCTTTTACCTTTCTATATCAAGATGAAAGACATTCAAAATGAAGATGGAAGGGTGGAGAAAGGTGTGTGTGATCATGATCGCCACCAAGACACGGGGTATCAAAAAGTACTACGTACCTTGGAAAGGGAGAAGACACTCGCCTGAAGAAGCAGCATTGGTAGATATAAACGGTCTAGGAAGAACCGCCCAATGTATTACATGGACACTCGACAGGACGCTCCAATGCTTGAAAAAGAAGTGGGACAAAAGCTAGGCTGGCGACAAAATGGTCCAGTTAAGACCGCAGGAAGGCGTTGCACGGTCTGATATAAGCCGTGCACCCTTGCAGACAGACGGAGGACGACTGTGTGATGCTGCCAAACTCCCAGACGTAGGACTTGATCCTCCACGCCTTCCGACTGGCCAGAGGGGATGGGCCTCGTGCTGTGCTGATGCTAACCTACAAAACAACATAGACAATAGAAACATAAAACCCAAATTAGACCTAGAATGTGTAGCAACTATAGAAGAGAATGCAAAATTAGCATAATAACACGTAATGGACGATACCTGGGGTGGTTTTTAAACCCCTATAAGCGGTGAAAAATAATAGGAGGGTGTGAAAATGATGTGCAAATAGTGAAAACGTGGATAAGAAGGTGAGAGGAATGGGCATACAAAGGATGAAACGACAACTAAAAAGCCTAGACCAAACACAAAGAAAGTGACTACTCCCTTGACCGGAGGCTCAAGTAGACGTAGAGAGCCTCCCTCCCTTGCTACAGATCGCTCAAGAATTCGACAGAGCTTCACCGTCGACATTGGATCTCCCCCCTTTTCAAGCTTGGACTAGGGTTGCTATTTATAAGAAAAGGTAAATCGTAGATAACATTCCTATCTTCCACCAGGATCAAATGGCATCCAATTTGGTTAAGAAATCGTGGAGAAAATGGTGGAGCAAGCAAGGGATTTAACCACGGGTGGAGAGAGAAAATTCAATGAAACCAAGGATCTCGGGCCTATACGTGGTCGTTTGATAGGCCGTCCAGAATGATACGCGGCCCATTGCTAGACCTCCTACAGCTGTCGGTGGTAAATAAATGAAATATCAAATTATCCAATTATCCCACCGAACTGACCGGCTGACCTGGCGCTGGACTCTTTAGGATAAAACGGTCTAATAATAGACCACTCAACAAATAGCACGGTCCAATGGTGGGCTGTGTACAACATGTCGGTGATAAATCCAATAAATCAGGATAAATAGATAATTATCTAAAAAATCCACCGATTTAGGATTCTGGGAGCTGAACGGTCTAATGATAGGCCGTTCAATGGTAGTAAACGGCTGAACTAAGACCGTTCAAAGGCTTGTCGGTGGAAATTCAGAAAATCAAACAAATACCAAATAAATCGTTCTGAGCATTTACACGGTCTACAAAAGGCTGCCCAATCACTGAACGGCCTATCGATAGACCGTGTACCAGCTGGGCATTTGAAATTAATAAAATGGGATAAACGAAATAATTTATCCCAAAGACCAAGCGAAATCAAGGCCCATTAAGCCCGAATTCGAGAATGAACTTAGCCATGGCGGAAGGTACTCATAAAATAAGCCCAAAGACATGCCTGGAAATAGCCCAATGAGTAATGGACAACTCGAGACATCAACAAATTGTGATAAGAGGAAATGGCTCAACTCACAGGCAAAAATGGGAGTTAACAGATGTGGGAAGTTGACATGTTTTTCCACCCCCTCTCTTTTTCCCTTACCTTTCTATATCAAGATATAAAAAATTAGAATCAATAGCAAAGAGGGTGGAGAGGTGTGTGTTTGATCGTGATCGCCACCAAGACGTGGGGGACCAAAGAGTACTACGCACCTTGGAAGGGGAGAAGACACTCGCCTAGGAAGCAGCACTGGTAGTTGTACACGGTCTCGGAAGAACTACTCTATGTATTGCACAGCCACGCTACAGGCTGTTTCCAACGCTGGAAAGAGAAGCGGGATGAAGACAGGTCTGGCTCCAAAACGGTATGCAGATGGTCACGCACAGGATCGGAATGGTGCGTAGTGGACCGCTCTTCTCTGCAGACAGATGGAAGAAGACCGTCCAAAGCCACCAGACTCCAAGTTGTAGGACTTGATCGTCCACCCCTTCTGGCCGGCCAGAGAGGATGGGTCTCGTGCTGTACTGATGCTGACCTATAAAATAACGTGAACAACAAGACAATAACACCCAAATCAGTCCTGGAATGTGTAGTAACTATAAAATAAAATGAGAGACTAACATAATAACATGGAGTGGGGGATACCTGGGGTAATTTTTAAACCCTTATGAGGCGTGAAAACAATAGGAATGGTGAAAATGATGAGTTGCCGAGGTAATGCCGGTAACCCCGTCAAAGCTACTAACAAAAGTTTGGTTTGGCTCCGTGTAGCGCATAGTTTTCCGTCTTCAGGCAGTCGCATGATAGCTCTCATATTATTTCTCCATATAACTCTATGCTTTGGTTTATTTTTGTTTCTTTTTCTTTTAAGGATGAGTTAATTCATTAGTTTTGACTATCAATGCAGAAACTTGTCTCTGGAGAGAAACAAGTGCCATCAGATCTGGCTGGAATGGGGTTGCTATATTCTTTTGAGGACTCTCAACAAACTAATGCAGAATCTGGGAAATTGGACGCAGATAGATGGCTTGAAAAGATTTTTCCACTTTCACAACGGCTTCTGTCAGCTTTCATTGAAGAGGACGAAACAGGGATGGATGACTATGACACTGGGCATGCAGATGTTTTTTTGCACCCTGCAAGTGATTGTTCTCCATATGGCATAGCTAGCCATATCAGCTGTGAAGCTACAGAGGCAGACATGGTTGAATCTGAACATGAGCCTGAATTGGGTTTCATGACCATAAAGAATTGCTCTAGAGACAATTCATGTAATGGATATAGTGTCTCCGGCAATTTTAGAAGCACAGGTGCTCCAATTATCTCATATAGCAATGAACATGTGCAAGAAAATCTCTTGCCACAAGTGACTTACTCTGAACATGCACAAGATCATATTGAGAAAAGATCAGCTACAAGAACTGATGTTTCTGGTTCCCCCTGTGAATGCCAGTTTGAGCATATGTGCCTGGATGACAAGATTTTGACAGAGCTGCAAAATATAGGTTTATACCCAGATACAGTGGTATGCACTTTTGACAACGTGTTCTTTGATCTTTATTTTCTTCTTTTTGTCATCCTGCTTTGATATCTGTTTACATAGATGCAATATCTTGCTGAATATTAAGTATTCCTCAACCAATGGCTTTGGCTAATGACCTTCTGATCAGCAAGATTGTATACAGCATTTTTTATGAAATAATTCTGCTTGTTGAGGGCATGGTGATTCTGAAAGGCACTTAATATATTGCGGTTGAGTTACCCCAGGTGGCATGGATCTGAAAAAGAGAAAAGGAACAAAGCTTTATTACCAACAGTTTTGACTTTAATAGTATTTCATAATTGATTTACCAACTTCATTGTTCTTCTTGATTCTCACTTTTCCATTTCTTTTATGATTTGGTTTGATGGTATCCATGTATCTCTATTACATCTCAAGACGTATGTTCCTGTTTAGAGCAAGTTTTTTAATGTTGTCATGTCCCAAATGCATGATACACATAGATGAGAAATGCTCTTTAGCACATCCTATTGAAAGTGGGTACTTGCTAATAAATGAACTTCGATGGGTATTAATGCATCTTTGTGAATTATGACGGACCGTTCATTGTTCGGACAAGAGTCCGTATTTGAAGCATCGGAAGCGACGATAAAACCGTGCGAATATCTGTCGTAGGTACAGCAAGTTTAATGTGGGGTTGCGGGATTAGGTCCCGAGAGAATCGGGTCGAGTTAGAGAACTATTGGCCCGAGATGTGTTCCTCCAAGCCTCAACAGGATATCCCTAAGGTTTCTGCCACTTCCCTGACTCTCTCACCCATAAGCTATTCAATGGAGCCACAATCTTGTCAACCTCTTCTTTGCTAAGGCATCTTTTTCCCTCCTGTGAAGATGGGTGGGCCTCCTCAACAATATCCTCCTCTGTCGAGAGGAGGGGGGCGGGCAGTAGAAACCTCCTCCAGGAAGGAGACAATGTGGTCCGGGGCACAATCAGGAGCCCAACCCGATGGGAGGCTAATGGTGGGTAGTAGGAGCAACAACTTCTGATGACCTAGAGAGAGGCAAACAGCGGAAAAAAAACTGTTTGGGGAAAAGGAGGTTGCCGACATGAGTGCCTACACAGGAGCCTCACCAGGAGTGTCAACGTTGGTAATAGGAGGTCGGCGATGGAAGGCACCACTGAAGCCTCCTTAGTGGCTGGGAGGGCAGCGTCGACCACAGAGACCGCTATGGAAGGTTCGGCAATCTGGAAGGGGTGCTCATCCAAACTCTGATGACGGATTTCAAGGACTTGCCGGAGATTTAAAGAGGGAGGCAGAGAGAATTGGGAAGTAAGATGAGGGGAATAGGTAGGAAATGACCCACCCGCTGACCAGAAATGATCGCCCTAATGGGTAAGTCACAGGTAAGGGACGAGGGACTGTTTTACGCGCACAGAATTATTTCATACATCCAATTTCGTTGGCTGAATATGCGTATTTTTAGACATATTTATTAATTCCGCACTTTTGGGATTTATCAGATGGTTTAGGGTTCGTGCACTGGACTTTTCTCCACCGACCGGAGTCGGTGCTAATTTACATCGGACAAGTCCGAACACCTTTGATTAATTGCCAAAGATCTCTTCTACTCTTGTAATGTCAGCCCCGACGTTAGGGGTCCGCCCTCAGGAAAAATTCCCGTGCCCTAAGACAGAGGTATATTTGTAATTTTCCCTTGACCAAGGGTTTATTTGCAATTTTCCTGACCTTCGGAGGTGTTTTTGTAATTTTTCGACCACCGGGGGTGTTCTCGTAATTTTCCAACCTCCGGAGGCATTTCTATAATTTGCTGTCCTCCAAGGGCATTTCTATAATTTTGCTTTGACGACAGCATCATTGCATGTTTTTTTATTTTATTGTATTTTTTTGGACTTTTGTGGAATTCCTCATAATTTATGGGTAAAAATGTAATCTTTGAATGTTGGAATAAACCAAGTTTTCCTATAAAAAGAAAAAAATACATATAAGGCCCACTAATGTGACCCATCAATATAAAAACACTTAGAATGAATAAATATAGTTTGATATTTTTCGGCGTCGCTTGACGATCCTATCATCATCCCTCTTCCGGAGGGGCATTATTAACGCCGTAGCCTTTATGGTACGGCGGGATTTAAGTCCCGACATGATACCCACCTTTGTCTGATCAGTCAGACGATGCACTTAATGAACTCGTCACTCTATGACTGGCACATCTCGCGCTTAAATAAAATCCCTAATAAACAAACAAACGCATAAAATAAATAAATAATAGTAAATAAATAAATTATTCCCACAAGTTTGGCACGCTTGGTGGGACGAATCTTTCCTTCATCTTGTCGCCAAAATAAAGGGGCCATGGGACTCCCACTCAAATAGTAACTATTCATTCATCTTATTGTTCTCCATAGTGGGTAAAGCGATGGCGAGTGGATTGTCCGGACTTGTCTTCCGTTCCCAAGTCGTGGCCGGCCATGCTACATATGGCTACCTCGCCGTACCTACTACCTTCGGTAACTTTTCCCCAGTTGTTGACTTCCCCAACTTCCTGGGAGTTACATTCGTGGGACTTCTGGACATGGAGGGCTCAGGACCTGCGAAGCTAATGAAGAACAAAGTCGCGGCCCGTTGAAGTGATGGTTGGATCAAGAAAACCCTACTAAAGAGCCCGGTGATCGTGAGCTATCACGTTCACCATATTACTTGCCCGCCTAGGGCACCCAAGAAGAAGCCCACTGAGGGCAATAATAAAAGCTTCAGAAGTAGAAGAATTTTTGTCGTTCCTCGGGGTCGACTCTCAGCTTCCAAGAAATCTGTAATGATCAAGGGCGTCTGGGTCTACTTCAATGGCCGCAACGCTGAAGTTCTGTCGGATCGGGTCATCCTGACCGTGCCCACTTGCAACGCCTTCCAACTGCTAGCAAACTGGAGGGCAAACTTTGATGATAACAAGCAAGGCAGGCCAGCCCTAAAACTATCAAAGTTCAAACTGGGTTCCCAAGATGACCCGGGGCCTCGCGCCAACCTCGCAAAGCTTCAACAATTCTGATGGTGTCCCCAAGAGGAAGAAAATTATGCATGAAGAGCAAGCCGTGGTTGCAGCTTCTCTATCTGCCACTAGGGCATGTGCAAGGCAAGCTGATATCTTAAATATCTAAGAAATTTCAATCAAGCTGCCAAGCTAATATGGCTTTCATATATATAGTCTACCCGAGACTGGATGTCGCCTCCTGCCCTCTCTCCGGAGCGCAGTCAAGAAGATATAACAAAGATGGTCTGAGAATATTTCCATAGTCTCGGGAACCCCTCCCTAGGCCAGCAAAGATTGCTTCGTGTCAGTAGGGCGACTTGAGGCCGACACTCTGAAGGTTTGAGGTCGACACTGCTTTAGTGATACTAACACACAGGCCACTTGGTGAAGCTTAGTGAGGTCGACACTACACATGGTGAGGTCGACCTTCTTCATACCTAGTCATTCAAAGGTGTTTCATGAGTTTCAAAGTTATTTGACTAATGACTTATAGTGAGACATCATCAAAACAATATTTATGCAACACTTCCACATCCTCGACTCGAAATCCCCGAGTCACTCTGGGTTGGGTTGCACCGCATGAGTCTGCCTGCCTTTTACGGTTGAGAATTCTAGTTGTTGTGCTTGTCTCCGTCAGTCTTAGGTGCATCCAATCAATCACCCCCACCCTTCCCTGCTATCTCACATCAGTCAAAGCCCCACTCTGGATCTCGCCCAATACGATCCTACTGTGCTCGCATTATTGTATGGGCAGCATCAGAAGATCAAAAGATTAAAGGAACAATTAGCCAAAATGACCAGACTCTTATCTTATATAACTGGGGGCATTCTTCTCCAGCAAAGCAGTTCCACAAGCCCAGAGCAACCTCCCATAACTAAGGCTGAATTGTACAGCCATAAGAAAGAAGATAATGAATCGACCAAGGATTATATTAAGAAGTGGAGGTCCCTCCCTGAAAGATGCGAGCCCCCTCTAAGCCGCGAGACCGCTATCGAGGTTTGTAGATGAAACTGAAAGAAGAAATCTCCCAAAGGATGGAAGGTGTCAAATTCCAATCCTTTGATCACCTGAGCACAATGGCGGTCGATATCGAAGCCCTATTGTCAAGGCATCATCTAGCCGTTGATACGGCAAAATAGGAGAGTCAATCTCCATGCATCAACTTCAGCGCATTTATGCACTTGAGAAGGAAAGTGAAGGAGACGGCCGGTCCTTCAACCAGCCAGTAGTCGGTGAAACAAACCTCCTCATTGTGGGACAAAATAAAGAAGTCTTACTCTTTCCTGAGGGATAAAACTCATGTGATTTTTGAATGGGCTTGTCACTATCGCAAGGTCACTTTGCCAAAGTCCAAGAGGGCAAAGGATGCCAAAAGAAATGATGACCTCCGGTTCTGCCCCTACCACCAGATACTGGGGCATCCTGTAGAAGATTGTTATGTCTTCAAGGTCATCACTCAAGGCCTAATGGAGGAGGGCAAGCTCCAGATAGGTGAGTATGAAGTAGACCAACCGCACCCACATAAGGTAGGCATTTATGAAAGGGGGGTCCATATGATCTCAGTTCATTATCATTATCGGGCTCCCGAAGATACATCAGAGGTCGAGCTAAGCCAGCCTCAAACCAAGAAACTATTGCTTGCTCCTATGGATGAGGGCCATGTAGAGGCTATCTATGATGACTACCAAGAAGACCCTATAAAATAACAAAGGAGTTTGAATTAAATTTAAATTCTTTACACTAAAGCTATAACGGTCTATCGTACGACCGCCACAAGGCTCTGACATGCCAAGGGACGACCGTTACACTCGGCTAGTTCCGTGAATGGAAGAAAGAGCAAAAAGAGTGGATTTTTGGGAAAATTATCTCCTAAAGACCTAGTTGGAGGGATTGATAATCATCCCTAGGACTCTCAGGGATCAGGTTTTGGCCAAATAAGACTCTAAAAATGAACTAATCCTTGAAACCCTAGCCTAAACCCTATAAATAGGTTCCAGATCTGACCTGCGCGACCCCTACTTTGGCTTGTGTGGAATCAAGGTAAGGTGTTGTTATTTTGGATAAGTTATTTAGAAGTATTTATTTCTAATATATAGGACTAACATCTCCCAAAATTTCGTACTAGGAGATCCAGTATCCAAGGAGTTAGAAGCTTCTAAAGTGGTTGTTTCAACCTTAGCGACCTAGGATTCTGAGCAAAAGTCCTCTGACGATCAGGGAATTAGAACGCCTAAATGAGGCATTTAGAGATTGGCTCTTTAGAACTTTCTGTTCCCCTTAGTATCTTCTTCTTACTCTCCAAATTTCACATCTTTAGGTCAAGAGAACAAGCAGTTAGAGCGACGTGAAGTTTTTGATTTATCACAAGAAGTGCAGAATTAGGGTTGACTTCTAGTTTCAAATTCGAGCTCTAAAGCCCTTAACAGAGGTAGGTCATCTCATGAACGGCTAAAATATTATTCTAAGATTAAAAGTCCTCTTGTTACACTTGATTGCATGCACTATAGACCGAGAATTTCATGTTTTAGTTGAGTCTATGCATACATGCATATTTCTTAACCTTAATGGAGTTAAATGAAATTCTCTTGTTAATTCACTAAAAACCCATGCATATTGTTAGCCGATTCTTCGTTCTATCATGATAGGAAAGTTTATATATGTTGATTTCCAGACATGATGTGTTTTAGTTGGCATTAGTTCCTTATTATTTAGTTTTCTGTTAAACGTGCTCAAGCGGCCTAAGGTTCAACCGCCAGACTCTGTGTAGCGGTCCTACGATAAACCACTTGTCACTCTGAAACTCGATTTTTATGAAACCTCTAGCGGACCATTAATAGACCATTTATATACCTCTGGAGAACTAACGATAAACCGCCAAACATCTATAGACGGCTCTATGTTAGACCGCTAAAGTTCAGATTTCTGTCAACCCGAGATAGAATTAAGAGCAATTTGTTTAGCTTATAAATAAGCCTAGTTAATTATGTTCTAACCTGTTTTAAATGTTATTTCACTACATTGGGTTTTAATTACTGTTCATAGCAGTTGAATTCATGTTCTTTATAGTACTTGGGATTAATTTACGCTACAAACTAATACTCGGAATAAGTAAATCAATCAATCAATAAATAAATAAATAGTGCATCCACAACTCCTCACAAGGAGCACAATCACACTTCATCCCTAAGTAACACTCATACTACCATCTCAGTTGGCCATAACCCTTTCGCCGACTCCACTCAACCAGCGATTCTCATCTCAAGATTTGAAACATCTCTGATGCTCATCAGTTAACTCCGGTCCCAAAGCCAATTTCTCACTGGTCTTCACTAATACCTGTGGACCACATTACGATCAACCACTTGGGGCTTCACAATGCACAGTCCACATCACACGATAACCAACTCATTTGGGAAACACATTGGTTGCAGAAAATCATCTACTAGTATCCAGTCACACATCGACCAGAGATCGTCTGACCACTCTCCTCTCCAACTTCTTTGTAGGGCCATCAATCATTTTTTGAAGCACTAGCCATGCATCTCTTGGCCCAAATATTCGCTATCTCTACGCCTAAGCCACACATCATCTGGACACCATCTTGTTCCTCCCTGGCCATTCAGCCAATTTTAGCATCTCAAGAGAGGAAAAGAATAATGAGGTCGTCCACGCGAACCTTGAACTCTTCAATCACAATAATCCTAGGCACACTGCCTCAAAATCCCTCCAAAAAGATGAGGGCATCCATCTCACATCATCCCTTTTGGGTGTCATCACATTTAGGAAAGGGTTGTTCCATTGTAACAAACTATTCATACTTACCACTTCATAGTTTCATCTCACCTACCAACCAACCACAGTCTATTCCCAGCGCCTACATGCATCACAAAACCTCTCAAATTAAACAATCTCTTGCTTTACACACAATCCCCTTTAACAACTCCCTTTGAGCCAGGGGAAGCTTCTTACCCTAGCACAGTGATCCAATCAGTGGCACCACAAGATGCACAAAACTCTAAACATTCTTGAGTTCTGCTATCGAATTACTTAATCTGGTTTTGAATGTCACGTCCACCCAAAAACTGGCATACTAATCCACATATTAATAGAAGGTTAGACAACTCAATTAGCTTCTTCGATGACTCATGACAATCGTTCAAAATCTTCCTCTCAGAACCATGACCTCTTATTCCTTGGATCCACCTCTAGAACAACTGCCTCAATCAAGGTTGGTGAATTTGCTATTTCAGCTCCAAGTGATTTATACTTGCGCCTCATAACTAGTCCAATTGGCCACGATTTGCCCACAAAACCAACTACTACACAGCTCCACTCTGGGCCACGCGACACATTTTCTCGAAAATACTGGTGCAACTATCATCCTCATCCTATAGCTCTTATCGTTGTGCTATGCAATCCTCAATTTTGCTAGTGCCACTCAGCATGATACTAGCGCTGACACACGGAAACCTACACTATAGATACACCCTTTCCTCTTTCTTAGGCGTACGTTAATGCTCCACAAGCTCCAAGGGTAGAAGGGTGGAATTACAAAGCTTAATGGATTTAAACAATTAAAACCACCACTACAACAAAATTATAAAATTTGCAACAACTATACACGTGCTATGAATATTCAAGGTAAAACATTCGATCATTTATAGTGTATTAGATTTATGTCATTGTTATAGGTAAAATTACATATATACGTACCTGA
Source organism: Amorphophallus titanum (assembly GCA_024336825.1). Lineage (NCBI taxonomy): Eukaryota > Viridiplantae > Streptophyta > Magnoliopsida > Alismatales > Araceae > Amorphophallus > Amorphophallus titanum. Next base: position 17,826 of record JANBPO010004490.1, read on the forward strand.
GGAGGGCAAAATTGACATGGCCCATGCGCGGCCCATTGACACTAGGCTCGCGTCGGCCCAGGGACGGTAACGCGCATGATGGACCCCCGAAAGCCACGGCCCACGATAGGTGACCCAATATGGCCGGCCATTGGATTCGCTAGCCCACGAAGGGCATCAACCCGGCCATATCGGATACGGGTCGACCCTCCGGTGACCGAACGTTACTCCTATCATCATCGGTCTCGACTGCAGCAAAGGCGAGCACGCCCCACGGGTGCCGTAAGACTCGCCTAAAGGCCGCCCGACTCTGGAGGAATGGATGCTCAACGGGAAACTCCCCACGATCGCGGGGAGACATTATCCCATGACTCACGTCCTTCCCTACTAAGGGATAGGCCTCCACCCCCAGGACAACCCCTATAAAATAGACCTCCCACCAGGGACAGAGAGGGGGACGAACATGGGCACGGTGAGATAGACACATAGTGAGACAGATTCCTCCACGCACTACGACAGGCTGACATCGCCCTCTCCAATGGAGAACCTCGGTCCACTTCCGAGCACTCCTTCGGCTTGGTGGACACCCTCCGAGCACCCACCCCAGAAAATCTCAGGGCCCAATCACTGAGGGAGTCAAAACAAATGAGCAAGTGCAGGCTGTTAACTAATCCGCTACACCATGCTTCCAGCAACCTCCCCGCAACCCCCAGTTCACCACTCCACCAGCTACCCAACCATCCTTCCCCACTCCGCAACAGCCTCAACATCCACCACCACCACCGCAATAGCCTCAATAGCCACCCTAGTACCACAACGTCCCACCACCAGCTGGCTATGCACCTGCTCGCCTGGGGGCCAAGAGAGCCCATTACCCTCAACTTCCTGAAACACTCCCAGATATTTTCTCAGCTCTCATGTACACTAGCGATCTCCAGCTTCCCCTGGAACACCCAAATTGGAACCCGACCGCCGATCAGTCAAAATATTGCATATATCATCGGCATCCCGGGCACACTATTGAAAGGTGCTATCCGTTCCGTGACCTTGTTTATGATTTGCATGAAGGATAAAGAATTGACTAGGTACAAATGCATAAGTTGATCGAAGATATTAAAGAGAGAAGAAGACAGGCGCCAAGGCCGCAGTAGCTGGCACCACAGCAGTAGCAACCTCAACAAGTACAACTGTAGCAGCAGCAGCCTGCACCAGAATTAGGGATCCATCAGAAACCAATGCCGAACCACCCACCCACTTCGCAGCCTCAGCCGTCGACATTGGCTTAGGTGAATATTGTTCATCGCCCAGCTCCCAACGTTCGGTGGTCTTATGATGATGAGACTCCCACTCATCTTTTGGCCCTCCACCATACATACACCAACTCCCCTTCACCTTCTACCCATGCCATCATTCGGCCCACCATTTTGACCTCCGCTCCACCCACCATTCCCTCCAGATCCCCTATTGTACCCACCGCATTACCCACCATTTCCCCAATCCTTGAACCTTCACCCGTCACACCCTCCACTATCACCCCTTCACCCCAACCTTCACCTATCATCCTCCCACCAGGACCTATCAGACCTGCCTCTGTCGTTATCACTCCAACTTCTATTCCTTCCACTCACCCCATTGGGCCAATCAGGAGTCCATCTAGTGCCATGTCGGCATAGAACCTAGCCCTTCGGAGTGGGTAGTTATTCTAAAGAAGTTATCCCTCTACTGGTGTACTTTCACCCCACCCTCTAGTTCCTTCCCCGACAGTTGAGCAAGAAGAAGTCGACCCCCTACCTGGCATAAGATATGATCTATTACAGCACTTGGACCGGATGCTGGCCAAGATTTCTATGTTAGAGTTGATCAGGCGGTCCACGTTACACCAAGAAGCTTTAAGGGCTTTTCTTTAGAAGGTTATGGCCAATGAGGATGTGGCAGTAGACAGTTTACCGTCGACATTGGCCAAGATTACAAAAAGGTCGGCCATTTCTTTTTCAGAGTCGATACTAGCACCGCCTGAGGCACGCCAGATGCCACTTTATATTTCAATCACGCTAAATAAAGTGGTCGTTGATGCAGCTCTAGTGGACACATGAGCTTAGATAAATGTTTGTCCCTTGAGCACTCTGTGTGCCTACAACATTTCTGAAGATATGTTAAGGCTAACTCTGATGACTATTGTTGCTTATGATAACTCTAGGAGAGCATGCCACGGGGTGGTAACTGTTCAGGCCGAGCTCGGGCCTCTCACCATGGCCATGGAGTTTTATGTGTTGGATATTGATACAATGTTCAAGGCTATTCTAGGCTGTCTGTGGATTGATAGTCTTCATGTTGTACCTTCGACCGCTCACCAATGGCTTAAATTTTCAGTTCAGGGGCAGGTGGTCAAGGGGAAAAGTGTATCCACAGTACAAACTGTTGAAGCTATTTCTGACAAGATTCTGCCAACTCTATGGATGAGCAATAACCCAATTTTATCTGTGATGGACTTGAATTTTCCTTGGGCATATGCATCACGCAAGCCCACCGCTGCACCAACTAACGTCAAAGTCAAGTCCAAGATTAGAGACTCCAAAGGATGGCACATGATACTTAAATTAGGCTACCAGCCGGGCATGGGTCTCGGTGCTCAGTTGCAGGGGCGGACTGAGCCCGTCCCAAGGGGCAGAAAAATGAGTATAAGAGGCCTCGGCTACTGGGAGTCGTCATTGTCAATATTGGGAGATTCCGACCGTTAACATGGAATTGCCATCAACATTTTATCAGGGGGCCACTACAGCCCGATACTTTGAAGACATCACCATGCCAGAACCAGAAGGAAAGTGCTGCTTGTGCCTTGACCAGAGCACCTCTACTGTCAAAGGGGCTGTGATGGGGGCATCTCTCGCCCTTCACATTTTTCCCCAGCTACGATTGCTCACCAGCATAGCTTCATTGTGTCTGTTACATTTTTAAGAGTTGAGTCATGTAATTTTCTTATTTTATTTGAGTCATTAACCATGTAATTTTCCTTTTATTTGACTCCAGTACTTAGGTATAAGGGTCATTTAACTAAGTCTTGAGTCATGTGGTTAATTAAGTAGGTTAATGGGCCCACTTCAATCGACTTAGCCCAGTGGCACCCCCTTCCCCATTGGTTATTTGTCAATGGTTCAAAAGTCAGGGACTTGTTGTAAATTGTAGGATCCCAATAAATAGGACCCCACTCTCTCCATTTTAAGCTAATGAAGAATGAAAATCTATTATTTGAGTTCTAGAAATTATCATTTTATTGGAGAGATTCCAATTGAGTGGAGTGAGAACCTCCCCCTCTTACCCCCCTCTCTCTCTTACCTCTCTCTCTCTAAAAGGGGCACACCCCTTCTCTCTCCTCTCACAGTCCACCTCATCCACTCATCTCTTGCCACCTCATCCCACCTCTTCATCTCCCTAGGAATAATAACTGCCCCATTTAATCCCCCCCACTCTCCCAAGCACCACTTGGCTTTCCCAACTGCAGGATAGTAAAGAAAAGATTTGTATGAAGGGAGGCCATATTTTGACTGAATGTTGAAGGAAACCTCAGAATAAAGGGGGACAAGCTTACCACACCACTGTCAAGTCAACTGAAGCATCTTCTTCCATAAAACACACCTGCAGCAAACAACTCACATTCTACAGCTTCCGCAATCACTGTTGAAACCATTCAAAATATGATTCAGTCCGCTCTCTCGGCTGTGGGAATTTCAGGTAAAACTACTCCTATGACCTGTTTTTTGGATTCCGGAGCATCAAACCACATGACTTCTTCCTCCAAACAACTTTTCTCTGTTTCTCCTCACCGTGGTACTTCTAAGGTTCATATTGCTGATGGGAAAACTCTTCCTATTAAAAAAAATGGTAATGTTCATCAAAAACTTTCATCATTCCTGATGTTTATTTTGTCTCAAACTTGTCTACCAATCTTCTTTCCGTTGGACAACTTGTAGACAGCAGCTGTAATGTAATCTTCTCTCCTTTTGGTTGCATTATTCAGGACCTAAAAATGGAGACAATGATTAGGAAAGGGAGTAAACATAGGAACCTCTTAGCTGTGGACCACATTCTCCCAGAGGCATCTACATATTCCTCAGTGCAGGAAGGTGTTTCAAATAAGTGGCTTCTTTGGCATCGTAGATTAGCTCATCCAAACTCAAACAAATTGTCAATAATGTTCAAAATCGGTCTACTTTCCAGCAAATCAAAGATTCCCAAACCATCTCCTGGTTTCAGTTGTTGTCAAGAAAACTCTTCCATTTTCTTTGAGCAGTCATGTATCAGACTCATCTTTTCAACTTCCATTCTAATGTGTGTGGTTTAGAGCCCATTATATCGTCTTCCGGTTACAAACATTTTGTTACATTCATTGACGTATTCACTTGGAGCTATTTCTTACGGGCCAAATCTGAAATATTGTCTTGTTTCCGAGCATGTCTCCATGATTGACACTCAGTTTGGTAAATGTATTCACTTTCAAAATTTGGTAAATGTATTAAAATCATGCATTCCGATTCAGGGGAAGAGTATAAATCAAATGATTTCAACCTATTTCTCCACAAAAACGGTATCATTTCTAAGAAATATTGTCCTCAAACCCCGCAATAAAAATGATATTGCAGAACAAAAACATCGTCATGTTCTTGATATTACCCGTACACTCCTCCTTGATGATGCAGTGCTTCCAACATTTTGAGATGAGGCTATTCATACTATCGTATATCTAATTAATCGTCAAATCTCAGTGACATTTGGGAATGTCAGTCCCTATGTTAAACATTTTGACAAGCAACCAGATTACAGTACGCTTCATCCTTTCACTTGTGTTTGCTTTGTCCACCTACGTCCAATTAGACATCATAAAC
>JANBPO010004493.1:0-235323 GCA_024336825.1 Amorphophallus titanum
AAGTCTTGGCACGCCCGGTGGTTCAAGAGTCTCCTTTCATCTTTTTGCCAAGATAAACGGGCCTCGGGGCCCTCCCAAAGAATGCTGATTGTTGCCTGTTTATTGCAGGAAATGTTGGCTGTTAGATTTGCTGCGCTGACTTTTGGCCCCGAGATCGTGGCCAACCACGTTGCTGCTGGGTACCTGGCGGTACCGATTGTCTTTGGCTCCTTCCCGACGGTGGTTGGCTTCCCCAACTTTTTGGGGGTAGCCTTTACTGATATGTTGGAAGTGGAGACCCCCGAGCCGGCCGAAAGAAGAACTAACGAGAAGCCAAGGGCCCACAACGCCCGAAGCCGTGAAGGCCTAGCAGCAGGTCAGGCTCAGCTGACGAGCTGCATAGTGCACCATGTAGCTCAAGGGGCTCGCCCCACCTACTACAACAAGCCCGGGGGTCGCCGTCAGGGGAACTCCCACAGAAAAATTACTCCTGCTGTCGGACGACTTTCTGTGTCTGGGATGTCTGTTTTGATCGGTGGTGTCCATGTCTTTCTGGATGGACGTGACGCCCAAGCAATCCCAGATCAGGTGGTCACCACTGTGCCAAACTATAACTCCTTCTAGGCCCTTTCTGGGAGGAGAACTGAGAAAGAAGAAGAAGGCCGCCGAGGCCAGAGAGAGCTGGCCCCAAGGCCGAAGAGATTTAAACAAGTTTGGGTCCCCAAGAAGATCCAACCTATCTACCAAGAGGCGTCTATCCGTCGTCGCCCTAAGCGTGTTGAGACGGGGAAGAAGGATGGGAGGGGCTTGGCCCCAAGAAGAGAAGAGACTATCGCGGATCCTCTGTGTTGCAGCAGCTTCAGGGCATGCGCTCGACATGCCAATATCCCCAGAGTGGGGAGAACATTTGAGCAAATCGTCGGAAGAGCCCGGTTGGCTTACATCCCTTCGCTAGGAGGTAGACAACTATCCCCAGTCCTGCATCAAGGGCTAGGGCAAGAGGAGATGACCAATATAGTTAGAAATTATTTCAGGGGTATGGGCAACCCCTCACTGGGCCAACAATGACTGTTGCAAGTAGCCATGGCAGAAGAAGATGGCTGTCTACCAATGGCAGTTGAAGAAGAAGAAGAAAGAAGAATGACGTCGTCGGTTGACGACCATGGATATGAACACGGCTTGGAGCTCGATGCTGATGAAGTTGCTCCCCGATAGAGGGAGACAAGAAAAGTCTCCATATTCGAGAGGCTAACCTTCCCTGGTCGTGCAAGGAGGAAGGTTCACAGACAAAGGAAGTGCATGCAGGTTTTCACCTATAATATGGTAAGAGTGGACGATAAATATGGAGGTCTGCCTGATCACCCCAAAGAATTGGCTCAATTAGCCGGAAGGCTAGGGCCAAATACCAGAAGAGCTGAAGCCGCAAGAGAAATGCTGAAAGTGGCAAAGGGAGAGCAAATATTGGCTGAAGAACTCACCACCCTCGCTACAAACGTGGTGACGACTGAAGAGGAGGAGGTGTTGTTGAACATCTCGTCTGAAGGAGCTTCAGGGAAAATGGCAGAAGCCATCCCCAGCACAGTGACCATGGATCCATCAGTACTGATGCTGCTCCAGAAGTATGAGCAAGAGATAGAACTCCTGAAGAAGTAGCTAATGGAGAAGACAGCGGCCTAAAATTGAAGTCGAGTCATCGCGGGGAGGCACCAATCCGTGCGATTTCCCACCATTGTATACTCTGCCCCAGCCAGTAGAGCCTAGCCTGGCGACCACCCAGCAGTGTTTGCCTCAACCACTGATGCCGCCAATTCTGCCACAAGTGCACTAGGCACCTCCATTGGTGCAGCCTCCTCCGCAGGCGACCACTTTGGTCACTCCTTACCTGCAGCCAGCACACTTCTACCCGGAGCCGGCCGATCTAACTATTGTCAACAAGATGATGGTGGAAAGGATGATTGAGATGAAGCTCGCTGAATGAAGTGAAGGCGACTATGTCACATTCGATGCCTATCGGGTGCCATACCCGCTACACCATGCAGCCAAGCGGCTCCCTCCAGGGATTAGCAAGCCGCCCAAGTTCGACAAGTTTAGCGGGAAGGGATCCCCGAAGGAACATGTTGCATACTACATGACCGTCATGAGCGACCTAGCCATAGACGAATCATACTTGCTAAAGTTCTTCGGGTCCTTGTTGACGGGGCTCGCATTTGAATGGTATTCCAACCTCCCGACCGGGTCGATCAGTGACTGTCCGGATATGCAGAAGAAATTCAGAGAAAGATTCACGTCACTGAGAGGGAGGTCATGGTGGCTGAGCTCTACTCAGCAAGGCAAAGGGCAGATGAAATAGCCCCCGAATACATTAAGAGATAGAGAAACCTCAAAATGAGGTGCAAGTGGCCCCCGCATTAGGAGGACGCTGTGCAGATTTGTAAACAGAACCTCAGGAGGGAGGTACTACAAAAGATGATTGGTATGGAGATACAGTCGTTCGACCGCTTGAACAATGTGGTGGCCAAAGTAGAAGCCTTCCTAGCGAGACCTATCCCTACATCAACCGCTGTCACAGCACAGAAGGCGAAGGCAGTAGAGTGGTGCCAAGTGCCTAAAGAAGCAAACACCCTTGACATCAGGGCATTTGAATAACAAAGAGATAAAGGCAAGAAGGCAGTTGCACCTCAGCCCGCAAGGCGGAAGAGAAGAAGGAAGGTCCCTCACTAAGGAACAAAATGAAGAAGGCCTATTCTTTTCCAAAGGAAAAGACCAAGGTTCTATTTGACTAGGTTACCCAGTATAATAAGGTCACCTTCCCTGAGCCAAAAAGGCCAAAGGACCTGAAGAGAAGAGACAGTCTGAGATTCTACCCTTATCATCAGATGCTGGGGCACCTGATCGAAGACTACTATGTATTCAAAGACATCATCGAGGGCATGGTGAAGAAAAAAGAAATAGAGTTGGGGGAGTACAAGTTTGACCCTCCACAACCTCATGAAGCACCACCGAGAAGAGCTGTGGCCAACATGATTTCTTTATATCAGGCATTGCCTGAAGAAATTACAGAAGCCAGCACTCAATATACTTATGAGGCTTGCTTTCTGACACCAATTAAGGAGCAACAGGGATGGCAGCAGGTCCCTGCAAAGACCAAGAAGAAAACTCCACCTCGTCTGAAGGTGGGAGCACATGTTCGTGGCATCACACCACGACCCATTCCCCCGGTGGCAGCACCAGCATGCATCAGCCCACCGACAGTCATTAGAGTACACACACACAACCAGAGAAGATAGACTCCACTACCAGTGGCTAAAGAAATTAGTCCAGAGGCCCGACAGCTACAGGACTATAGAAACAGGCTAGATGAATATGAACAACCCAAATTGAAGCCCTTGCTGATGTCGGACTATGTCCCATGGCAAGAACTAGAGAAGCTCTCGCTGAGACAAGAAGGAGAGGCTGACAAAGTGGGAGAAAAAGATGATAGCTTGTTCTGGGGGCAAGCGCCAGCCGGAGATAAGAAGAGAAAACAAAAGAAGAAAAGAAGAGCCGGCAAGGCCAAGAGGGAGACGGTGCTCTCTTGCAATACCCTCTCTGCTCTCTTCAATCTCCCCAATGAGGAAGATGAAGAGGAAATATGCTTTACACCCGCTACTGAGGGAAGATGGGCCGATGCCACGACCGCTACACATGCAACACGGTTAGGTCGAAAATGGGGGGGCCAGCCGCCCGCCAACCATATTATCGCCGCAGCCCGACGGGCCGAGCAGGACGAGGTACTCGCCCTCGGCGGTGGCGACGTCGACGCCGTCCACCCCCGCGAGCTGGCCCTGCTGGCGCTTGTGCTGGGGGTACTCCTTGCGCAGCCCGCGCGTCTCGACGACCGCCACGACTCGTGCCTATCGCTGCACCGTATGATCTGGATTTTTCTCTATCGGTCTACATGGGGAGGGAGGACAAGGCGCGCGCGATGCGACATGGGCGCCCTGTCGTGTCGGCTCTAGGCTATGCCTGTCGTCATGGCATGGAAGGTGAGGGCGCCCTGCGTATCCGTGACCGTCGTTATGATGCCGAGACTATGGCCCGTGTCCGCGCGGGTAACGTGTAGATGGGTGATGTTTGGATAGTCCGCGTCGGCCTGAAGCTGGCGGATGTTATACATGGTGCCGCGCGCGCATGAGTCTATGGCGTGGGCGAGGTCTGAATGGACGGTGCGCATGGGTCAATCTCCGATGACGGCAAAGAGGCGCGCGAGAGAGGCGCGGACACGCTGAGCAAAGGTGGGCGCCTTGCTCGGGACGTAAACGAAACGCGGACGCGCGAGGGCCTGCGGCTGGTTGTGGAAGGGGTACGGGTTGCGCTGGTGCTGGCGTGTCATCTGGGCGGCTCCGATAGGGATGCTGCAAGGGAAAGGCGCCCGATGTACTGGGCGCCATGGGTGAGGCTTAGGCCGCGGCCTTCAAGGCGACAATCTTGCCCGCGGTGACCGAGACGTCGGCGTTCGGCTTGCCGGTCTTGAGAATCGACATATACGCGTCGACAAGCTGCGGCTCTACCGGACGCGAGGAAAAGACTCCCTGCCCGCGCGCCGTAATCGTGATCCCTTCCTTCGTGGCGACCATGTTGCCCTGTTTGGTGTGGTACGCAATGGCGGTTTCGCCAGCGATCTTGGCAAGCTCGCTGCGCTTGATCGCGGCGCCCTTGTCGAAGCCGGTCGCGGACATCCATGCGGCCGTGTAGGCGACAAGCATGCGGCCTGCGACCGGACGGAAGCCCTGCCCAATGGCAAAGGCGATGGAGACTTTCGCGCGGACGACCTTCGGCGCGGCCTTGCCCTTTGCCTTCGGCGCGGCCTTGCCCTTGCTGGCGGTCTTGTTGGAAGCGGTCTTGGCGGTCTTGTTGGAAGCGGCCATGGTATTAACTCCGATTATCGCGGCCCCGTTATGGTTGCCTGTCCGATGGGTGAAGATTAAAGGGTATGTTTTAGGCTGTCAAGTACCTGTAACGCAAAAAAGTCAAATTATTTTTGCAAAGGTTTTCAAAGGATGCGCGACGCGTGCGACTACCTGCAAACGCGCGGCGATGTCAACCGCCACGGCGCTCGGACGTTTAGACGGCCAAACGATTTTCGGTTGGTGTTGACCCCTGGGCACAAAAGCTCCTGGGCGCGTTGCAAGCGGCGCGGTGACCGTTGCGTTCGCGTCAACGTCTATCTGGCGGGGTGACAAATGAGCTTCTCATGCCACATCACAAAGCTGCTGGATGCGGACTTAAACCGCGCAAACGTCAAGCAGCGCTCGCAGGCAGGCCGCTCTCTCTCGTACATTGAGAGCTGGCATGCCATAGCGGAAGCCAATCGAATTTTTGGGTTCGACGGGTGGTCATCTGAGACCGTCGATATTCGAGCAGTATCGGAGCGGGAGCGCAAAATAGGCGCCAGGCAGGTGTCTGGATGGGGAGTTACATACACGGCACGCGTGCGCGTATCCGTGTATGCCGCCGAACGAGGATGGATTATCCGCGAGGGCGTGGGTTCGGGCCATGGCATAGACCAGGATTTGGGGCAAGCCCACGAGAGCGCGATAAAGGAAGCCGAAAGCGACGCGCGCAAACGGGCGCTGATGACGTTCGGCAATCAGTTTGGACTTGCTCTATACGACAAGGAACAGCGTCACGTTTCAGACGATCCTATTGAGGATGAGGTTCCGAACACGGAACCCAAGTCCCCCATCAAGCCCACGCCCTCTCAACCCAGGAACACGGAGGTGCCAGCCGAAGCCGGGCCTAGCACGCCTGCTCCCACTAAGGCAGCGGCCAGCGTAACGGCCGCTCGCCCTGACCAGCCGCTCACGGATGCGATCCCGACAGTCAAGGCCAACCGTGGCAAGCAGCCTGATCAGGCCAAGATCAACGGCAGCCTTGAGGTGCGCAATCGGCTCAAGTTCCACCTCGACAAGATCAAGCCGGATCAGAGCGACGCGCGCAAGCAGATCAACGATTGGCTCAGGCTTGCTGCGGCGGCCAAGCTGAGCATGACGACCGAGGATCAGAAGGGCATCACCGCCGATTACAACGCGAAGATATCGGAGATCGTGAAGGCCGAGCGGATGCGGATCGAGGAAAACCCGCCGCGCGCCGAACAGCAATACGACCCTGATACGGGTGAGGTCAGGGAGGCTGCGGAATGAAACCGATCCAAGTTTCGGCCGGGGATATCTTTGGGGTGAAGCACCCGTTCGTGCTGGAGGATTATTACCCGATTGGCTCCGATACCAAGGAAACAACCTGGAGGCCGGGCATTCGGTCCGAGCATGTTGCGCCAGATGACTTTGAGGCTGTTGCGGACGGTGAAGGCAAGCAAATCCTTCGCGTCATAAGCACCCATAAGCCGGGCCGGTTCCCGGAGCGCGTATTCTATATCCGAAGTTGGATCGATCCCAGCGGCAAGGAATTCGGCCGAGAGAAGCTGCGGGTGACAACGGCTCAAGCCTTCCGCCGAATTGTGTCTGGCTATCGTTAGGGACCTCTGCACCTCGAACCTTAGGCTCGGGGACCTGGTATGGTTGTTCCCCTTTGAGCAGGATGTTGTGGTCAGCCAGAGGAGGGCGTCCCCATTTCCTTCCCGATCTGGTGGCATGCTGATAGAATGAATGCTTCAGAAGATTCTTGATCCTAATACTCTAGTCGATGTTCCACACAGCATTCTTTCAATGTAGTCGTGATGACCGCCAAAGAATAGACATGTGCTTGAGCTGGGGGAGCCAAAGAATTTAGGTGCTTAATTACAACATATATCTCTTGCTTTTCTTGCTGCATCTCTTTATATCTGATAACTTGAGAAATAGAAGTATCTTCTAAAGGTAAGAAATTATGGAGAAATTCTAAGACTGATTTCTCGATCATTGTTTATATTGAGCACCACCATATCTTTTGACACTGTATAAGGGCCTATTTTGTCCAAGATAACATAGCCCAAGTCAACTTCATATCCACCGTCATTAATTTGAAAGAAATCTAAAAATAATATTTATTTGTCAATTTTGACGGGAACTTGGAGAGCAAAATGAGTACTGGCTCTCGTGCCATTCATTGTTTCTATTTCGCCACCAGCAGGATAATAAAGCCAATCATGCCAAAGAAATTTTGTACACCAATTAATATTAGCTCCTGTGTCTATGAAAATTTGGCACTTTTTTCATTCTTCTAAACCATCTATGGCAATCGAAGCAGGGATAATAATGTTGTTGGTGGTTTTAATTATTTTCTTAATCTGTAATGTTTGCTATTCAGATAAAGAGGTCTCGGGATGGTGGATACTTATCTCTGGTATTTTACCCTGTTTGTAATCACTCGGTAATGATGGCATGGATGACGGTCAAGAGGGCTTGTTGGTGGAATAGAATGGATTTATAAAATCCTACTCACTGTCTTCAGTGGAAGGTAAAGAAACCGAAGATTGTGTTGACCATCTGTCAGCATGGTCATCTTCAAAATCAGAATCCTGTATTAATGGTTGTTTTTGAGAGGAAGAGGAAGGCTGCTCTTGTGCAAACACCTCCTTATGCTTCCAAAAGTTTGCCATTTGAATTGGATAAGGTTCATCTTGGTCTGTGAAGGAAGAGGAGCTAACTTCAGATGACGATACCAATGTATAAATCTGCACTCTTTCTTGGAGATTTGCAACATACTGTTCTGGAGTTTCAATTAATTCTCAATCAGAATCTATTTCTTGCATTGAAAATAAGGCTTTAATCCGTTTAGGAGCCTCATTTGGACAATTTCTAACAAAATACCCTTATTTTTTGCATGCATAAGACTCATCAGATTTTGTGGTAGCTCTTCTGGTAACCTGTCTTCTTTTGAAGAAACAGTAAGGACGAAAAATTTAGGCAAAGTTTTAACCCTCTTTTTACCCCACTGAGGGAGAGTTATAGTTTTACTTGCGTGATTATCTTTCATGTTTGCTTGTTTGTTTGCTTGCATGAATAATTTAGATCATGTCATACTTCATATCACATAGATACACACATTTTTGGATCATACATGTACATATAAGGTTTAAATAACCCCATTGTCAGTAGTTTTTTGTTGATGACAAAAAGGGGGAGAACAAAGTGCACTTCAGTTCTGGATACTTCATAGTGTTCTTCAGTTCTAGATACTTCATAGTGTTCATACAAGTTCATAGTTTATAGTTTTGAGATGATAGTTTAAACACACAAATTAGTTTTGAGATCATAGTTTAAACACACTATTTGCCAATAAAACTGTAATTTGGAATTCGCGCACACATCATGCACACGTCATTTTTTCATCATCAAAAAGGGAGAGATTGTTGGATCCCCTAGTTGATTTTGGATAGTTAGGTTTCATTTATGACAAATCTTGTGCGTATGTGTCTTTAAGAAAGTTCATTGAAGAATGCTGACCAAGGAGTTCATATCTTAATCATCTTGTTTTGCAGAATCAAATTACATGGTCAATATCTTTTAGAAGTCAAAGGATTGAATGGATAAGTACCTTGCCATCCACAACTCAAACAGGTAGTAAACGACATGTATTTTCTTCATAAAAGATTGGTAAGGTCTTACATTTCTCTTGTTTTCATTGGAGTGACTTTCTGTTGATGCAAGTCGACTTCTGACTTAGGCAAACTTGATTTCTGACTTAGGATAAGTCGACTTCTTCTTGCCTCTTCTAGTTTCTATTTCAAGAAGGTTGATGTTTGAAAATTTGATGCAAATACTCTTTTTGGAATCTACATGCATTCTCTTCAAAAATTCTTCATGGGTTTCTTTAAAGCCTTGAGTGGTTTTTCATTCATGATTTTCATGGGGCTATTGAGATTAATGTTCCTGACTTTATTGCCCATACTAAGTTAGAATGCTTGAGTTTTCATGCATATTTGTCATGAGGTTTTTAACTTGCAATCAATTCATGTGCTGGGAATGTTTTCATGATCATAGTTCATGGTTTTGATACTTGGGGACATTGAGCTTAAGTCTAATTCATTTTCCCCTTGATTTCTGTTTCTGCGCTGAGTTCAGTCGACCAACATCATGGGTTCGGTCGACCAAAAATAACAGACCTGAACACCCTGTAACTTCTCAGGGTTCAGTCGATCGAAAATTCTAGCAATCGCTGGATCAGACCCTGTAAATTTTCGGTCGACCAACCCCATCTTTAGGACGACCGAAAACGACAAACTTGCTAAAAATGTGTTTATAAACTCAATCAAATCTAATCCTTTTGAGTCACATATTTGACCCCTTTGCCCCTAGGGTTTTCATGCTTATATGTCAAAACAGAATATGCCTCAAATTCATCATAATCAAAATCCCCCTCACAAACCCCTTCTTCGGGAATTCTAAACACTTTATGGAGGATGTGTACAGATAGCTCAATATTAATTCCCCTGACTTTTGAATGAATTTCATCTCTATCAGGGTAGAATTTCATGTTTTTATAAAACTCAATCACTAGTCTGGATAAAAGATTCTATGTCTCCCCTTGAATTTCTTCCATTTCTAGAATTTTACGAGACTCAATAGCTCAGGGAATTCCTTTAACATATCCTTGTCATAAAAGTCAACAAATCGAGGAAATATAATCCTTGCACTATCACTTACAGATGCTTCTTCAAACCTAGCAGCTTCCGTTTCTTCAGCAGAAATAGGGGGTACATCCTCAACAATTCGTTGTCGTTTAGCCAAGGGTTCGGAAACCCTTTCTTTTCTCTTTTTGAGCCTTGCTTCTTGCATGCTGGAACTTCTACTCCTTTGAGCCTTATGCTTTACCCTCTGCCCTTTTCTTGACCGCATTTTCTCTTCCTGACCAACTTCAGCCTCTGACCTTTGATCCTCTGTCATTGCATGTTTACCCAGATCTTTCGGGGCCGGAGACGACATGGTAAGAACAACTAGAAGAGAAAAGGAGAGTACTAGATAGCAAGGTGAGAGCGGTAGGAACACGATGTGAGCCTCTGAACTAGGATTCTTGGTGTAAGAAGATGAAGAGCTTCGACGAGGTGGGAGAGTCGAAGCTGGAGAAGTGTAGGCGGCGACTGGTATGAAGAAATAACACGAAGATGAGGTTTTAAAATGAAGGGTGAATAAAGGACATTTTAACTTTACCAAATATTAGGAAAAATTACTTTTCTACCCTTTCCCTTCAAACAATCCCTTTTACGTAAGTATGAAAACTGTGATTTTAAAGCCATTAAATCTTGGTTCTTGAGAGCCTTTAAATTTAACCTGTGATACAGAGACAATGAAATTAAACCAGATTTACTAATGTACTTATTTAATCCACTTACCATTGATCCTATTTCTCATTTTCGTTAAATATTTTTAGTGAGAAAACACCCCTTATATTCAAAGTAAATAGTTTTAGAGTTTTCTAAATTTTACACAGAGTCAACCATTTTTATCATTTTTTTTATTTTCATTGAGCACTCTAGTATGATCACACCTTTTTACTCAAGAAGACATATTTATCAGACACCAGACTCCCTGGTTACTCAGTGTAATCTACCTTCATGCTTCAAGTTTATGAATAGAGTAAACCATTTCTTCATGACATAATCTCTACACTTCATTGGTCTAGATGATTAGTTTCTCAGAAAATGAGTCATTGCTTTGCCTTTTTCACAATTTTATTTTATGGCGTATTCTCTGGTACCGGTCTAGCCTGCGCCTTGGTGCACACACGGGTGCACACATCCTGAATGGGTTGCAGTTGTATCAGGATGGGCGTACCGTGCTCCACAACGCAAGAAGCGCCCCCGCGGAGTGCTACCAACACTCACGCAGGGGCTAACCCAACCATTCGATCCAACCGAACGGAGGGCTGTCATGCAGTCTACGATTCCTACCGGCCGTGGCCGATTCAACGCTTCCGCCATCCTTGCCGTACTCGCCGTCATCGCTTTCGCGTTCGGCCTCACAACCGCTGGCCTCTGGCTCCTCTAACCACGAAAGTAGCCCCCGTGTCGCGAGCACTCAGCTCGGACACGGGGGCTATCTCATAACACCTACGGCAACTTCTTATGGGCTACGCTCCAGCGAACTCGACAACGGGACGCATCGGCAACCACTGACCCGCCGACCGGTACCAACGCAACTGCGGCAACACACCAACCGTGATCGTCCGCTCCGGGCTAGTGACACCATCCACCGTCGCCGTAACACCCAACACCACCGACGACGCCACAGGAGCCAAAGACCCATTCAACTGCGACGGCGCACGAAACACCCGCGTCGCCCCAGTCCCCATCAACGCCACAGACGGCCCACTGATCTGACGCCACGTGTAGGCGTCCGCCGCAGACCCATCCGACATTGTTGCCGTGATCGACAGGACAGTCTCCGGCTCCACATCCGTCAAGTTCGTGAACGGGTTCAACGTCACCGACGTCGTACCCGCCCCAGCAACCTTCAACACCCGATGCCTGGGGGGCGCGACAGCATCCCCCACACCCGACAGCTTCAGGACCCGATGCCGGGGACCAGTGATCGCATCACCAGCCCCAGCAACCTTCAACACACGATGCAACGGGGCCGTCACCCCCGACACATTAAGAACCCGATGCCGGGGCATATCAACTCACCACAACCGACCGCAGACGCAGGTTCCCCCAGTCAGAAATCGCGGCAGGGTTACTGACCGTCAGAGTCTGATCCGCAGCCGACGTGGACTGCGAAATCGTCCACTCCTGCCGCTGCGTCGAACCCTCCATCAGGCGAACCTTCACCGTCCCACCCGTCGCAGTCTCCACATGCCGGTACGTGAACGACAGCGACGACCGTGACGTGATCGGCTCCAGCCGGTACTCCTCCCACTGCTCCGCCCCCGTGTAATCCGGCGACTCCGTATAAGTATTGTCATCCGAATCCGCCAGGGCAGCACCGTCCGTACCCGCCGACCCCGCACGAGTCCACGCCGACGACGTCGTACCATCCATCGGCAGAGGACCAAACGCCCCCGACTTCGGGACACGCACCTCAACAGTGTCCGTAGCCGTCGCCCCATCATCATCCGTCACCTCAACCTGAAGGATGTACGTCGAAGTTCGGCACGAAGTAAGTCACGGCGTACATGATGGCGCCGACAACAGCCGCCTGGACTTCAACAGAGATTTCGAAGCCGAGCTTCGTACCAACATAGAATGCCGCAGCACCAACAACGGCAGCAGCGATGGCCTTGAGCTTATCGAGCATGTATTTCTCCTTTGTGTTACATTCCGAGTTTTTCGCGGGTGTAGGGTCCGACCAGGCCGTCCGCGACCAGCCCTTTGGATTTCTGAAATTCCTTCACGGCCGCCTCTGTCTTTGGTCCGAACTGGCCGTCAACATCGGTGCCCTTGAAGCCAAGCAATTGCTGGAGCTTCGTCACCTCTGCGGTGTAGGGAGAGCCGCGCTTGAGCAGCGGTTTGACGGTCGAGGGAGACGCCGGGGGCGTATCACTGCCCGCATTCCAATCGCCGCCGATGTCCCAGGGCTTGGTGTCATCGCCAGCAGCGCCACCAACGACCGAGATGTGGACGTGATGGGTGTGGCTGTTCGAGCCCGTGTATTTGCGCCAGACCCAGGGAGATGGGCCGGCATTGCCCGAGCCAATCCGCCCCTTGCTGATGACGTACTTGATGCGAGGGTCGCGACGCTTCAGCAGCATGTCGGCAAAGGCCCAGCTATCGAAGCCATGCGCGGGGTCGTGCGTCAGATCCAATGCGCGGACCACGCCGCCGCCGTCTGGATTGTGGTCGGAAGCACGGGCGGAATGCGCGGCATCGCCAATGGTCCCATCGCTGCCTTTGCTGCGGTTGGGGGCAGATGCGTTGACTTGAGTGCGCAGGGTTTCGAGGCTTCGCGCTAGGCGCCATGCCATGGTCAAACTCCAATTGTATGAGAGGTCAGAAGCCCATCAGGGGCGTGAACAGGCAGCGCGTGTTAGCGGTCGGGTGGACGATCCACTTGCCTTGTTCGCTGTTGTAGTCGCAGTAGCAGCGGTAGAACTTGCCATCCGGGCTGTTGGCCGTGCGTTTCACGACCTGACCGGAGGCGTTGATCTTCCAGTTGTCCTCTGGCAGCGAGGTCACATCGCGCTCACTGATCTCCCGGCAGCAATCGTTGGTGACGCAGCAGTAGTGTGGAATCCACGTCAGAAGCCATGGATTAGAATGCTGCTCGCCACGCGCCAGAATGACGAAGCCAACCAACGCAATGGATATCACCGCGGCCATGATGAGCCACGGCGTCAGGTCACGACGCATGGGATTGTCTTTCTCTTAGTTGATGTTCACGACGGCGATAACGACATCGCACTTAGTGTGCTGCCGGGGCCGACGCCGGGCAGCGAGACTGAAATATTGACCGTCTGCGCTGAAGAAAACTCAGCACTGGCACCCGACAAGGCGGTCGTCGTTCCTGTCGCCGTGTCGTAATCTTCCGTCCCCGAACACGACCGCATCGTGGCCGTCGTCCGCGAGGGCACGGGCGACCACCTGCGCCATGGTCGGGTCGTCTTCGACGACCAGGATCCGTGCCATCGCATCCTCCTCGACGCCACGGTACGGGATGCCGCCCCGCCACGAGTGCGCCGGCGGGTGTGAAGATTCACATCCGCCGCATCCGGAGTCCGGACTACTGCCGCCCGAACCCGATGATGACCCCGCGCGTGATCCGCACGCTCAGGTTGTAGAGCGCCGCGCCGATGGTGCCGAGGGCGGTGCCGATCAGGGTGTTCAGGATGAGCGCCAACACCGCGACGGTGAGCGCGCTGCCGAATCCGAAGAACGCCTGCAAGTGGATGGTCGACGAGCCGCTGACCGAGGTGACCGCCTTGTCGATGCCGTTGAACACGCCGGCAGCGCCCAGGACTCCCCACAGCACGAGGAACGCGATGAACCCGACGACGCTGAGCCCCGCGGACATGACCAGCGAGACGACCAGCGCCGACCACGGGCCGATGCGGACGAGGCCGAGCATCGCCACCTTGCCGCTGCTGGGGCGTGATTTGCTGGCGAGCTTGTCGGCGACCGACGACATCGCGTCTCCCTTCGATCGGTCCGACCGTACGAAGGGGGTTCTGAGGCGGCTCTAAGGAGCGGTCACGCTCCGGCGGCGGTGAGCACGGCATCCGTCGCGAACCCGGCCACGAGACCGAGGAAGCCGCCGGCCGCGATCAGCTCGGGGCGCCGCGCCTTCGACATCCCACCCACGATCTGGATCACGACGTAGATGATCGAGCCGGCCGCGAGCGTGAGGAACAGGATGGAGACGACATCGCTCACGACCACCGCGCCGAGAGCCGCGCCGATCACCGTGGGGCCGCCGCCGATCGCGCCGAGCAGGAGCAGGAACCGCCAGGACGGACGGTCGCCCTCGCCCGCCATGGGGGCGACGATGCCGAAGCCTTCGGTCGCGTTGTGCAGCGCGAACCCGACCACCAGCACGACCGCGAGGTCGAGCGCTCCGCTCGCGGCCGACTGCCCGATCGCGAGCCCTTCGGCGAAGTTGTGGACGCCGATCCCCGCCGCGATGATGACCGCCAGGTGGCGGGGCGGCAGGTCGGCGGCGCCTCGGGCGACGCGGACGCGACGCTCGGCGAATGCGAGTCCGACGAGCCCGAGGGCGAGGCCCACCGCGAAGACGGTGCCGTCCAGGGCGATCGCCCCCGGATGCTTGCCGTCGGCGAGCGCCGCATCGATCGGCTCCCACGCGTGGGCGAGCACGGCCCAGACGAGGAACAGGAGGATGCCGACCGCGACGGCGCTCAGCATCAGACGCGTGTTCGGGCGGGCGGAGCGCATCCGCCCGACGGGCAGGCCGAGCAGGCAACTATTGGCCGTCGAGGAGAATTATATGACCACCAAAGAGGCCGCCGCCGAACTGGGCGTGTCGACCGCCCGCATTCGCGACCTCATCGCGCAAGGCCGCATCGCCGCCGTGAAGCGGCAACGCACCGACGCGGGCGGTATGGAATGGGCCATCGAGGCCGACGCCCTTGATAGCGTGCGCGACCGCAGGCCCGGCAAGGCGTCGCCGGTGTATGGGCTGAAGACAGCGAATAAGGAGACAACCGTTGAACACTAACGACGACCTCGCCGCCAAGGCGACCGCGACGGGCGAGGCGCATAGCCCGCTGCCGTGGGAAGTCGGCACATACCGAGGCGAATACCCGGCAATCTACACCGCGAATATCGCCGCGATCGAACGCGTTGCCAAAATCGACGGTAGCTATAGCGAGGAACGCGATGCCGCCAACGCCGCACTCATTGTCGAGGCCGTCAACAATCACACTCGTCTCACCGTCGCCGTGGCGACGCTGCGGTCAAATATTAAGGCGTTGACTGACACCGAGCCGGTTTGTCGGTTTTGTCGAAAGCAAAACTATCACCATGACGCCGATTGTCCAATTCCGGCAGCTAGGTCCGCACTGAAGGCGACGGAATAAGATCAGACCACCCCAGGCGCGATGTATAGGCGCAGGTCGTCATCGTCGGGGAAGGAGACGATCAGGCCGCTCGCGTACGTGACCGTGAACTGTGCGCGGTAGGTGTCGGCCGTAGCCGTATCTCCCGACTGCCACGCATACTGTACGTTGCCCTGCGCAGGCGCACCGACGACGGTGGCCGATCCTTCGATGAGTGCCGCATAGTAGAGCCCGCGCGCCTTAAAGGCGATAGAAGACGCTGTCGTGAGATCAACCGGCCCGTTCTGATCGACCAGCGATCCGGTCAAGAGCGGGCCGGTGTCGCCGGCCTTCAGCCAATTACCAATAACATTTATAATGTCGGTCGGGCTGACAAGACTTATGGGCTGGCTGGACGACTGGGGAGCACTCCCCATGCTGTCGCCCATCCCGTCGCCCATTCCGTCGCCGAGGTCAATATCGGGCATGATGTCCCTTTAGCAATGATCGGTCAAGTATCCGTTATGCAAAAAGCCGTGGTAGTTACCACAAACGATCGAGCCAGCACCAGCGCCGCACGTTAGGCCGTTCTTATCGACGTGGATGACCTCGCCGGGATTAAGCGGTGAGCCGTGTCGCACCCAGCAACGGTGGGCGTTATCATCCTTCATCGTGCAGTTGCTTGCACGGGAGTCGATATTCCAGATACCGCCCGGCGTCCTCACGTGGAGGTAAAGACCGTCATGTCCGGCCCATTCCCTGAAGTCGCGAAGCCAATCGGCGTCGTACATCGCTCCGATCGGTAGATCGTGGTGAAGGAACAAGTCGTTGGCGCTGGAAACTTTAAACTAACATTTGAAAAGAAGAGGTCGGCGAGCACCTCGTCGCCGGCGTGCAGCAGCGGCACGAGCTTGGCGGCGATGCCGCTCGCGCCCATGTCGGCGAGCCCCTCGAGAGCGATCTTGCGGACCACGCCGTCGTCGTCGGCGAGCCGCGCGGTCAGCGCCGCCTCCACCGACTTGTCGCCTTTTCCCACCGCGGCCAGCACCGTCGCCGCCGCCGCGCGCAGATCGACTCGCTCCGAGTCGAGCAGGTCGATGATCGCTCCTCCGAGATTCCTGGCCATCGTGGTCCTCTTTTGCGCGGAAACCTACCATGGGCAGACGGCGCCGCCGTGTGGTACTGGGTTGCGCCCGATGCGCGGTACCTCGACGAGCGACGATCCGGGCGCGCGCATCGTCGCGCTGCACGCGACCGGCGCCGCGCTCGACCTCGGGACGCTCGAGCTGTGCGTGCTCGCCGCGCTGCACCTCAAGGCGGAGCGGCTCGGGGCCGCGGCGTTTCCCGAGGACGCGCTGGTCGAGACCGTCGCGCAGGTCGTCGAGCTGACGCGGACGGCGAGCGACGGCGAGCTCGGCGCGCGCCGGAACGTCGGCGTCGACCGGGTAGGCGCCGGTTTCGTCGTGGACTTCCCGCCCGGTGACCGGGGGATTGAAGACGCAGGCTGTCACGATGTCGGTGCGCGGGCGCACGACGTGCCGGTCGTTGGCGTTGAGCGCGTAGAGGGCGCCGGGCTTCAGGTCGTGGATCACCAGCGTGCCGGTGCTGCCCGGGGCGGATCCCGCGTTCGCCCGGACCCTGAAGCCCTGGCTCAGACCGCGCGCGCACCGGCTGATTGCCTGGTCGCGGCGGGCGCAGGGGCTGATGATGCGCCGTGAGCACGCGGGTATCCGCACCTTGCCGGACGTGGTCCGGCAGCACCTGCGCTTCGTCCACCGCCAGGCCGGGTCCGGCACCCGGATGCTGGTCGATTACCTCATGGCGCGGGACGCCATTGCCCCGGGCGACCTGCGGCGGGGACAGGACGATCACGTGGAACATACGCACGTGGCGGTCGCGTTGTGCGTGGCAGGAGGCATGGCCGATGCGGGCGTCGGCGTCGAAGCCGCCGCGTTGCAGTTCGGCCTGCAGTTCGTGCCGCTGGCCGAGGAGAATTATTTCCTCGCCTGTCACGCCACGGACACGGATCATCCTGCGGTGGCCCGCCTGCGCGAAGCGCTGGCGGGCGCTCGCTGGCGCGAGCTGCTGGAGAACCTGCCGGGTTACCGGCCGGCCGACGCCCCCGGCAGTGTACTGGCAGTCGAGCGGACGCTGCCCTGGTGGCGGCGGTCCCGCTAGTCTTCGGCAGCTTACTTTAGCGGACGAGCAGCTGCCCGCCGTAGAAGCCCTGCAGCGCATCGCCGTCGGCCAAGTGGATCCCGCCGGTCGCCGACAGCCGCCCCTTCTGCACGCCCAGGCCCAGTTCGGCGAGGAAGCTGTTGCCGGAGGTGCTGGTGCGGCCGTTGAAACGGTCGGCAATGGTGTAGCCGGTGTTGCCGTCCATCTCGCGCACGGCGCTGATCTGGGATTCGCCGGTGACGGGGGCGGTGCGGCACATCAGCTACGCCACGATGCTCGACCGGGTGGCGAGGGTGGCGGGCGCGTTGCGGGCGGCGTTGTCGACAAGCTCCTTCTTCTCGCCGCGCTTCGGCGCGCCGACGGCGACGCGCTTGCGTCCGTCCACGGGGTAGTCGCTGAACCAGATCACTTCGGCGATGTACACGGCGGCAGGCGTCATCGGTCCTCGTTTCGGTGTCGGGGGTCGGGTGCGGAATCCGTTGCGGGCGGGGCTGTAGTGGTTGCTGCGGGGTTGTGGGGCTGGTGCTGATGTCGTGGCGTCTGGACGACGCGAGAAGCGCTCACAGCCGCTCGTGCCGCGTCCCGCTGGCGGACCACCGCGAGCACCACGACCATCCACGCCAGCTCCGTCAGCCCCGGCCCCCACGCCGGGGACACGAGCACACGCGCCGGGAACAGCAGCACGCCGAGCGGCAGGGCGAAGTTGCGCATGAAGAACGCGAGGTCGCTGGCGGGCGGGTCGGTGAGGACACGCCAGGCGCGGCGGATCATGCGCCTGTCCCCTCCCAGATCGTGAAAGCGTGCTCGCCCTCGTGATCCACGTCCAGACCGCACCGCACCCCGCCGCCCGGCGCGGGCTCCCAGCAGGCGGGCCCGTTGTCCTCGGTCGGGCAGGTGCAGAACACCGACCCGTCCGGTTCTCCGCAGTCGCCGCGCGGGCAGTAGCAGGAGCCGATGCCGTCGCCTGCGCCGTTGTACGGGTCGGGCAGGCCGCACACGTCGCAGGGGTCGTAGCTCACGCGGGCGCTCCGTCCGGCCGGAACACCGCGATGCACCAGAACGGGAACAGGACAGCGAAGTTCGCGGCGAACGCGTGGAACACCAACGCGTCCGCGAGGTCGTTGCCGGGCTGCCACAGCCACTCCGACAGCCACCAGCCCGTGCCGTAGCCGGTGGACCAGGAGGCCATGCAGAGCGGCAGCGTGGGGTGGATGGCCACGTTGGGCAGGCGGTTCATGCGGTCGCTCCGATCTGCGCCAGCACCGCGCCCTCAACCTCCGGCGGCAGCGACCACAGCCCGAGCCGCCCCTTGCACAGCACCGGCTCGGCCAGGCGGCGCACGCTGGCCAGCTCCCAATGCCACATGCCGCCATCCCCGCCGACCGCCCACGGCGAGCACGTGTCATGATCAGCTCCAGACGTCCATTCCCGTCCGCAGGCCCGTAGCTGCCGGTAAGCAGCTCATTGGCATAGTGGGTGGTGGCGATGTTGGCATCGCTCGTCCCGGCAGTGAGAAGGCTGGTTCCATCAGTCGTGAACTGGCCAACTGAGGCGACTGGCCCAGCGATGACTCCGACCGTGCAGGTCGGCAGGCAGGACGCGTTCGCGACCGTGCGGGTTCGGGACGAGGGCGGCGGTATCCGGGGCATCGACCCTGACCGTGTGTTCGACAGGTTCGCCCGCTCCGGCGAGACGGGCAGACGGCGCGGCTTCGGCATCGGCTTCCGCCTCGGCCGTCGCCAGCAGCCGATCGACCTCGGCGATGGAGAGGATCTTCGGCAGCGGCCGGCCGGCACGGGGGCTGCGGACGATACGGGTCGGATCGTCGGCCCTGAGGCCGTCGACGCAGAGAAAGCGGTGGAACTGCCGCAGCGCCGAGAGCCGCCGGGCGGCGCTCGCGGCCGACAGCCCCTCCATACCCAACCGGGCGAGGTAGTCGGTCACGTTCTCGCGGGTCGCCGCCAGCGGGCCACGCCCCTGCGCCGAGAGGAACCCCGCATAGTCGTCGAGATCGCGGCGATACGCCTCGATGGTATTGCGGGCGGCGCCGCGCTCGGCGCTCATCATTTCGAGGAAGGCGCCGATGAGATGGACGCCGCCCTCACTCATTGGAGCTGTCGACTTCCTTGGCGTTGCTGTCATTGGCCTGCGGCAGCACCGCCGCCTCGGTGACCTGCGGCTGGGGCTTGGGCGCGACCGGCGTCAGCGCCATCGCGCCATGCGGCACCCGTACGGTGATCAGCTTCTCGCCGGGGTTCACCATGACGGTCAGCGCGTAGAGGCCGCCGAAGCCGAGCGCGGCGATGAACAACAGCGAGATGATGAGGCGGATCAGCGTCGGCATCAGGAGCCCATCGGCAGGGAATGCAACCGCTCGAAAGCTTCGTCCTTTTTGCGGTCACGGACAAGGTACGAGCCGTTGCCGGTTCCGCCCGAAATCGAGCAGCGAGGCGGCAACGGGCATAGTCGGCCAAAATGGCTAACAATTCGGCGCAGTTACGGAGCCGGGTGGCGTAAGGTCAGCCGGCTCCATCGATCCGCGAGGGATCAGCGCTGCGTGACATAGCCTTCCGGCACGCCCCTGGTCGAGAGCACGAACTGCCAGAGCTGGATGGTGCGGGACCTGAAACCGCCGGCGCAGCAAAGCAGGTAATATTGCCACATGCGGAAGAAGCGCCACTGCTCCGGCGTCTGTGGTTGCGGCCATTTGGTGCGGAAATTGTCCCACCAGGCAACGAGGGTCTTGTCGTAATCGGGGCCGAAATTGTGGAGGTCGATCATGACGAACATGATGCTTGACCTGAAATTGGATGAGATTACAGAACTACTCCTCACGTAGGAGGGGGGATCGTGGGGTGGGGGTTAAGAGATTACAACCAAAACTACCTCCACGCAGGGAGGGGCCTTCAGCCGGCCAAGCGGGGAGGGGAGAGACGGGGGCGGCGCCCTCACTCGATGCCGTCGTCGGTGCTGGACTGTTGCTGGAACGGGTGACTGCCTGCTGCTGTCGGATTTGTTTCGGGAGTTCCTGAGCTCCAAAGATGGCGAGACCAGTGCCGGATCGTCCGTAGCTGGCGAGGGAACGTCCAGAAATTTTGAGGGTGGTTGATGAAGTCGTGGCCGGCCGGAGCAGCGTCGGAAGCAGGGACTCTGCTTCCTGTCCCGAACTGTTGCAGCAGCTCTGCTCCAGGAAGACGCGGGCGCCACGAACGGTCCCGAACTCCGATCGGGGTGAGATTGGTGGCGTTGGAACCGAGTGGGAGTCTACTTTCCAGCAGAGTTGGTCTTGTCTCGTTCCGATGTCGATGGAGACTGGGAGGGCGTTATAGAATAGGAGTTTTTCTAATGAATCAGTTTGAAGTATAGGGTTCAGTTAAGCTGGGGCACAATAGGGTTTGACAATCAGACCATACCATAGTCCTAGTGGGCGCATTGGATGAATGAAGATCTATTGCTGTATGGAATCTGTAGATAGAAAGGTTTCAGTGTGGGTTGCTTATCCTCAATGTCATTTGGGATCACGAGATGTTGCTTGGTGCCTTTCGTGATTTGAAAGCCCAAAGAATCCATTATGAGTTAATGGACAATGATTTATTAAGTTAAGAAGGGTTCTTAGTCTAATGGGCTGGTAAACTAAATAGACTATTGGGCCTAGTAGGTCACACAATAGAGTATTGGACAATGCGGGATGGGTGAACTTTATAGACAATTAGTAGGTTTTTATGGCAAACGCCAGAGGTCTATAAATATATGTTGAATGGAGAAACCCTAGCCCAAGTTTCAAAGAAACCCTGATCGCCTTCTCTCCTCTCTCTCTCTCCTAGGGGGCGCCCCCTCCTTCTCTCTCCTTCCTCCCTTATGGATGGTGTTGTTAAGATCAGGTCGGCATATGGAGATTGTGGAGGAGATCCCATCTACATCCATTGCTCGTGTGGATACATCTAGAGGACGGATGCTTGGGCAACTTGTGACTCCGAGATCCTCCTCTCTTTTGTTTTTGAGCTTTTGGGAGATTCTCAACCCCACAATGGTAAAGAATCATTCTTCACACCGTGAGATTTACCGATCTAGTTTGATTTTGGAAAATCGGCAACAATATGTAGTCTAGGGTTTCGATATTTTTCGTTGCACTTCTAGTCAAAACCTTACAATATGTTGTAGGAAGACAATTTAGAAGAGAATTGTGGAAGATCCGGTTTATGTAAGGAAATTCTCCTATAGTATTGCGACAATTAATGTTGGCATAATGGTCACAGAGTCAGTCTACACCTAAGATGGTATCGTAACCTTCCATATCAAGGCATACGAGGTTTGCAGGGAGATTATGGCCTTCTATCATTACCTCGCTATTTGGGTAGTGGGTTTTAAGTGCGGAAGCACTAGTATCAAATAACACAAAGGCAGGATGTGAATAAATTTGGATAGTACCTTCCATCAGACCGTCATCCTTTTGCGCTTCATCATCCATTATGGCATTTGAACGAGCCTGCCGCTGGCATCCACCATCATTTTTAGAAGGCTAATTTTTCATAAGGGGGCAATCCAGCATGCGATGCTCCCGACTTCCACATCGTAAATAAGCGTCAAGACACTTCCAACATTCTTCGGCCGAATGACCGAACTTCTCACAGAAAGTGCAAGTCGTCGTGACTTGCTTCTCCTCCTCTTTAACTTTTTTGTTCTTGTGGTTGTTGTTGCCATTCCCATGACAGGATCTCTTCTTGTTGTCACAGGATTTGTAAGACCCCGTGATGCTAAATTTATTATCGTTCCTTCCTCGCTTATCATGTTTCCAGTTAGATTCTACTCCTTTACCCTTGAATTTCTCTGCCTTCTCAAGGGTCCTCATAAGTGAGTTCTATGGACCATCTCCGTATATGTGCGAATATTTTGAGGCTCAAGTTGTTGAACAAAGACGGGCCTTAAACCATTCACAAAGCGATTAGCCTTCAAGAGCTCCGTGCCTACCAGATGTGGAGCATACGGTGCCAGCCTTGAGAATTGGAGTTCATACTCTGCCACGGTCATCATCCCTTGCCTAAGGGAGGTGAATTCCGTAGCCTTTTTCTCACAGACGTGCTCGGAAAAGTAATTCTCTCGGAGGAGCTCGAGGAACTCCTGTCAGGTAATTTGAACGTTATGAAGATGAGCAGAGGTGGCCTTCCACCACATACAGGCGTCCTTATTGAGCTGAAATGTGGCAAGAAGGACCTTTTCTTGGTCCGAACATGGCATAACATTGAAGATACGGTCTATTTCGTCGATTCAGTTTTCTACTTCATCTGGGTTAGATGAAGCCGAGAACCGTGGAGGGTTCATACTCGTGAAGTTTCAGTGTAGATCATCGGTGCCAGCTCACGCTCCAGCCTGTGCCACAGTCCCACTCAAGGGGAGCCTCATGGGCCTCAATCACATTTTCAACTCTTTGGGGTGGAGAGGTTTGGTAGGGAGTTGTGGGTTGGGGTGTGGTGACCGTTATGGACCTAGGTGGAGGGGTGGATACGGGATCCACTTGGGTTTGAATGGGAAGGGTTGGGTGAGTGACTTTGGGTTGGGGAGGAAGGGTTTATTCCCTCATCCCGGACGTAGGGTCCAGGTGAGGTGTCTGTTCGTCGACGTCACCAGGGTGGTGAGTCCGACAGGGTTTATTTGTCTCTTTGGAATAGTCGTCGACACTGGGCCAGTGCCAACGCAAAGAAGGGTTTATTCCCTCATCCCGGACGTAGGGTCCAGGTGAGGTGTCTGTTCGTCGACGTCACCAGGGTGGTGAGTCTGACAGGGTTTATTTGTCTCTTTGAGTGGTCGTCCGCACTGGGTCAGTGCTGACGCAAAGGAGGGTTTATTCCCTCACCCCGAACGTAGGGTCCGGGTGAGGTGTCTTTTCGTCGACGTCGCCGAGGTGGCAAGGCCGGCCGGGTTTATTCGTCTCTTTGGAATAGTCGTCGACACAGGGTCAGTGCCGATGCAAAGAAGGGTTTACTCCCCTGACCTGAGCGTAAGGCTCGAGCAAGGTGTCTATTCGTCGACGTCACCGAGGTGGCAAGGCCGACAGGGTTTATTTGTCTCTTTGGAGTAGTCATCGACACTGGGCCAGTGCCAACGCAAAGAAGGGTTTACTCCCCTAACCCGAGCGTAAGGCTCGGGCAAGGTGTCTATTCGTCGGCATCACCGAGGTGGCAAGGCCGACAGGGTTTATTTGTCTCTTTGGAGTAGTCGTCGACACTGGGCCAATGCCAACGCAAAGAAGAGTTTATTCCCTCATCCCGAACGTAGGGTCCAGGTGAGGTGTCTATTCGTCGACATCGCCGAGGTGGCAAGGCCGATCGGGTTTATTTGTCTCCTGAGATATTCGTCAACACTGGGCTGGTGTTGGCACAAGGAAAGGTTTATTCCCCGTCCGGACGTAAGGTCCGAGTAGGGTGTCTATTCGTCAGCGTCACCAGGGTGGTAAGGCCGACAAGGCTTATTTGTCTCTTGAGATATTCGTCAATACTGGGCTGGTGTTGACACAAGGAAAGGTTTATTCCCCCGTCTGGACGTAAGTTCCGAGTGGGGTGTCCATTCGTCAGCGTCACCAGGGTGGTAAGGCCGACAAGGCTTATTTGGTCTTTTCTGGTGGTCGTCCGCACTAGATTTAGCACCGACGCAAGAAACAGGTCTATTCCCTCCTCCAGACGTAGGGTCCGGGTGAGGTGTCTGTTCGTTGACGTCACCGAAGTGGCGGAGCCAACAGGGTTTATTTGGGTCTTTCGGAGATATCGACCTGGTAAAGTCATGATCCGACATCGGGGTGCTGCCCCCTGGCCTTCTTATCTTTCATTTCTCTTTTTTATTCTCCCTCTTTTTGTTTTCTTTTTTTCTTTTCTTCTTCTTTTTTTTTTCTCTTTTCTTTCCTTCTCTTCTTTTTATGACAATGGGCCCAGCAGTCAAGCTGCTCAGGCGGTCGCTGACCGTGCCCAAATCGGAGTTCGGGGCTGTCCGTGGCGACGTCTCCTTCCTGAAGCTGAGGTGCTGCAGCAGTCCGGGACAGGAAACAGAGGCTCAGCTGTCAACCCCGCCCCACCCAGCGACGTCATCTTCAGCCACCGCCAAATTTTCTGCACCATCCCTCTCTAGTCACGGAAGTTTTGGAACCAGTCTTGCTGTCATCTAGACCCACCCAAGCACTGGCGTTTCTGGGGGTCCTACGACTGGGGCTACCGGCACTGGGCGGTCATGCAGGCGTGGGCGACGGACGAGCAGGGGATCGACTACTTGCTGGACTCCGTGTGGCTCCGCCGCATGCAGGACAACGAGCAGGCCGAAGCGTTCCGCGATGAGCTGCCCGCTGCCTGCATGAAAGAGGTGTACGCCGGCCATGACTGCTGGTCGGTCGTGAAGGCGCGTGGAGCGCAAGGCGAGACCACGGAGGACGTCTTCTCACGGGCCGGCATCCTCCTCAGTAAGGCCGACCTCGACTTGGTGAACGGCGGCCGAGCGGTGAACCGGCAACTTGCCGCCAAGCAAGTCTTCATCATGAAGACCAAGGGCAACTTGCGAGGAGTCGATCAACTCGGGGAGATCATGCCCGACGAAGACGACATCCGGAAGCCGGCCAAGGTGGACGCGGACGCCGAAACAGGGGAGGGAGGGGACGACTGGGCCGACGCCTTCCGCTATGGTCTCGCCACACGCGTCAAGGCCGCCAAAAGTCCGACATCGAACCTCCCCAAAGAGAAGCAGCCCGACCGCGCCATGCCGTTGCAGGTCAAGGACGGCCAGGTCGTCCGGAAAGAGAAAGTTCCGACCAACATTGACCAATTAGTGGAATGGGCTGCAGCCCGGCAGGAGAAATCCTCTGGCCGGATGCCCCACCGAGAGAGGTTGCAGCGATGGTAGACCCTGAACTCCGCGCCGCGCAGGCAGGCGCTCGTCTCGCCATCCTCATCTCTATTGTCGCGCTGGGCCTCGCGCTCGCCGCGGTGATCCGCACGCTCTAGTCTTCGGGGTTTCCTCTACCCCGCTTGCTTCGTTGCACGTATATTAGTCCTTAGTCGTCACTAAATACTAAATATGTCCTATTGATGCAGTGGCCCTGGGTGAGTCGTGACACGCTGTCTGAGACGGTGACGCTGCTCGTCGGCAAGTTCTCCGAGATGTCCGTGGAGAAAGACCGGCAGTGGCAGGCGCGCTACGATGCGCTCCTGGAGAAGTACCACGCCCTCGCCCTGCCCGCGCCGGTCGCGTCCCCAGCACCATACCCAGTACTCGCCGAGCCCCGTGAGCCCTCCCTCATCTAGCGGGTCATCCACGAGCAATCGATGGGCGATAGCCGCCTCGAAGGGCACCTAAATGTGCACGGACCTTGAGACATGCAGGATATAAGTATGCACTGACTTTGCTACGCATGTATGAAAATATGCACAGACCTATATGTGCATGGACCTGACAATGCACAGACCCTTGCATGTGTTTCATAAAGTATGCATTGACTATGTGTATGAACAGCTGTGCATGGACTTGAATAGCATGAGACAACTGTGCACAAGACATGCACAGACGTTGGGTATGCACAAGAGGATATACGCACGGACTCTACATCGCATAAGAGTGAAGTATGCACGGACCTTTTATTACACAAGGGAGATATGCACAGACCTTACCTACATGCAGCAACACAAGTTTGCACGGACATTATGCCAGCCCACAGCAAAAATTGCACCGACCATGGAAACTCATGTGCACAGACATGTTCTCTACCGTATGCAGAAGTGCACGGACCTTTACAATACAAACCTACACAGACTTATGTGCTGGACGAGAGAATGTGCAAAGACTTTGAATGTTGCACGGACCTTGTGCAACATGCATAGACCTACATGCAAACGATGCTATGAGTATGCACAGACCTTATGAAAACATATTTGAAACATGCACAGACTTTCTTCATACCTAATTCAAAAGTGCACGGACCTATGTGTGCACCAGATAGATGTGCGCAGACATTAACAGAGTGTGCACTGACTTCAGTGTGCAAATGCTATCTGTGCAACGACTAATACAGTGTATGCAAGGACCTCTGTATGGCTAAGACATAGCATGCACGGACCTTAAGTATGCACAAAAGAAATGTGCACCGATCGTGTTTTGGCACAAGGCAAAAAGTGCACGGACCTTAAGTATGGAAGACAAAGATCTGCACTGACTTCCTTTTGCTGAATGGCCTATATGCACGAACCTTAGAGTCTAAGTAAACATGATATGCACTGACTATATGTAGAAACCCGATAATTAAAAATGTGAAATAAAATTTTCAATTAAAATTTCATAATTAAAACCTTCATGGAATAATTAAAATAGAAATTTTAAAACTAGTTTATTAAATTTACTTGAATTAACTTAGAGTAAATAAAAATTAAATATTTTAAACCTTAGATAAATCATAGAAAGCCCAATAAGAGTTTACATAATGAGTTAGGATTGCAACTGGCCCATTGGATAATCCATAATGGGCTGAATTAATGGGTTAAAAGATTTAATAAAGGTTAAAAACCCTTAAATTCGTAACATGTGTTTAATATGGTGTTTAAGGGATTAAAATAACTCTATTTCTAGAAGATTGACTCAAGAATCAACCCATACCTAACTTATGACTTTAGACTAGCCGAAATTACCTTGTTTTCACACCCAAATAGGTCTAGATTAAGAGGAGAAATTAGAATTTTCTTCTAATTCATAGTGCTGTAGCTAACCAGTGCACTACAAGTGCTGGGTTGCCCGCTGAAGGAATGGTCGCGACGGGTCTTATTATTGTTGAAATATGTGAACCGTCACAAATTCCTTGAGACTCGGGCCCCCAATGAGCTTGCCGCCATCAAGGTCCAAGAGGGTGAATATCTGCAATCTTTGGGGGTGCGTCGAAGTAGCGAGAAGCAGCACGAGAAGGCCTTGGAAGGAGGTCACCGCGACGTCCACACCCTTAGGATTAGAATCGAGGAACTAGAGGGCTCTCTCGCTACAGCCAGGTCTGAGCTGGCCGAGGCTGAGGCGACGGCCGAGAGGGAGAGCGAGGCACTTGTCGTTGCCAGAGTCGAGGCGACGTCCGTGGAAACGGAGTTGGCGCACCTCGAGGAGAAGAGGCACCGATTGCGTGACATGGCAGACTTTCCTTGCGTCGGGATTCTCCCCCTCAAGGATATCTTCCGGGGCATTGACTGAGCGTGGCTCTTCTCGACCCTCCTCTTGTACTCTGCTTCTCTCTCTTCTCTTCTCTTCTTTTTTTTTCTTTTTGACATGTAACCAGGGGTATGTCCCGAAGCACGTGTATCTCCCTTTTGATTGAAAGGAATAGAACAACCTTATTATGTATATCTCTTGTGTGCAGCCTCGACAGTCCTTGTTCCCCCCCTTTTTTTTGCGCCTCGCTTGAAATGCATCGACGGGGTGTAAGCCTTTCCGGTAGCTTGCCCAGGGAGAACCGGGTAGGCGTCTGTGTTAGCGCATAGGAGAGTGCTTGCCCTCCTAGGGGAAGGACGAGGGGACCACTCCACCATGCGAAGCGGACTACTAACCGGTCTCACTCGGGCGCCCGAAGGGGATGGAGGTGAAAGTTCGTTCATTTGGTGATGTGGACGCGAGGTCCAAATCAAAGGAAGTATCCATCGTCCCAAGAGACAGTGAGAAGAGTTTGTTCGGTTCAAATGACCTGGACGAGAGGTCCAAGTCAAAAGGAGGTATTCGTGTCACGCCTCGAACCGATAGCAGCAGAACATGTTCGCTCGGAACGTGGCAGTTAAATAGTCGTGTCAATCAGAACATAGGCAAGACCAGATGAAATTTGGAAAAAAATAGAATTTTATTTCAAATATAAGTTCATTACAAATTAGACCCATTGAAATAAAGACTCAATTAAAAGAAAGATTACAATTAAGACACAAGATAACAAACTAGACGGTTCATCTAGATGTCAGGTTCTCTTTACTCTTGCCCATGCCCATCTTGTTCGGTCTCGTCGTCACTAAGGTCATTACCTGAAAAATATTAGAAATAAACTGGATGAGCGAATCGCCCAGTAGGAATTATATCTCAAGAATGAGCTAGCTTTAAGTGTTTAACAATTTCAAGACCTCAAGAGGACATTCTGGTGGCCTAACATGAAAAGAGAGGTAGCCGAGTTCGTAAGTCGATGTTTGGTTTGTCAACAAGTCAAGGCCGAACACCTCAAACCGGCTGGCAAGCTCAAGCCTCTCGAAATACCAGAATGGAAATGGGATAGTATCGGTATGGACTTCATTGTTGGATTACCAAAGACCCGAAGTGGTTTTGATGCTATATGGGTAATTGTGGATCGGCTAACCAAGTCCGCTCACTTCTTACCTATCAAAATCAAATGGACCGTGGATGTTCTAGCCGCCTTATATATCAAGGAGATTATCAGGCTGCATGGTATTCCAAGCTCTATTATTTCAGATCGAGATCCGAGATTCACCTCTCATTTCTGGAAGGGTTTACAATCATCTATGGGCACTAGGCTAAGGTTTAGTATGGCATTTCACCCTTAGACGGATGGACAAACCGAGAGGACGAATCAAATTATCGAAGACATGTTGAGAGCATGCATGATTGACTTCGGTGGTAGCTGGCATGAACATTTACCGTTGACTGAATTCGCTTACAATAATAGCTATCAGTCAAGCATACAAATGGCACCATTCGAAGCATTATATGGAAGAAACTGTAGATCACCTCTATGCTGGAGCGAGGTTGGAGAAAAAGAATTGATTGGTGTGGACATGTAAAATTACACGTCCGCGTGCCCCAACCAATCCAGCATCAACAATAACTTCAACCGAAGGGATTGCGGAGAACACGTCCCATTTGGACCCTCCGAACAAACAACACACTACTGTGAAGTCACTCTCGGAGTCACGACAGGGAAGAGAAACTAGCCCCCGGGAGGCTTACAATTCGTGGGCCCCGAAGAGAATTAAGCAGATCATCAATCGGGCTCAAAACGGGCCCAAATCCCCTTCGACGGCATGCCCATACGGCTCTTCAGCAGCACGCCCAGTGTAGGCTTCAACGGCACGCCCCTGTGGCCTTCGCCGGTACACCCCCAACGTCGCTTCGCCAGCACGCCCCCGTGCACCTTCGCTAGCACGGTCGTAGTGGCCTTCAGCGGCACGCCCCTACTCCTGCTCAACGGCACGCCTTCATGCCTTCAGCGACACACCCTGGCTAGGACTTCAACGACACCTTGCCTCCAACAGCACGCCCCTTCATTAATACACCCGTGCACCTTCGCCGGCACACCTTCAACGCCCTTCAATGGCACGCCCATACGGGCCTTCGACGGCAAGCCTTCGTTGGGTTCTTCAGCGGTACGCCCAACCCTTTCAATGGCACAGGTCTTCCAACGACACCTCTAGCAGAACAAATCTCACGCCATCCCCCTATGGATTCGTGGCGCGCAGTGGCCCACCTGAGGTGTCAAACGGAGAGGGGGGTGTCGTTTTTATGTTTTCTTAGCTCGTGTCGTTTCTTTGTTTTCTAACCTCGTGTTGTTTTCCTTTTTCCATAGCTCGTGTCGTTTCTTCACCTTTCCTTTGTCTTTTGTTCAGCGCAGCTCGTGTTGCCTTAGTTGCAACAGTGAGCTCGTGTTGCCTTTAGTTGCAACAGTGAGCTCGTGTTGTTTTTCTAAAAACAACACGTAGCAAGTGTCGTTCCATCAACCACTTCGTGTCGTTCTTCCTTCTTATACCACAACCTCGTGTCGTTCTACAAACACCTCGTGTTGTTCTCTGTAGAACCCCGTGTTGTTTTTTCAAACAACACTTCGTGTCTTTCTCATATTTCTTCGTGTCAGTTCTGTTCCTATGTGTAAGTGCTTCGTGCTGTTGTGTTCCTCGTTGTATGTGAATGAACACGAAGTGTCTTATGACACTGTTGCACCTCGTGCTGCTTGTGGGTTACGAATGAACACTTCGTGTCATTCTTATACCCAATGCTTCACTTGTGGTATATACACTTCGTGTCATGTTTGAGCCTCTATTCAATGCTTCACATTGTAACACGTTCCCCTGCTTGCCTCGTGTTATTCTTTACTTATCTTTAGTTGCTTTCTCTGCAAGACAGTGTATATAATATCTGTTCTGTTATTTATCCTGTCTGCAGGACAGCTTCGCAGAGGATAAGGCTCCACGTGATCCAAGGCCGTGTAGCCTCTGCCATGATGACACGTGTCTCTACCTGCTGGATGGAGGGCGTGCAAAGCACACGCCTAGGGTCTGCTTCTTCCACCATATATATATATATCTATCTTCTCCTCCGTGAAGACAGATCAATCGAAGGGGAGATCACATAGACGAACCAGAGAGTGAAGAGCGCCCAGAGGAAGTGAGAACAGAAAAGAAGAAGAGTGTGAGAGACAGAGATAGAACGAGAAGGAGAAGAAGAAGGGAGAGAGATCAGGAGAAGAAAAAGAGAGAGAGAGTTCAAGGGAAGAAGAGAAAGTTCTTGAAGATCTGTTCATCCGGAAATTGGATCAAATCCAATCCAGATCTGCTCTTTTGAGAGCCATATTTGTAGTTTGCTTTTCTTCAGCTTTCAGTCGCTGTAACCCTTCTATTTTGTGTTTTCTTTATTTTTATTCATTTTGGTTTGTTCTTCCGATCCTCTGGACTGAGGTCGGGGTTTCCCTCCTGGTTGGAGGAAGGGAGACTTGTTCTCCGGTTGCAAGTGACTGGTTGTCACTTGTGGGTTCCCTCCTGGTCTGGAGGAAGAGAGACTCTTGTCTCTGGTTTCTAGTGGCTGCGCGTCACTAGTGTTGCCCTCCGGGTTGGAGGAAGAGGGGAGTTTGTTCCCCTGGTCAAGCTGTGTATCAGCGTCTGTAGTCTCAGAACAAACTCAGTAGGGATCACCCGAACCCTACCTCGCAAAATGAAAAATCGCTACGCTAGTAGCTAAGCGAGTACCTCAGAAGTAAATGCCCTGCACTACGAACACCAGTCTCACGACGTGAAAACCTACACACGCACGCCACGGTGAAACAACCAGAACTCACCAGTCAACCCGACTAAAACCCGAAGGTCGAAGCGACTGAGACTGACAGTTTGTCACTCCCCGACTCGATAGGAGTACCTCCCACTAGAAGCACAGTCGGTAGCGTCCCCTGACGTATTACACCACACCGCTGGTGTCTTCCTGGTACGCTAGTGCCTAGCAGAGGTAAGGACACTGAACAAGTAACCACAAAGCGAGTGACTAGCTGGGGTCGTGCCCGTCGACGCGTGTCCAACTGCCCCCAACCACATGTGCACACACAGACCGTACGCACTAGGTCCGGCCTCTAACTGGTTTTTTCCTCAGTTGGACTCTGGCTACCACACGTGGGGCCCGACAAAAACCAATCTACAAACCGTCCTCAAGGTAGCCCCTCCACCACTCCTTGGTGGGCCAGTACACGCGTACCGAAGGCTGTGACTAGTGGAGTGTCTCTGAAGGAGTAGACTATCAAGCTATGAAAAACAACGTCCAAACCTGACGAAGTATGGGGACCATCCCACGTACTAGCACCGTCGCACGGTGACCACAGTCAGAGAAGAAATGGGACTGTAAATCACCCAGTGCAGTCCAGAGCCTGGCGGTCCTACCCAAGCACGCCACAAGCTCTGACGATCTACCGCTGGGCCGTCACAGTGGTCTGACGGCCCAACACAGGGGTGTCAGGCCAACGGTGCAAAATGCACTGTGACGTGCCCACTCTGGTGCGTCACAGTCCCTGACGTGCCTAACCCTGTGCGTCAAGAGACGAGTAGAAACAAGCTACGATGCGCACTGCTCGGGGCGTCACAGCCTTTGACGGACCACCTTTGGTGTGTCAGGAGGCACGATGAAATCAGCTGTGATGCGCACCCCTCGGGGTGTCACACCCTCTAATGGTCCTACATAGGAGCGTTAGGGTGATGGGCAGCGTTAGCTCTGACGCACCCACACTGGGGCATCACAAGGCTCTAACGGACCACCCTGGGCACGTCACAGGCCTTAACCCCCCAACGGTCAGAAAACCATAATGGTCGGATGCCAACGGTCGGATCGTCACACTGACAGTCCAACCTAGGCGCGTCACACGCCCTGGTGGTTTGATGCGGGACGACGACGAGACTCGACAAACACTGGGACTCTAAGCAAGCTCGGGTCCGTCCCACGCGAGGGAAGCGATCGGATGTGCGCGGTTGAGAAACCGGCAGCGAGTCAAGGGTGGTCGGCTCTCTCTCCAAGCACCCTTGTTCCCCTTAGAAATGAAGGTGACTTCTAAGTCTCTTAGAGGCGAAGCACTCATGCTCCCTCAAAAATCAAGGTGGCTTCCAAGCCCCCTAGAGGCGAGCACCCTTGCTCCCCTCAGAAATGAAGGTGACTTCTATGTCTCCTAGAGGCGAAGCACTCATGCTCCCTCAGAAATCAAGGTGACTTTCAAGCCTCCTAGAGGCGAGCACCCTTGCTCCCCTCAGAAACGAAGGTGACTTCTAAGTCTCCTAGAGGCGAAGCACTCATGCTCTCTCAGAAACTGATGTGGCTTCCAAGCCCCTTAGAGGCGAGCACCCTTGCTCCCCTCAGAAATAAAGAGAAGACTTAAAGATATGGGTGTATACACGCGACAAAGAAAAGTCTGGAACGGCAGACCTGTCCGCTCTCACAAACTCACCGCACACGCATAAATCTTCCACTAAGAGATATAAAGCAATGTGGTAATGTTTATTATTTGGTCAAAATACAAATCACCGAGTTCCAATACCCGTCCTCATACGGCCAACATACAAGTCTATGGAAGAACGAGCCAGACTAAGGCTACAATGTCGTCGCAATATCCAGCCCCTGGCCCCTGGCGTAGCCGCTATCCAGGTCAAGCAACCTGTCAGCG
Organism: Amorphophallus titanum; assembly: GCA_024336825.1. NCBI lineage: Eukaryota > Viridiplantae > Streptophyta > Magnoliopsida > Alismatales > Araceae > Amorphophallus > Amorphophallus titanum. The sequence goes on from JANBPO010004493.1 coordinate 33,461, forward strand.
GTCGCCAAGACAACTTCGACGGATACCTCACCTTCCGACACCACTGTGTCTGAAGAAGTGGACCAACTAGAGAGTCACCCGCTCGAAGGCCTACACCAGAAAAAGGGCTGGAGACCTTCTCATCTAAAGTCGCAACTCTGCATCGTCATGTCGACGCCGCAAAGGTGAAGGCGGACAATAAGGCCCACCCATTATACCAGCAGGCCTACAGGCTAGCTCTCCGTCTGCCACCTTGGATGGGCCACTGCACGCCAAGGATCCCGTAGGACGTGGCGTGAGATTTTCTCTGTCGGACCGCCGCCAGCCAGACCGTGCCGCTGAAGCTTTGCGCTGTGCCGTTGAGCAGAGCACCCGTTGTGCCGTTGAAGGGTGGGGGACCAAGCTGTGCCGTTGAAGGCATCTAGTGTGCCCCTGAAGGACACTTGGTGCGTGCCGTTGGAGAGCATTTGAAGTGTGCCGCTGAAGGGCACTAGGGTGTGCCGTTGAAGGGCACGTGAGGGCGTGCCGTTGAAGGGCACATGAGGGTGTGTCATTGAAGGGCATTTGAAGTGTGCCACTGAAGGGCACTAGGGTGTGCCGTTGGAGGCCATTGAGGGTGTGCCACTGAAGGCACGTTGGGGGTGTGCCGCTGAAGGCACGTTGGGGGTGTGCCGCTGAAGGCACGTTGGGGCGTGCCGTTGAAAGCTACGCCAAGTCGTTCTTGAAGCAAATTGAGTGTGCCGTTGAAGGGCACAGGAGCGTGCTGAACCGGCTCGGTGGCGACAAGGCCAAGGCCGCAGAGGTGTGGGAGTGGGCGAGCGGAGACGACCAGGAACCGTCCGCTGACCTCGCTGCCCTGATCCTCGACCAGTGGGAGTCCCGTCCCTTTGAGGGAGAGGCGGTACCCGAGTGATCCGCACCGACCAGAAGCTCGGGCTGCCCGTCAGCCTCGTTGCCGGCGACCTGTCGTGGGTCCTCGGTTACGTCGGCGGTGACCCCGCCTTGCCTCCGATGGTCCGCTCCAAGGTCGAGCGGGTCCAGGACGCGATCTACGCAGCACTGGAGGCCGAGTGAGCAACTTCCGGTGCAAGCGCTGCCGCATCACCGCCCACTGCAACGTCGCTGGGTTGTGTGCTCTCTGCCAACAGGAAGGGCTGTTCGACGCGCCTCGCGCCGGTGACGCCCGCGCGTCGGATCCGGTCACTTCGAAGAAGGCTGCGGGCGCGAACCTCACGATCCGCCAGGGCCAGAAGCGGGACATCCTCCGCCGACTGGCCGAGGTCGGGGTCGTCACCTCCCACGACGTGGCCAACGTGTGTGCGGGCCAGAACGGCACTGCTGCATCCCGGCTGAAGGAGTTGAGAGATCTCGGGCTCATCGTGCAGTGCGGGTTCGAGTACGGCCCGAATCAGCGTGGCGGCACCCCGCGGTTCCGATACCGGCTCACCGAGGCCGGCTTGCGGGACGCAGCTCTGCTGGGGGTCGCGTCGTGAGGCTCCTTCACTCCATCGGAGGGATCGGCCGGACCCGCGTCCTGATGTCGGTGATCCGGCTGCATTCGACCTACGGCCGCTGCACGGTCCGCGCTGTCGCTGCTGACCGCGGAATCAGCCCAACGACCGCGTACTGGCATCTCTGTCGTCTCCGTGAGGAACGGTTGGTGGCTTGGGAGGACTACGCGCAAGGGACCCTGCGCCCTCTCGTGGAGGTCGTGGCGTGACCTGCGAGCACCTGCATGTGGGAGGTGCCTGCGTCACCGTGTGCCGCGGCCCGCAGATGACCGAGCACCGACGCGAGCCGGATCGTGTTCGGTGGTGCTTTCAGTGCCGACGCCACCTCATGCACTTCGCCGTGCTCATGGTGCCCGTAGGCGAGTCCTGGTACGGGCCGCATTGGCGTCTGGCCTGTGGGGCCTGCGACGAGGACCACGCCGACTTCCCAGGGACCTATCGGGACGGCCCGAGGTGGGAGTACGCATGAAGCGCGGCGGCGCTTACGGTCGAGGCCTCAAGGGCAGGGCCACGAAGCTGCACTCCGAGGTCGTCCGTCAACGCGGGTTCTGCCAGCGCTGCGGCGTGGTGGACCCGACGTTGCAGACGGCCCACATCATCGGCCGGCGCTACAACGCGACGCGGACGGACGAGACGAACGCGTGGTGCTTGTGTGCGAAGTGCCACTTCCGTCTGACCGAGCACCCGGACGAGCACATGCAGTTCGTCGCAGACACGATCGGGCTCGACGCGTTCTTCGTGTTGAAGCAGCGGGCCGAGGCGGGGGTGAAGGCGAACGACGCCTTCTGGCAGTCCGAGATCGACCGGCTCCTGTCCCTGAAGCGGAGCGCCGCGTGACTGTTCGCTCAGAGCAGAAGGAATCGAACCGAACAAGCCAGGACATCCGATGGGACGGTCCTTGGTACCGGGTAGTGACCTGGCGGCGCACTGGAACCGACGAGCAAGGGTGGCGTGTTGACCGCGCTGTCTTCACGGACGAGCGGGTGACGGGACCCTCGTCGTGAGCGAGTCCTTGTCTCCGACGTGGCCGAAGAACCCGAAGCGGCGGATCCGCTCGCGAGCCGGTGCGGCCCTCGCGGTGGAGCGTGCCCTGAAGCGGGTGGGGTTCGATCCGTGCATCCGAGACGACGAGAACGAGCCTGTTGTCTCGCTCGACCTCGGCCGAGGCAAGTGGGCCGACGTGTTCGTGAAGGTCAACGAGACGTGACCTGGACCGTCCAACTCTTCGCGGATGGGGAGCCGGTGATCGACCCGTGCCCGGTCCACCTGAACCTCGTCGCAGAAGTCCTGGCCGGTGTCTCCTGCGCTCTGTGGGGAGGTCCGGTGTCGATCTTGAAGGCCGTGATGGAAGCCGAGAAGGAACCGGCCCAGACCTTGTTCGAGGTGGCGTGATGGAAGGGATGGAGCAGGTGTGCTTTGTGCCCCTGCCGGATCGCGACCTGGGCTGTCTGGCAACACCGGTCAACGGCAAGTGCGACATCTCCTGGCACGTCCACCTCTGGCGGTCGGTCTACAACAGCGGAGACGCGGGAGCACCCAGCGTTCCGACCACTGAGGCCGGGCAATGATCCGCCGCAACCTTCCCCTGATCGCGTCAGTAGCCCTCTTGTTCTCTGCGTACTGGCTGGTCTGTGCCGCGCTCGCGTCAGCTTCCCACCAGCCGTACTTCAACGGGCCTGGTGACACCGTGGAGATCCTGCCGTGACCTGGCTGGACGATGCCGCGTGCCGGGGCCGCACCGACCGCATGTTCCTGGCGATCTTCGAACCGCTGGCGAAGGCGACCTGCGCGGGCTGCCCGGTCCGCGTCGAGTGCCAGAACGCCAGCACCGGAGAGGAACACGGCGTGTGGGGTGGGCTCACCGAGAAGGAACGCTCACGGGTGGCGATCAAGCGCCGCAAGGCCAGGACCGCGGCGTGACCCCGGTGATGCGCGTCCTGCAACGGACCGGTGACGTCCTCGATCGCGTGGAGGCGCGTCTGCAGGACGGCGGCGGGGTGATCGAGCTGCAGCAGTTCGAGCGCCTGTCCGCGTCGGAGATCGATGTTCTTCTGCGCCTGGAACGTGAAGGAAATCCACAGCCTCAGGTCACTTCCGTGCCCCAGGCCGGTGATGGGACGGTGGCCGCGTGACTTCCCGCGAGTTCATCTGGGCGATCCGTCAGGCAGGGAGCGTCCTCGTCTTCTGGGGGTGGGTCGATGCGTGACCACGAGGTCAACCTCGACGGGTGGAAGGTGTTCGTGTCGGCTGCTCCTGGGGGCGGTGATGTGACCTTGGAAGCCGTGACGGACGACCACCCGCTGCACCGCATGACGTTCACCTTCTCGCCCGAGGAGGCCATCGAAATTGCCGAGTCGTTCCGCACGGCGGCGTCCATCGCTGCCATCGAAGGGTGCGAGTACATCGTGGGGGAGCAGCATGGGGAACCTGTGAAGTGCGGGGCGGTTCGGGCAGTCCACGGCGACAGGCTCGGCTGCGCTGCTCACCCGTTCATAGCGCCTTCCGGCAGGTCAACCGATGGCTGAGCACGCGCCTGCTGCGTCCGTCTACGACGAGGCGAACCGCAACTGGATCGCGCCGTGCTCGTGCGGCGTCTCGTTCGTCGCGCCCTTGCGCCCCGATGCGGAAGCGAAGGTCGCGAAGCACATCGCGGACGAAGGGCTGAAGGCGGCGCGTGTCCCTCTAGAGAAGGTGAAGGAGAAGGATGCCTGACCCGTCTGTGGATGCGCTGGACGCTCCCGCGTCTCCACTCGGTTCGACGCGCAATCGAGGTGCTCTGGCGGAGAGCCGGCGAGTCGACCCGCTCGACTTGGTGACGACCCCGCTGTTCACCGTCCCGGTTCAAGGGCGCGAGACGGACGAGCGGTTCACCCCTTCATGGGTCTTCGATGGACTCGGCCTCGACTTCGACCTTGACCCTGCCTCGCCGGTCGAGGGCGGTGACATGGTGCCCGCCCGACGAAAGCTGACTAGAATAAACTTCAGCTAACCGAGTGACAGGAAGAAGGAAAGAAGACCCACTAGAAGGTAGAAACCAGATGCGTCCATTGACGGCTTATACTGCGTCTCAAGCAACTCATGTGGCTAGAGTCTCCAAGTGAGAGGCGTAAAAGTACCAAACCAAATAACTAGTCAGAGTAACACCCGTCAGTGCCAGTCCAGGCTCTCTAGCTAGTTTTCTCTCCTAGTAGGATGCTACTATCGACCGAGGGCCCACGGAACTAGCTTAAAAATCGTGTATTGGGAATGTCCCTCCACCTCTTCGAGGCGGGCCGACACTAAGGGTCGCTGGGCTACGACTAGTGGTTTTATCACAAGAAAAGAGAAAGCACTCTACTGGGATCTAAAAGTAAGTCATTGCATTATAAAATAAATTAAACATGACGGATATGCAATATAGAATGCATTAGGAAATGAATTTACAACTTTAAGAATGCCAGGAAATGTAACCGTCTGCCGCTACCACCTCACAGAGTGTGACGGTTTAAGGGTACCCCGTCACAGGGTGTGACAGTCAAATGGTGGAGCGCTACAAGAGCTGTGACGTGCCACCATAGGGCCGTTAAAGTTACATGAACTATTGAAATCCACAGTTTTTATAGAAATGTAATGCACCTATAGTGGCGTGCTACAAGGCTGTGACGGTTGCACGATTGACCGTCATGCCAACCACCTATCTAAGTCAAACTAAGTCAAAGGGTTGTAACGGTTGAATGCCCGGCCGTTACACAAGCTGTGACGCACCTTCATTGGTCCGCCACAGTAATGTAACGTACCCTATGAGGGGCGCTACAAGTGTGACAGTCACTGGAATGATCGTCACACCGTCTGGGTTGCGAATGGGTTTGGTTTGAAATCGAAACATCTCCAAGTCGACCGAAATCGACGAGATTCGCTTCTAGACCTGTTTCCCTGCCAAATCACGCATGCATAACAACATTCCGACGCTATAAAACTCAGCGATGATGTAGCAACCCTGAATTTCAAAACATAAAAATCTCAACAAAATATTAAATAGTGACTTATTGAAAGTCGTCAATTCAATAAATGACAGACTTCAAAAGTGGCGTCAATTGATCCGGATAAAACGGTAAGAATCCTATTTGGAATGAAATAATTAAATAGCACCCCTTTCAGTGGCGCCAATTATTGAAACGGAGCGTTTCCATCCAGACGTCAATTGCTTGAATAACGCCCCTCACCTAGTCGCCATTTTAAATCGCGCCCCTTATCAAGGCGCTATTCATCAAAGAATCGTAAAACGGAAACTGCTTGCCATTTTCTGTTCGAACCAGGATTATAGGGAAGGATAAGTTAAGGAAAGGATTAGGGTGGAAAGTCCCCAGTCCCAATCATGCTCTTGAGGAGCTGGCTCGGGAGGTGGTTCATCTTTTTCTTCTGGTGCCGCCTGGGCTTGTTGCACTGGTCGAGCCAGTTCTTTTTCTTTTGCAAATTCAGCAAAGCTTAGGATGCCCACCTGGTCTTTGCTTGCTGGAGGAGATGCTCCTGAGGGTGAGGCGGGAGCTGCCTTGACCCTTCATTGCTTCTACAGACGTGGCCATCCACCCTCTTGGGATGCCAGAAAATCAGTGAAGGAGAGGACTTCTTTGCTGCTCGGGGACTCGGGGTAGAGCCCTGGTGGAGGAGGGACCTCGACACCTTTGACTTCAGGCTGGGGGACCTGGTATGGCGGCTCGCCACGCAGCATGATGTTGTGGCTAGCTTCAGGGGGTTGCCCCCATTTTCTTCCCGACCTAGTGGCATGTTGGGAGGTGGAAGCTTCAGCTTGATTTGCCTCTGCCGGCACGAGGCATATCTCTTCGTCCTCCTCTTCAGAGATTCAGACTATTTCAAATAGAGCAGCAAGGGTGTTACAAGATACAACCAGCTCTCTTCTTTTATTCTTGGATTTCTTCTTCTTTTTCTTTGCAGTTGAGGGTTGCTTTGGGGGAGGCTTGTCCCATATGCCCAGTCTTCGACTTCGGCTTCAGCTTTAGTCTCTTCTGTTTGTTTCAGGGATTCAAGTTGCTCCCATGGGACATATTCTTTTAGCTGGATTGGCCAAACCTTGGGCTATTCATATTCATCTAGCCCATCGATAACTTCTTAAAGCCGTGCCACCGCCGGGCTGGCCTCTTTATACATCTGCATAGGGATGTGCTTCTTCTTATTGCTGATGAATCTTCTGATGAACAGCTAAGGAGTAGTCTCATGCTAGACGGGGGTCACGACAGGGGGTTCCGGTTGAGGTATGACACCTCGTATATGAATGCCCGGACCACGATGAGGCGCCACCCTCCTTTTTGCTTTAGTCGACACAGTGTGCCAACCTCCTTCATCTTCTGCCGATGCCAGCATATAGCCCTCATAGGTGTGTTTGGTGCAGGCTTCCACCATTTCTTCAGGTAATTATTGATAGAGAGATATCATGTTGATAGACACCTCTAGAGTGGGCATTTCATGCGGGCGCGGGGGATCGACCTCGTGCTCCCCCATTTGTAGTTCTCCCTTCTTGATCAAGGATTCAATATTGTCCTTGAAAATATAGCAGTCCTCGATAGGATGCCCGATCATTTGATGATACGGGCAAAAACAAGGATTGTCCTTTCTTCTGAGATCACCCGGCCTCTTCGATTCTGGGAGAGTGATCTTGTCAAACTTTATGGCCCATTCAAACAAGAGCCAAGTCTTATCTCGGGGGAATTAGTATAACTTTTTCATTTTGTCCCGTAGGGATGGGGTCCGCTGCGAGCGCCACCACCACCACCCTCCGGCTCTCCCTCTCACACTCCCTTGCATGCAGAAGCCCACATTTTCTATTCTTCTTCTCATTTTCTTCTTCTTCCTCCTCTCTCCACCGTGACCATTGCCCTCTCCCCCTCTCTCTCGTTTGGTCGTCTGACGAGCTCCCTCCGACTGCAGACGGTGCGGGGCGACGGTGAGGCGATCGTGGCGGCGTGGAAAGCGTGGGATTTCGTGGAGGAACGGATTTTCTAAAAGAGCTTCAATCGCAGTTCGGCGTCGAATCGGCGGAGCCTTTGCTCCATTGAGATAGGGTGACGTCCCCTAACTCCGTGTAATTTATTTTCGTGATTTATAGGCCGTCGTGAGGCCGAGTGGGGTGATTTTGAGCGAGTTTGGGCATTTGCATGATTTGGGGAGTGATCGCCTGATCTCGTATTTCGTCGCGTTTTTGGCCGATCCAAGGGTTTAGATGCATGCCTAGGGGCTGGGGGAAGGTTTTTTCTTTTGTTTTCCCTTCACCTGGGGGTGATTGGGGCGTGGATCGAGATTTTTCTGAGCTTTTCGTCGTTCTCAGGTGTGGACTGAGAACGCGCTCGCCCGATGGGGCGCATTCTCAGTCTCACCGGGGAAGATGCACTGTAGCTTCAGATCGCGCTAGGGTCTGGTAGCGCGTTCTGCCCTGAACACGCTATAGGACCCGAGCGCCTCAGTCTGATCGCGCTATGGGGCCCGTGAGCCTTCAGTCTGAACGTGCTATAGGGTCCTAGCGCGTTCAGCCTAAATGCGCTACGGGGGCCAGGCGCGTTTGGTCCGAACGCACTAGGGACACATAGCGGGTTCAGCCCTGAACGTGCTGGGTGGGTCAGGCGCATTCTGAACGCGCTAGTCAGTGCTAGCGCGTTCAGGACAGTGCCCCGTCGGGCGACCCAGGGTGGGTAGCCTCCGACCGATCGTACCTCCCTTGGCCTATGAGCATCTCAGATGCCCCGTGGGTATCGTGACCGTGTTTTTGGGGGTCCGAGATGTCGTTTCGCCTCAATAGTGCATCCGTGAGTGGCCAATGATGGACCGTTCATCGTCTGAGGCCCAGCCGGTGGTTTTCGTGCCGATTCGAGTCCCGGGTGAGCGGGCCTCGATCCATGTGCTATCCTGTGGTCCGATCGGTGTCGGGCACCAAGTGGGGACCAGGTGTGGGACGCCGTGAGGGGTCCCGGGATGTGACGTTTCTGGCTTACGTCACCATGAGTCGGTGTCGTACGAGGAGTGATCCTTGTGCTCGTTACTTTCGGAGTTGGTTTCCGCTACTTGAGGGTCTGTGCTTCCGGTGACCCTCCCACTAGTCGTAGCTTCCACGGCACGCGTGTGTCGGCCCACTAGGAGGGGGACGGGGTGCAGAAGTCCACTCCGCCGAATGAATTGACGGGCATCAAATCGCCCATTTAATGGTTTTTTCCCGCTCTCGCTGCGGAGACCTTTTGAAGAGGCTGTGCCGGCGAGGTATAAAAAGCCTCCTTCTTCCACGAACAAAAAAGGGAGAAGACACACAACAGACACACCCACACACAGACAGAAACGAAAAGAGGGCACACCGGAAGAAGAAGAAGAGAAGAAGAAGAAGAAGAAGAGGTTCACCGTGGGAGCTTCCTCCGACGACGACCACCTCCCAGAGAGGAATAGAGTAAGAGAGAGGGTGAGAGGGTTAGATGCAATGTAGTAGGGGGAAGGAGACCAGGGTTGTGTGGCTTGTGGGTTTCATCCCGTTCCTCCCCTCCCCCCTTGGTCTTTGGCTTTCCCTAACCTCGTCTTCTCCTCCTCCCTCTGCTGTATTCTCCCCACGCCTTGTCTTACATGAATAAATCGTTGTCTGTTTATCCGTTCGGGCCACCCTTTTCTTCCTTTGTAGTTAACTAACGCTTTAGGGTGGGCATCCCCCGTCCCTGGTGGTGTTTGTGTGTTTATTTCCCCCCCACACCTCTATCGAACCCTCCTTCTTCGACCAACAGATGGCTCTCATTCCTCTGCACCACCCACCGGGGCACCCCTGATAGTATGCCCCTGGGAGCTCCGTTCAACGACTCCCTTGGCGTGTCTTGGAACCCTTCTGCAACAAACCCCTCACAACCCGTTGGCCCCCCTTCACCGGTACATTTCCCTGCCATTGCACTCAGTCTCTTGAACCTTTGAGCCGTGCACTGGGCCTCTCAGCCTTGGCCGGTACACCCAGCCCCTAACCCTTCAACGGTGCACCCTATGGCCCTTCTCCTCCTTCAGCGGTACGCTCCTTGGCCGGCACACTAAACTCCTGAGCCTTCAGCGGTACGCCTCTCAGCGGTACACTCCTTCAACGGCACAACCCCCTTGGCCGGTACGCCCGTCCCTTAGCCCCCTCAACCCTCCAGCGGTACACTCTTTCCTTCCCCCCTTGGCCGGCACACTCAGCCTGCCTAGCCCCAGCGGTACACCCCCTTTAAACCTCCCTTGGCCGGTGCACCAACCCACTCACCCCTCAGCGGCACACCCCTTTGGCCGGTACGCCCATCCCTCAGCCTTCAAGCCTTCAGCGGTACACCCACCTTGGTATCCTTAACCGGGGCACTTGCTCTTCCTCCCGTTAGCGCCAAACCCCCCTCTTGGCCAACCCTGTAGCCCTCTTCATTACCGGTTTCCCTCGTGTTTTCCGAGGTTTGTTTACGGCGTGTCGTCTGTGGACGCCCGCCTCCAATTGTTGGGTTCCGCCACTCCATGTGGGCGCGTTCCTAGTATCTTACTGTGTCACTCTAGTCACTGTGGATCCTTGAAGAAGATGTGAGAAAGATCACTGGAAATATATGTATGTACTAGGTGTCAAGGGTTACATGTACTTACTAGCATTTTATCCTATATCACATGATATGGAGCATAGTGAACAGAGTTAACTAGTTTCAGTGGATGAGAGTGTCTTAGACTTTTTGGCTGCTTGAAAGTTTTTGATTGTGGCCTAATGTTTGTGTTTTGGGCAATTTGAGCATAGTGAACAAGCTACAGTATGCATAGCTTGTATGAAGAAAAACAACTAATCCTGAACATATGTGACATGCTTCTAAAACTGAAGCTGACTAATTATCAAAAGTTCCTCTCATTAGTAGATTGAAACTGAAATACTTAAGTAGAGCCATAGTCATCCACTTTCAAAAAAAAGGGGGGGTGGGCCGTGGCTTAAATAAGGTGGAATAGGTGTCAGACAATTCTAGATGGTTTCTTCTTGGTGGAAATGAGCAGGAGGAAAATAAGGTGGACTGTATGTATCAGTTATTGGTATAGCTTGTATTATGTGGCATTTTCTATTTTGACATTCGCAGTTAACAAACATTTTTCAATTCACTATTTGGGCTCTTTGATTTTTCTTGATGAATCAGACAAGCCAAGGAGGTAATCAAATCTATCAAAAAGCGTCTGGGGATAAAAAATGCAAATGTTCAGCTGTATGCTGTTATGGTGAGTCCAGGTTTTTTTTTGCACATAATTTGACTTTTATGATAGATCACATGAACATTCTATATTTAGTGGAATCTTAGAAATTCTCCTAGTACCCAACTACTTATTAATTTGTTTCAAGTAGCAAACAAGCAGGTTTAACCATTTTGGACGGATTGTAGCAAACAAGCATGTTCATCTCTGTTCTGTTAAATCACCACTGGTATATCAAAAGGTGTGCACCGGCACACTTTGCGTGAGGAGAGTCCTTGGACTCAAACCTCCGCCTAGTACCAGCTTATGTGAATGACAGTCTGAATATTATGATTGCTGGTTGTACATCTGAATGAGCCTTGACTCTTAACAGCTTTATGTATTTTAAGCAAGTCTTTACACTAATAATGGACATTTGTGCCTTTGCTCATTTGGTAAGTGGATATATATACAATCTATTCACAGTCCATGAACTATATTTTCCATGAGAAGTTCAACATCATTTATGCAATAGCATTATCACATCCCTGGTAATTATCAGAGTTGGGAAGGCTATATGTTTTTTAAGCAAGTAGCAAGCTTGATGATGAGAGTGAAAATGATATTTTAGAAGTTTCTTTCGATGGAGTATTTGCATCTTCTTCAATTTCTGATTAGGTATGATGTCTACACTCAATGTTTTGTTCCTTATTATAATTTTTCTACCTAGCCCTCAGAGGGGCTCTGTGGTGAGTGGAGGACCTAGTCCTCAAAGGAGCTCCCCCGAGGGAATCACTAGTGTAGCTGGTGAAGAATCCGCCATAGTTGGTGGTAGCCGCGCCCCCTTGACCGATGATGATTGGGCGGCGCTGGACAACTAGTGTCGGGCGAGGAAGAGAGCGAGAACTTCCACCCCTGCTCGTAGTCGTATCATGCCTCCTCCGCCATCCGGGTTGCCTCGTTCTGAGGCTCCACCGCCGCCGTCGTCGACTGGTGAGTCGGTGGTCGCCCCCCCTGTATCGGTCCCCTCGGCACGGGGGCCCGACAAGGGCAAGGCTCTTGCTGCTGACGACGCCAATGTTCCCTCTCCGTTGGGGTCTCCTCAGCGTAGTCAATCTTCACCACCCGGGGACTTGACATCCGGGTTGGCCGGAATCACGACGATCGTCGATCTCATGGGGAGGAGTGCACAGTGGTATGAGCACACCAGTGAATTCGGCCCTGGAGCCGAGAAGGAGCTGAGGGCTATAGCCTCGAGGAGTGCGTGCCTGGTCGTCAGTGCCTTCGGCCTGTGGAGGCACCATTTTCAGGGTCTTGCTCGGATGCTGGAAGCCAGCCAGGCTAACCAGGCAGGACTCGAGGAGCATTTGAAAGGGTCTGAGACTGTCAACGCCGGGCTCCGCGACCAGCTAGGCCAGCAGGGACTAGCCCTTTCCTCGGTGGAGCGACATCGAGACTTCCACCAGCTCCGCGCCGATGTGGCCAATGCCCGAGTGGCCGAGTTGAGGGCTCAGGCACAAGCCGCGGAGGCCCGCGCCCTGGAGGTTGAGGTAGAGCTCGCTAGGCTGCGTTCGTCCATGTCTTATGTTGGTGAGGAGGCGGTGGAGAGCTTCCGCTCCACTCCGGCTTGCAGGGATGAGCTGACGGAAGTGGCCTTGGAGTTCTACGGGTTAGTCCGCGACCGTGGCTTCCAGGAGGGCTGGAGCGCCGTGGTGAAGGCCACAGCGGCGAGCTTTGGCTGCGTGGCCCCGCCTCTCCTTCCTCCCTTGACTCCTTATGGCCCAGAGGCCGACGATGGGGAAGGGGAGCCTGGCGTCGAGGAGGTCGATGCCGAGGAGTTGGTGTCGAGGGCCAGCGTGGGCGAGCAAGCACCCGCCAACGTTTTGGTGAGGGGCGACCATGTGGTGGACTTGGACGATGAGCCACCTTCCCCTGAAGCCATTGTAGCACGTGAGCCCGAAGAAGCCAGGGCACGTGACGATGTAGCCGGGGCGGGCCTTTAAGAGGGCGCCTCTCGTCTCTTCAAATTTCTTTCTGATTTTTTTTGTTCGCCTAGGTGGCAGCCTTTCTTTTGTAAGCTCTTGATTTTGGAATAGAAAGTTCTCCTTTCTGAAACGCAGTGTAAGCCGTCAGTGGACGCTTCTGGTTTCTACCTTCTGGTGAGTTCTCCGTCTCTCACTTCACCTAGTTAGTTGAGGTTTATTCTATTGGTAGATTTAGCCTCTGTCACTACTAAATTATATTAAATTGGCATATAGATAGCTGTTTAAACTGCTTAGTTAGATTTTACAGCTTTATAGTTCATGTATTTAAATTATGCCAATGCTTGTTTATTGCATAAATGCATGCTTTCATTGCTTTATATTTGCATGCCTGCTTGCTTAGTCACGTGGTAGGGTTTCGCGTGACCCCTACTGAGTCTGATTATGGCTCACCCTTCTCCTTTGCAGGTGAGCAACCGCAGCCTTCGTCTGGAGGTCCCCGTGCTTTTTCTGACCGAGTCTTGCCAGCCAGCCTATGTCGGTGGAGTCTTCTGTGTACTTTTGACCGGGGTATGCCCCGAGTAGTTGTACATTCAGACTTTCTTTAGTTGTGGACTTGTTCTTTTGGCAATTCTGGAGTAATGTATATTGACTATCACTCTGATATATTTTAATTGCTTTTGCATTTTAGTTTAAAATATTATTCTAATTTATTTTACGCGTGGTGTAATTCTAATTTGTTATACGCTCCCTCGACATACTCTCCTAACCCTTCAGGGGCCTCATCAGCCTCTTGGGTGGCTTCCCCAGTTCCTGGTAGTGGTAATCCGATGATACACTGGGTTATCGGTATCTGGAGCTCTGGGTCGTTACAGGTTTTCTGTTCGAGACTTGAATGACTTTCTGGTATGTTTTGAATGGGTGCATGCCTCACATACAACATTATCAATCTTAATTAATGTTTCAGGAATCCCTCTGACCATGCAGTGCTTATTTAGTTTGTGTAGCACTGTGTAACTTGCATGACCTAGTCTATGATGCCAAAGATAGGCTAGTACATCCTTGTTAGCAGCAAGGCACAAGTTTGAATGTGCTACATCATCTAAGTCAACTAGGTAAATGTTATTGACTCTTTTGCTAGAAAATTTAACATTACCAGAATTAGACTCATAAATGTGGCAACCAGTAGAGTCCAAAACTACCCTATTACCTTTTTCACAAATTTGGCTAATACTTAACAAATTATATGCAAGACCTTCTATCAGCATAACATCATCAACACAACAGGTAGAGCACTTACCTACTTTTTCTGAACTGACAATCTGATGTGACACCAACTCCTTGGACCTAAATTTACAAGCAATCAGACCGAACGGCGATATCTCACAAGCGGATTCACCCGCATCGCGCGCACTTGGGTCCGTGGTCGGACCGACGATGATGGTGAGGGTCCGAGGTTGGACCTTAGGGTTCCAAGGGTATGTCTGGCTGGGGATGGATCCCAATGGGCCAGTTTTTAAATATGATAAATGCAATGCAATGATTCCCTATGATTATATGACTAACCCTAGGACTTATTTGTGCAGGGATAAAGACGGACACGGATCACGTGGCTACAAGTTCTGGCCGTTTACCTTGCGTTGTCGGAGTACCAACGTGAACGCCTGGCAGCCATGGGCTTTGGAGAACTGCTGAGCATTGAAGTGGCCCGAGTGGATACGGCGCTATTGCTTGCTCTGCACGAGAGATGGGACCCGGTGAGCCGGGCTTTCATATTCCCGTGGGGGCATATGGCACCGACTTTGGAGGACATGGCCTGAATCAGCGGCCTACGAGTGCACGGGAAAGCGGTGACCGGATGGGCGTACGTTGACTATCGGGAGCTTGCTCAGGAGCTCCTTGGCTTGGACTTGATGAGGCCGGGGCACCCGTCATCCCAATTATCACGGGCAGTGCTCCAAGAGAGCTTGGGACTCCGGCGGGCAGCGGTAGCAGTGGGTGAGTTATCGGAGCAGCACATCGATCGGGTGATCGAGCAGGCCCGTCTGAGTGTGGCGGAAGAGCTGGGGCCGGATGGTGACAGAGTTCTGAGATGCTTCCTGATGCTGCTATTCGGGAAGCTACTGTTTGCGACGCGAGCCAATGTCATCAGCTGTCGGCTCCTTCCTTTGTTGACCGATCTGAGCCGGGTGCAGAAATATGCATGGGGAGCGGCAGTGTTAGCCTTCTTATTCCATTCCCTTGGTGCCACTGACTGGGTGACCATGCTTGGTGGCTTCTCGCCCTTTTTGCAGGTAAATGCCTCAAATGTCATTTCCCATGCTTCTAATATGCTTTTTAAAATGCTGACACTTCTTAAAAATGCAGTTTTGGGCCTTTCTCTATTTGCCGGGGATTGGGCGTGGAGTGGAGCTACACCCGGGACGATTTCCCATTGCGAGGCGGTGGAGCGTTGCCCCGAGCGCGGGGTCGATTGAGCGATCGACTCGATCGATCCAAGAGGATCTCGACTCATTCCCGCATGCATCGGTAAGTAGCCCGATTTCTATATGCTTTTCTATATGCTGCTATGTGCTTTTAAATGCTGACCAATGCTGTGACTAAATGCATGAATGACCCTTTCCAGGTGCAGTGGACACCGTATCGGGGTGAGGACCACACGGGTCAGCCATGGGTGGAGGCTTCTCTAGCCTACCGGGGATGGGACATCTGGCTGCACTGCATAAATGTGATCGAGCCGCTGCACTACCGGCTGATCATGAGGACGGGAGGAGTACACCAGCCAGCGGTGAGGTTCCCGCACCGACATGATGAACGCCCGGGAAAATCTACCAAGGGCATCGGTAGTGACATCGACTGGAGCGGCCGAGCCAGAAAGTACGTTCATGACTGGAAGCGGAGGCCTTCTACGTCCACATAGGCCACCGGTCCAGGGAGTAGTGTTGATTTAGTCATTCCGTTCACCGTTCTAGTCATCCTTCTCATTTCATTGCATGCTTGTCGTTCTCTTCGTTGCCACCTGCTCATCTTCGTTTTCATTATCATTCACACACCCCACCCACATTTTTGGTGCCCTAGGGGTTTAAAAACTCCCAGGTGAATCCCCGCTCATGCTATTTAGTTTTAATTCTGTCATTCTTTGCATTTACTACACTCTGAAGTTCTAATTCTGGTCTGTTTTGTTGTTTACACCTCTGTTTCATAGGTCAGCAACCATCCAGCACGAGGCCCATCCCTTCTGGCCGGCCGGAAAGGGTGGAGGTTGAGAACCCCGTCTTGAAAGGTGGTGGAACAGGACGGTCGTTCTCTGTCCGTTTGGTTCATTGGGCGGTTCTATCCAGACCGTTCGGTGTACTAGGTGGCTCTTCGAGGACCGTTTCAAAGCCGAAGCCTTTCCTCCCGCGTTCACTCCAGCACGGTGGAACGGCCCCTCGACAGACCATTTAAAGATAGAGCAGTCATCTTCCAGCCGTCCCATTTCCTGTGCTTATTTGGCGAGTGTCTCTCTCTTTTCTCAGGCGTGGGCGTGTCCTTTCACATCCCGGCGTCTGGGTGGTGATCATAGTTAGTTATTCTCTCCTACTCCTGTTTATTTGCTGGCTTTCACATTCACATTTTAATAACATAAGCAAGAGAGAGAAGAGGAGAAGAGATAGGAAAAAGGGTAAAGGTAGAAGTAGTCATTTTCCTACCAACAGCACTTTCTGGCGATCACGGTGGGACACTTCGTGCCCATCGTGCTGAAGGTTTGCTAACCACCCCTTTTGTTGTTAGTGCCATTCCTGGTTGAAGTTTTGCAGGTTGTCCCAGGTTGCTGTGATCGATCGTAGGGCGGTCTTCTGCGAACCGTCTACTCTTGTAAGCGGTATACTTTTGACCGTTCTATTTCCAGCATATCTAGGTACACTTGTGTTTCATTTCTTATTGGCATATTGTCCATTACACGGCTGATTCTAGACCGTGTTCTGTTTAACGGTCTATCGGGAGACCATTTTCATTTCAGGCACTTTCGTGTTTCTGTTATAATTGCTGTCTTTCTTGCTGTCCTGCTCCCTACCATTGAGCGGTCTATTTTCGACCGTCCCACCTCCTTAGCGGTCTCACAGTGACCGTGTTTACTGCTATAGCGCTCCCATCCCCCACCATTTCTTGCATCATTACAACTTGGTTATTTGCTGTTGATAATTGCTGATTGATATCTCCCAGTTATTTTTCCAGGCTTTGTGTCATTTGCACGATTTTATGTTTGCTTGATTTTGCCATTTGATTGCTAGATTTAGGCGTGGATGCGAGCACATTTGTTCAAATGGCAGTGTAATTTCTGAGAGCTATATGGCTTTACAGGCAGGCCGTAGTGGCTGAGGTACAATAGGCGCAAGCCGCGGGACAATTTTGACATGATGGTCGATCCCCGGATCAATGCATAACGAAATGGGTATCCGCATGTTTTACAGGGGGTTCCTCTCGTGGCGTGGGCCAGGTTTACTCCGCCAAACAAGGGGCTTGTAACTGGATGATAGGAGAAAGTCTCAGACTGGTGTCTAGGTGAGGGTCGATCACGGCTCGAGTCGAGCGGTCAGACATGGCCTCGCAACTGTGAGGAAGCATGACGTTACATGCGTGCATGGTTGCACCCTTGTCATAATGTCTCACTCGTGGTGGGGATGGGCTTGTGTGTCATGGTGAAACACCATGTGAGGGAAGTACAAGCGACATACCCTCGACGTCCTTAGCCGACGACCAAGTCACCCGCACACAATTCTCCTTGCTGGTTGCCTTGCTGCTGGATGTCCTTCTTGATTGCTTGATGCATGTCTCTCCACCCCTTGAGCTTGTGGAGCTTTGTGTGTGTTGACTTGAGGACCAGTCCTCCGTGCCGTCACTTTGCTGCTTCCACATGTTGCTCCCACATACTGGTACGACACATGAACTACACTGTAAGATTGAGAGCTTGCATGAACTGGGACTGGGGGGAAGCCGTCGGGCCTCCAGTCTAGGGAGAGGGCGCGGCCCCCAGGGAGTTTGCCCTCTCCAGGGCACGGCCGCACCCTGGGGCGAACTAGCCCCGGGGCAGGTCGTAACCCCGAGGGATGTCCCCCAGGGGTCTTCATTCATCGTCTGGGAGTGTCCTTTGGGGGATACTAGGCTCCGGGGTGCTGGGATGGGCCCATGGGGGCCGTAGTGCTTTGAGTCGTAGTAGCTGCTCGCAAGGTGTTTGGGTAAATACCCGACACACCCCGGGTTGTCGAACGGCTTGACTAGCTGGCTAAGGGGCCCCAAGGTTGGCCTTGGGCTGAGGATGGGAGCTCGGGGGAGCTAAGGAGGGGCACTTTAGGCACATGGGCTGTGCCTCAAGCTACGTGCCATGTTGCACGGCGGGTTGGCGGGGTGGCCTCGGGTTGGCCAGAGAGCTAAAGATAGGTGGCTCATCACCACGTGTCTAAGGGTCGGGGATGGCCCCGGATTGCTAGGGGGTCATTGTAGGACCCAATTAGTGTGCTGGAACTACGGGTTGGCCCATGTTTTAATGTAGGAGGGCTGGAATATACGCACCCACAAGGTGTTCAGGAACATGCCGAACACACGTGCGTGAGCCATATGTGAGTGCTGCCGGCCTCCAAAACCTGTGGTTGGCCAAATTGGGCCTCCCTTTGACCTTGAAGGGTTGGGGTTCCGAGGTCCACGTCCGACGCCACAAGGCATCATTGATTTTCTCTTTGCACCCAGTCCGAGGGAGTGAATGAGTTATTAAGTGTGTAGCGTGAGCTCGCCATCGTGCGCCCTCAGATCTGACCGAAGGTCGCCACGCGGATCGACCTGCACGGTCAGGTCGCAAGGATCGACCTGCCCATTCAGGTCACAGGGGTCAAGGGGGCAGCGCCCCCGGAATAAAATTTTAATTAGAGTGGAAGTGATGGAGTTTCTTCTATTCCTTATTCATTCGTATTGAGCCTCTTTTTTATTCATTTTTATTTGAACATTTCTATTTTCTTAGCTTTATCTCCCTTTTTTCTTGGAGGCACGCCGTATACGGGCCAAAGAGGGGATGAGGTCTAAGGAAAGTTGAAACGGCGCGGCCCAGGGGCGCGCCGTTCTAACCCACGTCGGGAGAGGGTGAACAGGGGGCGCGCCGGGTAGATGGGCTACAGTGATGCAAAGAGGGCGCGCCAGGATGGGAGGTTTGAGGATGAGATGAGAGCACGCCAGATAAGCACCAAGAAGAATAGCGTGCCATTTCAACAATGGACAAGGGGCTTTTGCATGGGGGGTTTAAAACGGCGCGGCCAATGGAGTGGGGCTTTTGAAGAGTAGGTTGAAACGGCGCGGGTTAGAGGAGTGGGGCGCGCCGGTTAAGGTGTTATAAGAGTTTATGAGTTGAAACGACACGGGAGAACAGTAACCGCGTCGTTTCAACTTCACCCGAGAGTCATTCTGTTATCTGTTCCCTGTGTTCTTCTTTTTCTTCTTCTTCTTCTTCTTCTCACCCGTGGGCAAGTTTGAGGTTGGTTTAATGTTTTGTCCGCAAAGGTTAAGTCTTCATTATTCTTGGCCCCTTAGAGAAAATTGGGCAGCATCTCCCCCGGACCGGGCTTTGCCAGAGAGAAGCGAAGGGCACCCCACAGATTACTCCCGGGTGACCCTTCAAAATTCGGAACGGCCTCACGGCGGTCCGATGGCCCAAGTGTGAGAGTAGAACGCTCGAGGGCTAGCCTACGAGAGCGACCACGACTCACGGGCAATGAATCTTCGAGGTGGGCTAACTATTTGCCACAAGGGGCATGAATGTTCATCCATAGACGGGGTTTCTTTGAGGGTCATGCCATGAAGAGGCGGACCTCAAAGGCCCTCGGATGATCGGAGAACGAGGGAGGGAAGCTAGGATTGGAACATAGAATGTAAAGCTTGTAAAAAAAATACCTTTTTTTATTCACCCACATAAACGGGGAAGATTTTGAAACAGAGGGGATTCATTTCTTGGTAGAAGAAAAGCATACATCGTAGAGGGGGAGAGAATACATCGACTGGGGAGGGGGAAAGAGCATAGGCTCTTCGTTTCATAAGGTAAGGTCGACGCTAGCACAATGTATTGCATACAGGGTCAGTGCTAGTTCATGTTTCATGCGCATAAAGTCGGTGTTAGTATGCAGAGCCTTGCATCTAAGGTCGGTGCTAGTATGCAAGGTCGTGCATCTAAGGTCGGTGTTAGTATGCGGTCTCGTGCATATGGTCAGTGTTAGTATGCAAGGTCTTGTGCATAAGGTCAGTGTTAGCAGGCTTTGTCATATACTAAGGTAAATGTTAGTTGTGCATTAAGGTCTGTGCTAGCCCAGTGTTTCATGCATGTAATGTTGGTGTTAGTTAATGTCAGTGCTAGCATACATAAGGCTCATGCATTCAAGTCAATGATAGCACATGAGTTTCATACACTAAGCATCAATGGCCTGTAATTCTTTGTCTTCATGGTTTTAATTACATCATAATCAACCTCATAAACCATGAATCATCTTGTCATTATTACAGGTCTTTCTTAACTATCAGGTGTTTGATTAAATACCTTTATCTGATAATAGGGATTTATGAATTGAACCAGGATCGAACAACTTAAGTGCAAGAAGTAGCAAAGCCCAGCATCATCGAACGCCTGCAGAGCCATCATTGATACAATCACGTGTATGATGATAGGTGACGGGCACATGATCCAAGGTTGAACCTAATTTGCAGGTTGTGCCACATGGATAGAGTACTTGTATAGGATTGTCACGTGGAATCTTTATGGCGTGCTATTCTTGGCGGGAATGTTCCCTCCACACGTCCAGGTGACTCTCATGGGGTTCACACAGAGCGAATGCCTTGATCCCGCCACGTGGAGCCATCTGACAGCAAGGGAATAAAAAGGTCATCATTGTCTTCACTATTTTTACCTCCGGTGCCCCTGTTTCTACAGATATAAGAAGACTCCTGTAGAAGAAGATAAGGGCGACGATGAACTACACGAGGAAAAAGTAGACAAAAAAAAAGGTGATAGAGGTAGGAGAAGAAGCAAGTGCAGAAGAGAGAATCAGAGAGCAGTGGAGCTGTGTGAAGAGAGAGCCAGCTCAGTCGAAGAGAGAAATAGGGATCTGAGAGAGAAAAGAAGAAAAATCGAGTATCGTGAGAGGATTGAGAGTTAGAGAAGAGAGTGCAGCAGCAAGATCGAAGGAGAAAGAAGACCTATAGCTTCTGGACTAGATCCAAGCTACATTGCTCCCTAGCGAGCTACATTTTCTGAGCTTTAATTTCAACTTTTTGTTGTTGATTTCTATCATTCTTGGTTTTTCAATTTTTATTCCGTTTCAGAAGTTGTGAATCAGTGGTGGCATAAGCTGTAAGGCCCAGCGGTTTGAAGTTGTGAATCAGCGGTGGCATAAGCTGTAAGGCCTAGCGGTTTGAAGCTGTGTCCCAGCCTGGGCAAGCATTAGTCCCCGGGCCCAGTCTCGACCGGCTTCCGACGCAAGCCTTGCGTCCCAGGTTCCGGTCTCCAGTCCTGCGGTTCGCTCGGGCCTCCAGCCCCAAGCCCCAGCCAAGCCGACTTCCAGTGTGGGTCTCCACCTTACGGTGTTCGGCTCCTCATCACTCTGCTCGGGCCGTCAATCCCGAGCTCCCACCGAGCCAGCTCCCCACACAGGTCTCCTAGCCCGGGGGCAGGGCTCCCCAGCACCCCGTTCGGGGCTCCCGACCCGAACCGCAGAAGCGCGACCGCCTCGCCCGGGTCCCCAACCCGTGGCACGAGGCGTCCTAGTATCCAGATCAGACGTACAACTCCGGGGTTTCCCGCAGTCGACGTCTGTTACGAGTGGTCTGCATCAGGTCCCGGATCCCTCGGCTCTACCTCAGGGGCATTCCTCCCGCAATCTGACAACGCCGATCCCCAGCACGGGTCTACCTTTGTGGGACATGGTGACCTCGGTACGGACTGAGCGCCCTCTGTCGCGCCATCCGGTCCTGCCAGCTCCCAGTTCAGGCTTAAGGCCTTGGGTCACCAGCATCCCGATACCCCCTGCAGTGACGACTTCGGGCGCAGACACATCGCGGCGAGCGTCCGCAACACTACTGTCGGCTCGGGCGAAAGCCTACACTCGAGCCACCCAGCCGTCGGCCTTCACTACAGACTTCGTGTCTTGGGGGGCCTACCCCGATATTCCCGATAAATGGCCCTGTGCCACCAACATCGGCAGGCTGGGTTTTCTCGGCCTACCACCTTGGAGCGGAGTCGTCTTCCGCTCCCCAGAAGAAGCACCGTCGTAGCCGTAAAGGCAAGCGACCCGTTGCTACCAGCAGCAACTCCGGCAAGACCATTCTTGTCGGAGACTTACGAATTCGCCTGGATGGGGGCGAACTCATTATTCCTCTGGAACGGATCGTCGCTACGGTCCCTATCACCAACCGCTTTAGCCTCCTGCGTCGAACGTGGGAAGACAAGGCGGAACTTAAGCGGGCTGACACTTCGGCAACGGCCCAAAAGCACCAGTGCCGGTTTGGCACTCAAGCTCCCAAGTCCTGTCGGAGGAACAAGGACGAGGGAGACCAGCAGTCGGACTTGAGAAGGATCTGGGTCATCTCGGAGGAAGCTCAAGCTGTCCGGAGAGCAAAGGTGTCGCGCCAAGAAAGGTGCGACTGACCTCGCAGCCGCGTCATCTGGCGGCGCCCAACCCTTCATCGCCTCTCGCACAGATAGGCGAAAATAGAGACGGGCTCGTTCTGAGCCCCACCAACATCCAGCCCCAAGCTCTCCTCAGGCAGACGCCACGATGGAGACTCCTCCGCAGCGTACCTCGGTCTTTGGGAGCCGCCGCATCCCTTCCTCTCTTTCTCTCTAACCCTAGCAAATCCTAGCCACCCGATCAGCCTCCTTGGCCGACCCTAGCACCCTCCCACCTCCTCTCCCACGTCCTCCAACCTCTAGGGAACCCCAAGCAGCTCCAGCAACTCTCCTCCGTCACCCATCGTCTCCGAGTTGCAGATCGACATCGACACCTCCTACTGATCAGTGGTAGAATCTGAAGCCCCATTTGCTGAAGCTACACCAATGTCCTCGGCATTAATCAGCATAAACCCTCTTCTGTGGGTTTGTTCTACTCCGAGTCTTCTTCGCTCCAGAAGTGGTCTCGCATCCTTAGACATCAAAACTGATCGTGGCGTCTGTTTTCGTACGACTACACAAGGCCCGTGTGAATCTATTCGCTCAAGACATGAAGTGAGCTTGCAAAATGCACCACGCCTTCCACATTGATCTTCTGTGCGAGCCCTTCCTCCCAGGCATGCCTCTAGGTGTCCCGAACCCATCCCAAGTGGTTTGGTCATGTTCTGATTTTGGGGCTGCTCGTGCCGCCTTGCACAACCTGACTGCACCTGAGTACTCACCCAGAATCCAGAGCCCCACCATAGTGACAACCATGCCCCACTTGGGAGTCAAATGATGCTCAGATTTTGTGGGTACGTAGATCTTCCTGTCTTCCATCCAACCACGCAGGTCTCGCGTCATTCTGAGCTTGGTGGAGAACGCACCAACCTTTGCATGCCGATTGCGCAGACTTGTCCTGCTGGACAGATTCGCACAGGTTGGCTTCCTCGGCCTGCCCCGCCCTCCTATGACCTTAGAACGACACCAAACTTTCAGGAGCGCTTCTACACCTCTTCCTCTGATTGTGAGCACTGACCGCACCTTCATCGGATCTCTGATCATGGCGTGACGATGGAAGCATTTTGGTTCTGTCCAATAGGACAAACACAGGGCAGCAGGCCCATTTCCCCTTCCCTATGCTCCTCCCTCCTTCCTGAGGGTAATTTTGTATTAATTACCCCCATCCACATGATCCACTCCCTACGTGGAGTGTAGTGCCATTGGGCTGTACTCACAGGTTCACACCGGACACTGCCGTCGACATTCCCATGCACGTGCTCATCCCTCATCAATACCACCTCCTTGCCTCGTACACAGATATTTATGCACATATATATATATGAGATTTTGATGTTACCTGAATCGTTCCTTTTCATTGTCCTTGTGTGTTTGCACCTTTCCTATTCCTGTCTTTTACATTTAAACAAATAGATTAATTCATCTGCTCAACTTGACCCCTTGCTCAATAAGCAAGGGGAATGTCCTTTTGACCTTGGCAGAGGGTCAAGGGACCAAGCCTTTAAT
Source organism: Amorphophallus titanum (assembly GCA_024336825.1). Lineage (NCBI taxonomy): Eukaryota > Viridiplantae > Streptophyta > Magnoliopsida > Alismatales > Araceae > Amorphophallus > Amorphophallus titanum. The sequence goes on from JANBPO010004493.1 coordinate 57,289, forward strand.
AAAAAAATCAAAAAAAGTCAAATAACCAAAGATAGCCATATCTTTTAGATATCTAGATTTCAGAAGACTTTGCATGAAATTACATGAGATAGTCAGTTAAGATTTATTAAGTAAATGATTCAGATACTTTCATGTCTTTTAGATCAAAACTTAATGAATACATTAGACTTAAATCAATTTGGTTTATCAGACATTCTTGAGCTAGTATAATAGAAGATTCTTCTTTTCAGAATATGTCTGATTTATGATTGAATTGCACCAAATGAAATCTTTCCAAATTACATGACTCAACACATTCTAGTGCAACCAATCAAAACCATTAGCAAGGAATTGAACCTGGATGCAGCAAGAGAAATACTTTTAAAAGAGTCAATCTTGGACACCAATAGCTGAGTTTGGGATGTAGACAGATCAGCTTGACAAGAAAGTGAATTGAGTGAAGCCCTCCTTCAGCAACTTAAGGAGTTGCAAGGAAGTTTCAAGTTCACCATCCGGTGAGAAGAAGTGATGCCAATAATCATGACTTCAGATAGTGAGAAGGTCAGAGCCTCTTCATCTCACAAGAGTAAGAAACTTATGTGAATGATCAGACATTAGGGGTTCAATTTGAAGAAGACAGATGAGACTAAAGATACTCCCCCTGTCTAGATGCAGGAATTACTTCCTTTGAATTTTCAGATTAAATGCAATGCCATGCAGTTCACTACATGTATGCAGGTGCATTAATCACTCATGAATGTCATAAAGTCTATGCAGGGAATTAGCCTAAACAGGTATACATGAGTCATAAGAAATGCTTTGACTGACTCTTCTAAATGTATTTCAAAGACATGAGTGGCATGTATCTTTATGAAGAAGCAGCTACCCTCCCCCTGACATTATGCAGTACAAAATAATCATTTAAGTGCCACAAACACATGACCCATTGTGTGAAGAGAATCTTGGGGTATGCTCATGAGACAAACATGCCAATCCAATTGTGACAGATTACACTTACCATGAAGCTCAATTCAAATTTACAGAGAGGTTCTGTCAGAAGGAACACAGATGATTTAACATATGAAGCAAATGATATGCAAATGTTGAACCAAATTAAATCATGCTGTGCAATCAATCAATCCAACTAACAGACTAAACAAGGGATGTAATGACATAGAACTCAGTAGATTTACCTGACAGGCTCAGAATTGGGGTTCATTTTAGGTGCCTTGGTTTATTACCCCTTTTATTTCAATCCAAGGCACACCTGCAGGATAGCAACTCATTTTGTTCGAGCAGGTACCTAAACAGACTTGGGCCCTGCAAGGTTAGTTGCACCTATGATGGGTGCTTTCCACAGTCTCTGGGCTTTTGAGTCATCAATTATCATCAACCGACAATCATTCATGGAGTGCCCAAATTGCCCACTTCATGTTGTTAGCCGAAAATGTAATTCATATTGGGTTGAGAAGCTGGGGCCGTGATGGTCGGATGACCCTAGGGGGTATGACAGCCAACAGCTTGGGATTAGGGACTGGGGCTGGCTGATTGACCCGTGAAGGGATTGCAGTCAAAAGGCCGGAGCTGGACACCGATACTGGGTCTAGGTGACTGGCTCACGGATGTGTCACGACTGGATTACTGGATTGGTAATTGGCATTGGAACCAAGTAGTTGGCCTAGGAAGGCGTTGTAGCCACAAGGCTGGAGATGAAGACTGGTACTGGGACCGAGCGGCTGACCTAGGAAGGTGTTGTAGTCGCAAGGCTGGAGATGAAGATCGGTACTGGGGCCGAGCGACTGTCCCACGGGAGCGTTGTAGCTACGACGTGGGAGCTGATAACTGGTGCTGAAACTGAGCGGCTAGCCTTTAAAGGCGTTGTTGCCGTAATGCTGGGACTGGGACTGGTACTGGGACTAAGGTGGCTAGCCTGTAGAGACATTGAAGCCACGATGCTGGGACCGGGAGCTGGTACTGGGACTGGGGTGGCTGGCCTATAAAGGCGCTGAAGCCACGACGCTGGGACTGGGACTGGGTGGCTGGCCTATAGAGGCATTGAAACCATGATGCTCGGACTAGGAACTGGTACTGGAACTGGGGTGGCTGGCCTGTAAAGGCGTTGAAGCCATGATACTGGGACTGGGACTGGGACTGGGTGGCTGGCCTGTAGAGGCATTGAAGTCACGATGTTGGGACTGGGAATTGGTACTGGGACTGAGGTGGCTGGCCTGTAAAGGCGTTGAAGCGACGATACTGGGAATGGGACTGGGTGGCTGGCCTGTAGAGGCGTTGAAGCCACGATGCTGGGATAGGGAACTGGTATTGGGACTGGGGTGGCTGGCCTGTAAAGGCATTGAAGCCACGATACTGGGATTGGGACCGGGTGGCTGGCCTGTAGAGACATTGAAGTCACGATGCTGGGACTGGGAACTGGTACTGGGACTGGGGTGGCTAGCCTGTAAAGGCGTCGAAGCCACGATACTGGGACTGGGATTGGGTGGCTAGCCTGTAGAGGCGTTGAAGCCATGATGCTGGGAATGGAAACTGGTACTGGGACTGGGGTGGCCCGGCTCTCGAGAGTGTAGGGGTCACCATTGTCGTGGAGTGATGCCGAGGTCGTCGTTGACGGGATGTCGCAGTCGACGACCCTCGTCGATGAGGAGTAGAGAGGGAGATGATTTTTTTTATTTTTATCTTTACCAGCTCTGCCGCCCTCATGGGTTTTCACCAGAGCTGGCCCCTTTGGCTTTTTTCGGTACGCTCTTGCGGATTTTCATACCGAGGGGTCACCCGATTTTGCTTGAGACGCTATTGCCCACTTAATTGGGCCCAACTGACTTCATTAACCACTCTAATGCCAATTAACCTAGGGACTTGACTCAAATAAAAGAAAAATTACATAATAAGAAAATGAAAAATACATCATATGACTCAGAATAAAGTGGCGATCAAGATGTAGCACTACTGGCGATCATCAGGAGCTCCAAAAATGTGGAGTGGTCGGGGATGTCCCCATCACCAGGTCTTCCTTAGTGCGTCCCTTGTGTTCATCGTCAGCCATAGTAAGTCATTAAGTTTTGTCACTTTTTCTATCCTCATTCCAGAGTCCCTGAGTCTATCTAGTTATTTATTCAGCCATTTAGAAGCCAGCAACGCACATTATAAGGTGTTAGCTGATGCGCACCGAAGTGCCCGTGAGGTCCGAGAGGGAGAGTAGATCATGATCAGGGTTAGACTTGAATGGTTTCCCTCAGGGACCATAAAGAAACTCTAGGCCCACGGTGCCAGTCCCTTCTGAGTCCTGAAGCGAGTGGGGTCTAACGCGTATGTTATTGAGCTACCAGATGACTATGGTATCAGTTTGACATTCAATGTTTTAGATCTAGTGGCATATCGGGACCCCGCGGTGATATCCAATGAGCCTTTTGGGCCTTCTCCTGCTCCTATGAGTGACAACACACTTGAGAGTCCACTCTTCCAGTCCCATTGCCACAGCGCAAGTATATAGATTGCATACTGGATGAGTAGGTGACCACTACTAGGAACGGGGCCTACCAATGCTTCTTAGTGCATTGGAGGGGATGCCCTACGACAGACGACACTTGGATCACGTGTCGTGAGCTCGAGCAACTCGACCCGGACCTACTAGAGCGTTACATCAGCGATCAGGACCCTTATTCAATGGGGTCGAGTTCCTCCGACCTTGGGAGAATTGGTGAGGACACATGCCGCAGCACACGCCGAGGTACGAGGTGCGCTCGGGAGTCGCTATGCCTTGGGGAGGATGTGGACGTGTGATCGAGCTACTTACCTGTCTCATTTCTTGCTTTAAGGCTTTATTGGGCCCTTTGTAGTCCTTGCATGGACAATTATCCTTTTTATTTTTTATTGGACCTCATGTGGGGAATGGGCTAGAGGTTAATGGGCCAGGGGACTTGCAATAGGCTTAATGGGCTTGGTCCAAGTCAAAAAGGCATGTGAGTTTTTTTAAAAATTAATTTTAAGTGGTCAAGGATGGAAGTTGGACTTCTCTTCCTTGAATCAAGGAAGGGGGCGCCTCCCTCCTTGACCAAGGAAAAGGTAAAGCCACCCCCTCCATCCATTCCATTCCCCTCCCACGTAGGTCATTCCCCCCAATCTTCCCATTTGGTTTACTCCCCATCCCATATATATATGCTCTTGTAAGGAAAAATTCAGTGGGCCCGTGGGGGTGCCGTTCTTTGGGTTGTCGTAGCCACCCACATGCTGTCCGGGTAAATACCAGACACACCCTGGATTGCTGAACGGCTTGAGTAGGTGGCTGAGGGGCTGCACGGCGGGCCTTGGGTTGATGACGGTAGCTCATGGGAGCTAAGGGGAGGCATTTTGTGGACATGTGCCATGCCTCAGGCTGTGTGTCGCATTGTATTGCGGGTTCTCAAGGTAGCCTCGGGTTGGCTCGAGTGCTAGCATTATGTGGCTTATTGCCACATGTCTGGGTGTCGAGGTCGACCTTGACTTGCTGGGGGGGTCATTGTAGGACCCAACTGAGGGGCTAGAACCACGGGGTGGCCCGTGGTTTGGTGTAGAAGCGCTGGAACATACGCGCCCACAAGGTGCTCGACGAAATGCTGAGCATGCCCGTGTGAGCCGTACATGCGTGCAGCGGGCCTCCAAACCCCGTGGTTGGCTTAGTTAGGTCTCCCTTTGATCTTGGAGGGTTGAAAGATGTGCTACTGGGCACGTCCCTTGGCCCTTTTTGCTGGGTTCCATGTGGCATGGCTCGACGTCGGGGCACCCCCGGGTTGGCCCGGGCGGTGATGCAGGATATGGGCAAGGCCCATATGCAAGTGGGTGGAGTTGACTCCGGGGAGTTGCTTGTGTCGCCATGCATCACGACAGGCTGGTCTGGGCCCTTGTAGGGGCCCATGGGATTGTAGAAAGGGTTGGCTAGCCCATGCCTGGAGGGTGTTCGATGAAATGCCCGAACCTATATTTCTTGTGATTTTGCCAGGAAATAGTCTGGGTCCAACAAATGCCCCCCATGGGTCGTGCATCAGAGGTGGAGATGAGGCTACACGGCCCGTGAGACTCCTGTTCTGGGCTATTGTAGTTGTATTTTGACACTTCATATTCCTTTATTTTTGTTGTGCTTGGTGATTTACTAGTGTTCTGACCCTTTCTCTATGCTTTGTCTTGTAGCTATGGCGCGCTTTAGCAGAGATGGACAGGTCCCAAGACGGATGGCTCGCGAGGAGGACCACTGGGAGCAGAGGACCGATCGACAGATGCCCCCTCTGGGCCCGCCGATGGTTACTGTAGCTAGCATAGAGCAACTGGACAGTGGGCATACAGTGGTGGGGTCCCCTTGTGAGAGAGCCACTAGAGTCAGGACCGTGGAGGTGGCCAGGATTCAGGAGGCTGCCAGCTTGTACATCTATGATAGGAGTGGAGGCTACCCATTGGAGTTCCCCCTAGACCAGCATTTGATTGAGTTTCTCTGGAGCTACGTTCCTCCTAGCATGGAGGAGGACGACTCACGGATTCCCGGAGCCTGTCGTCGGCTTGAGCGGGCCATTTTGATCAGCAGGGATAGCCTGCATGGCGTAGCCTCCTACAGCTACCATAGCTTCTCGGAGGACTACTGGAGGCAGCGAAAGTTCCCTAGTGCTGAGTGCCTGGGGTTCTTTGGTGGAGCTGAGAGGTCAGGGGTCAGAGTTGGGCCGCTGGGGCCCACTTCTTGGGTTTTGCACGGTCACCATCGCATTGAGATAGAGGGGACCGTCGGACTGGTGCTGGAGCCCACAGGCTTGCAGTATGCTGGAGAGGGCATTGATTACCACAGCATGCTAGATGGAGTCATGTGATAGACTGTCACTAGCCGGTACGGTCGTTGGGCCGTGATTCCGTTGCAGTGCTACCGCCAGGGTGCCACGGAGTGGTTGATGGGAAGTATCCATCACAACTGGGTTCTATTGGAGCGAGCAAGGATCAGGTACGCGGTGACTGTCGCCTTGTACACGTACCCCTACTACATTAGGCTACTGCAGGAGCTGCTAGAGCACTTCAACCGCCATTGGAACACGGTGGCCATAGCAGAGGGGGAGACTTCACTGGACTTGTGGTCTCTATTCAGGATTTCTGGGCTACCGATTAGTGGTGAGGGATACGAGGAGGTAGTGCTGGATGATCTCCACTGCAGTCACAGTGATGGATAGGAGAGGTACCGAATACCTTTCAGCTATCGGTACCTCTTGATGACCTGTAGGGACTTGGCTCTGGCATGGAGAGAGAGAGCAGCACAGACACTGAGAGTGCCACTGAATGTATGGGTCCGTCATTTCTACAATGGGCCGTTCTGCTTCTACCAGTAGTTCGCCAGGGACTAGACTCCCTAGGAGGAGTACACAGAGGTGGAGCTACGCTTCAGGACCTATAGCCGGTACATTTATGCTCCATGGGAGGGGTGGAACCCTCACGATCTGCCAGACGTGACACACCTTGCCGCCTATTTGGCTTACTGGTTGGCGACATTCGTGCTTCTGCACAGGGAGGATGGTCTGCTGAGGGCCGAGCTGCTGTGGCCGGCCTATCTATTAGCTGAGGGGAGACAGTTGGCTTTAGCTCCTACTGCACTGGCCAACATCTACCAGGGGCTGGGAGTTCTGGCGCCACACCCGGCGCCGAGAGAGAGGAGCATAGTCCTGTCGATGCACTACCTCAGTGTGTGGGCCGGGTTGTTATTTCCAGGCTTGGTGACGCGGGGGACAGTGAGGAGCCCGATGGCACTGCTCTTGTTTAGCTTCCCCGGGCAGCGTGACGGGGATGCAGAGACGCAGCTGGAGGGGGCTAGGTGAGCCCTTTGTTACTTGCCCGCTAGGGGTGAGGAGGGGCTGCCTTTCGACAGTGCCACAAGGGACTCCAGCCTCTTCTTGGGGGCTTCAGGTGGAGGGGCGACCAGCGCCCATCCTGGTCAGGAGGTGGCAGATGCCGGGGTACGGATGGAGTGGATACTGAGTACCCGATCGACGGTGCTGACGTTGCGCCGGTCAGTGACGAGTTCCTTGGAGCCGTACTACCCACATCGGTTCGCAAGGAACTTTGGGTATGACCAGGGGATCCCACTGAACCAAGAGTTCTCTTTGACAGGCAGGCAATACTAGGGTAGAGACACCCACCTACTTGCGGTAGCATGGTGGGACTTCTACAGCCGCTGGGAGCCGGAGCAGTTCCCGATGCCAAGACAGGGACGTCGAGGGAGGTTCGACGTTCACTACGCCAGGTGGTGGTTTGAGCATAGCCACCTGTACCATCAGAAGGCCTTCGCGATCCGAAAGATAGAGGAGAGTTGCTTGCTGAGGGAGGATTTGCCTCCTATTGTGCTGGACGACAAGTACCTGAGGACCCGCGCTGCTCGGATCCGTTGAGAGATCGAGCAGGTTATGGAGCGGTGGCCTCGGGGTGGCCGGGGTTCGACTTCTAGGAGTCAGAGCAGTGGTGGGGCACTGAAGCCCCTAGTGCAGACTTCGGCGAGAGTAGCAGTGACAGGTGGAAAGGGGTCCAGACCGAGGGTGCATAAGGCCTGGTGATCCCAATTTTTAGCCGATTGCGGCTTTCGAAGCCAGGGTTCGCTGGGTAGGGAGCTCCCGCACGGGAGCTTTGCCAACTCAGTGATCGACGACTGGCGGTAGCACATTGCTCACACAATCGGGTCTGCCGGGCCCGTGGAGTTCTTGTCCCAGATTGAGTGCGCCCTCTGCGGGACATATAGGAGGCCGTGGCGAACGTGGCCCGGGTGCTGGCACTGAAGCCGAAGCAACTGGTACTATTGCCACCGACCACCTTTGGGGCTCCAGGTATGGCCTTGTTTGGGATACTCCATCCCTTTTTCATTTGTTGCTTTCTGGTTATAACACTGGGACATTGTATAATGCTGTCTGGCATTATCAGCAGTAGATCTTTCAGTAGAGATAAAATTTTTAAAGGGAGATTCATTCACCCCCCCTCTGAATCCATAGCACCGTGTCCCAACATTATGCTGCGCCTACTAGCATCTTGTCCATGTCACCTACCGCAATGACTAGGCCGAGATAAAGACACTGCTAGAACCAGAATAGTACCATAACGTGACTGACTAGTCAGGGTCACGTCTAACGATGTAAGTCTAAAGCCCCTGACCATGTGTGCATACACTGACTATCGTCTAAGCCAGGCCTCTAGCTAGTATTCCCCCTCCAAAGGACGTATGGTTGACGAGGAGCCCATGGAACTAGCCTTAGAACCGTAAATCAGAAAGTGCTCCGCTACAAGAGCCGTCTCGCCGAAGCATGCCGTAAGGCTACAACTAGTGGAGGCTCACATGACACAGAGACTCAAAACACGAGTGCGGAAGTACAGACATGCAAGAGAGCACTATCGCACTTACTCTAAAGCACCAATGGTAGCACAGCCATTGCCGACAACTCAAGACAAGGCAACTAGACCTACTCACGTGACGATCCTTGAGTCAGATGACTCGGAGGTAAGATCATCACAAATAGCGGAATAAGTCGCCAATCGGTCTACTCCTAAGCCAGAGGAAATGACGCTCTGTAGGAAATGACTCACGGAGACCCGAGGGAGCACTGAGGACCCTCAACACATCTGGATATGCAAATCGAGGTAGAACGATACCTCGAGGCATCCAGAAACACGGTCTCGAATTGGACAAAGCCGCTAAGACACACACAAGGTCACATGTCAACCCCTGGTCTCACTGGGTTGACCGAAACTTGACACGACACATACACACGGACACACACAAACACACACATAGCATCCACAAGCACTCCCGGTCATCCCATTATAATCACTGCCCTCATAGGATGTCAACAAACACCCACGGGTCACGGGCAAACCACGAGATCAAGTCAAGACAAGCAGAAATCGGAGCGGGGGACAACGACCACACTCTGGGCAGAGCAAACTATCACTCAACCGCTAGGTGAACCCGACAGTCAAGAGGCAGCCGCTACGCAATCAGAGGCAATGACACTGGCAGTTCTAGATTGAGTCGTTAGGGTACTGTCGTAGTCAAAGAAAAGATCACACCCAGTCACCTAAACCGACCGATCTAGAAACTACCGACAAACAAACACCACCCTAGAACACAACCTAAGACTGACCAACACACAGAACAAAACGATGACTATCACAGCCAACAACAGGACCGTAACGCACCAGATTAGGGGCGCCAAGGCAAACAGACCTGAAATCTAATACAGACCATGTAACGCACCAGAACAGGCGCGCCACATCAGCATAACGCATCAGGACAGGGGCGCCGCCTAAACCCATCTCAGCCCAAACCTAACCCCTCTGTGAGGGGTTTAGGTGGACCAGACCAGCCCCTTGGGCTGGTCCGCCTAGGTTTAGATGGCCCAGCTCAACCCTATGGGCTGGTCCGCCTAAACCCTTTCTTCCCTACTCTGTCTCTACAATCCAAAAACACTATTCAAAGGGGTTTACCCAGGCTAGCTTGAACCATTCAACCTAGCCTACCTAAATCCTTCCCTGACCTTTCAAATTCCCTATAAAAGCCCCTTAGGAGCTCAAGGCAGAAGATATGTGCATCAATCCAACCAGAGGGACCTTCAAGCTTCAAGTAACAGCAAGGCAACCAGCAAGGAGAATTGTGTGTAGGTGACTTGGTCATCGGCTAAGGACACCGAGGGTATGTCACTTGTACTTCCCTCGCAAGGTCTTTTGTCATGACGCACAAGTCTATGCCCACCACGCGTGAGACGTTATGACAAGGGTGCGACCATGCATGCACGTGACATCACGCTTCCCAGTACCCACGAGGCCATGTCCGATCGCTCGATCCGAGCAGTGATTGACCCTCGCCTAGGCACCAGTCCAATGCACTCGCCAGTCACCCAGCTACAAGCCCCTCGTTTTACGGAGCAAACACAGCCCACGCCATGAGAGGAACACTCTTTAAAACACGCGGATACCCGCTTTGTCATGCATAGACCCAGGGACCGACCATTGTGTCAGAATTGTCCCGTGGCTTGTGCCTATTGTACCTCGGCCACTATGGCCCACTTGTATAGCCATATAGCTCTTGGAAATTGTATAGCCATTTGGACATATGCACTCGCATCCACGTTCGGGCACTCAGCCCTCTTTTGTTGTGTCACCTAGCGTGAACCCCTCAGCACCTCTGACCCCAGTCAACCCTATCCTATTTAGTGTGAACCTACAGCTGTGAAGTGCTCCCTGCTCTTCACCCAGACCTCAGGCCTACATAGACTTCTCTTCAGTAGTGGAACGAAGGTGTTCGGATTCAATTAGATGTAAATAAACACCGACTGCTTGCAGTCAGTGGGGAAAGACGTCCTATACATGACTCCCCATAGTCGCCTGTGCACTTGCACCTACGGAACCGACCTTCCCTCCACGTGTCCCTCACCTCCTGAGTCCACGTGCCACGCCCAGGTGGCGCTTCCCTGTCCAGCTTTTGATTCCATGGGTGGTTGTCGAGAAATCGACTGGCACGCCCTCATCCCAGCCATGTTTCCCTTAAAACCTGAAAACCTCTCGTGCCGTTCGATCTCCCCTCGGGTTTCCGTAAAAGGCAAGTGCACGGTGCCGCTTTGAGGAAGATATTGCCATGAGAGGGGGTGCCCGAAGCACACTATATTCTGGCATCTCTCCCATAGCTATGGCTGCTGCCGGTACATGCCTCTCCTCAATGGCCGGGGAGGAATCATTGACAGAGGATGATGATGGTTCACTAGGCAGGGCATTTGCTGCCCAGTCCTCTGTAGTTCAAGCAATAGCATGTAAGTGCCTATCTATGAAATGGCACACAGACAATGTTAAACTCCATAGAGCGGCTATATACCTATCTCAGCGGCATTCCCTTCTCCAGCCACGCTAGGAAGGCCGGACTCTGTATCAGGGGGCCTTTGCGAGCAAGGTTGCTCACCCACAGAGATTGGCATTGTCTCCTGAAACTCCTCTTGCACAGAGGCCTTAGCCGTCGGCTCCACGGAAGAAGAAGTTGCATGGCAGATATGAGACAAGCATCTGTGCTATAAACAAAACACAGACATCACTTGGGTTATTCATTGGCAGATGCAAGGAATACCGTAGGCTGTATATCCGCTGGCTGACTACCTTGCCCTGAACTGTGCAGGCCCTCTGGCACTCCCTGGGAAACTTCCCCTATCGGGGCTACCTCACGGACCTCACCAAAGCGGGATGTATCATTCTCAACAGCTTGGCCTGTCACTATTTGCATAGCAAATGCACTAGTCAGCCTGGCAAGGATGGTGGTGAAGCAGCAAAAAGGCCTATTATTAGCCTACAAGATCCCCTACTCGGAGGATCAATCGTATTGTCCTCGCCAATGTCAACATCAGAAGAAGACCTTGGTCCAGGATCTCTCGGTAACGCGATGTCAACACCCGTCGCCCCCGCGGCCTTTGCGCTCTCTATGACATCGTCACTATTCAGGAGATCCACAAATGAGCCAGACTCCATAAGTCACGAGAACTCCTCCATGGATCTGGCCAAATCCGCTCTTGCTTGACAAAGAACTATATGAGCTGAGCAAATCTTTATAAGAAAAAATTGACTAAGGCAAGAATGCTGCTACACTCACCATCAGTATCTTCTAACGCTCCCTCCTCCCGAGAGTCACTCTCGCTTGGAGAAGAACTCGAGGTCCTGGCACTCAAAGCAGAGCTCGAACTCCCTTTAGAGGGAGGATCGGAGGCCGTAGAACTCCCACTCCCAAAAGTGGACCCACTCCCAGAAGTGGATCCAGCCTCGGAAGAAGAACCAACATCGCCTCCCGCTGTCGGTCCAGGAGGGCTAACATTAGGAGCTCCTGCACACACCAAAGAGTTAGTGGTCTTCAGTTCTTCATGTATCAATGAAGAGACAAGGCTGAGTATGTTACCTGGAGCCTGACCGCCTATGGTCCCTGCTGCAAGGAGCGAGGGGGAGTTAGCTGACACCGGTGTATAATCATCTGTGGGAGAGATCAGCTCTTCAAAGGTGAAATTAACATTCGACGCAGACTCGTCCAGAGGCATGTCCTCCATCCAGAACCAATGTCTCGAATTGGACAAGGCCGCCGAGACACAACAAGACTTCCTGTCAACCACTAGGTAACCCCAGGTTGACCGGAACCAGACACAATACCGACACACAGACACATCCACCGCCATCGCAGCATAAGCAAGCAGAACCAACAAGAACACGAGCGGCGGGAGACGACAACACTCTAGGCAGAGCAACTTGTCAGTCAACTGCTAGGGGAAACCCAACAGTCAAGAGATAGCTACTATGCAACCAGAGACATGGACAATGGTAGCTTCTAGATTGAGTCGTTAGGGTACTGTCGTAGTCTAGGAAAAGACCACAGTCAGTCACCTAAATCGACCAATCCAGACAACTACCGACAGACAAACACCACCCTAAACAAGGACCTAAGATAGACTGACACACAACACAGCACAAGCAAATGGTCAACACGGCAAACAGGACTGTAATGCACCGACAGAGCGGCGCTATACCCACATAACGCGTCATGGGAGGGGCATTATGCCAACCAGACCGAAAACTACAGACAGACGATATAACACATCAGCTTAGGAGCGTTATATCAGAAAAACACACTAAAGGACGTGCGTTATGCTCAACAGACCAATGCACTAACAACACAAAGTATAACGGACCACAACTGGCGTGTCATACTAGTATAACACACAAGGGCAGGTGCGTTATACCCAACCAGACTCAAAAATACATCACCACAGACCGAGGGCACATAACGGACCAAAACCCATCCATCATAGCCACAAAATGCATAGGGTGAGGCGCGTTATATCAACCGCCATACCCAGGCCACAACAATGGTCAACGGACCATAACGGCTCTACACCTAGGCGTTATTTTAACCATAACGCGTGGGGAGGAATCCGTTATGCAAACTGACTGACACAGTCTTCGAGGCAGGCACGGTCGTCGAGCGATCTGACATGTCAGAACCTCGAAAACCACCGACCATAACACACCTGGGTAGGGGAGTTATGCTCCACATAACGGACTAGGCCTGGTCCTTTATGCTCCAAAGCCTCCGAAGACAAAAACACATGAACGATGAATAACGGTCTATCGAGGGATCGTTATGCAACATAGCGGTCTCTAGTAGGACAGTTATGCCAATCCGACGGTTAAAATGATGGTACGGCCCAATCGGCCCGTTCCACGCCCCATACACGCCGTAGCGCAGGGGAAATACATCCGTTCGGTGGGAAATCCTTCCAAGATTCCAAAAACACCACATGCACTCACCGAAACGCATTAAATCGTGAGATCTGGGCAATTCAGACGAATCGACCCAAATCGAGTCACCGGGGTTCCCGGACTCCTACAGGCCCCAAATGATGACCAATCGACACGAAACTGGTGGGGTTGGGATCCTCCTAAACCCATCCCAGCCCCTTCAACTTCTCTATAAAACCCCCTTAGAAGCTCAAGGGGCATATACACAGCATAAAGAACAAGCATACACAGGTTCAAGCTTCAGGTGGCTCCAAGCAACGAGCTAAGGAGAATTATGTGTGGGTGACTTATTCATCGGCTTAGTACGCTGGGGGTATGTCATTTGCACTCCCCTCACGCGGTATCTAGCCATAACACACAAGTCAACACCCACCATGTGCGAGGCTCTATGACAAGGGCGAACATCCCCTCGTGTCGGGATTTCACCTCGCATTCCCGTCAGTTGCAACCGTGCACGCGTCATGACGTCACGCTCTCCCGTAGTCACGAGGCCATGTTCGACCGCTCAACTTGAGTCGTGATCGACCCTCGCCCAGTCATCGGATTGATGCATCCCCCAGTTATCCAGTCATGAGGCCCCCGTTTGGCATCGCGACCACGGCCCACGCCATAGGAGGAGCCCTATGTAAAACACACCTGTGTTCATCTATCACGCATTGACCCGGGGACCGATCATCACATCGGAATTGTCCCGTGGCATGTACCAGTTGTACCCTGGCCACTACAGCCTACCTGTAAAGACATGTATCTCTCAAAAATTAAACTACCAATTGGATGAATGCTCTCGCATCCACGTTCGAGCCCTCAGTCCTCCCTCTGTGTCACCTAGTGTGAACCTCCAGCACTCCCTGACCTCAGCCAACACCACCCAGTATGAGGCAAACCTACAGCTGTAAAGTGCTCCCGGCTCTCCACCTAGGACTTTAGGAATATACGGACTCCTCTTCGACATGGAACGAACGTCTTCGGATTCAATCCGATGTAAATAAACATCGACTGCTTGCAGTCGGTGGGGAAAGATGTCCTGTACACGACTCCCCACAGTCACCTGTGCACTCGCACCCACGGAACAGTCCTTCCCTCCATGTGTCTCTCGCCCCTTGAGTCCACGTGCCGCGCCCTGGTGGCGCATCCCCAGTTAAACATTCGGTTCCATGTGTGATTGTCGAGAAATTGACTGGCACGCCCACATCCCAGCCATGTTTTCCCCCAAACTTGGAAACCTCCCGTGTCACTCGGTCTCCCCTCGACTCTCCGTAAAAGGCAAGTGCACGGTGCCACTCTAAGAAAGATACGGTCATGAGAGGGAGTGCCCAGAATGCATCGCATTCCGGCACCTCTCCTGTAGCTATGTGCTACCCCTCACTCTGGTCACCACACCCCACGTCGCACCGGTGAAACCCCGTCGTACGCAAACAATGGTCCATGGATGTCTTGGCTGCCTTATATGTAAAGAAAATTGTAAAATTACATGGAGTCCCTGTTACCATTATATCTGACCAAGATCTTCGATTTCCATCTTGACCGGATGCATCCCCGGGCGTCTTACACCACGTCATAAGTGTCTAGCTACAGTCCCTCAGGCTTTAGACTCAGACACGTACGGTAACCAAAGTACCGCAAACAAGGACTAGTTGAGGTCGCGCTCGTCAGCGTGGGTCAGAGCCCTCAGCCTCGTGTGCACACTCAGACCATACGCCCTAGGTCTGTCCTCTAGCTGGTAATTCCCCTTCCAGCCCGGACTCGACGGTACGCGGGGGCCCTACGGTAACCAACTTACTCACCGTCTCTCTCGGGTGCGCCACACCAGTGCTCCTAGTGGGTCGATACACGCGTGTCGTGGAAGCTACGACTAGTGGATGGGTCACCGGAAGTACAGACCCTCAGGTCACGAAAATCGACTCCGAAAGTAAATGAGTACGAGGATCGCTCCTCTTACAACACCGACTCATAGTGACGTAACCCGAAGACGCCACATCCCGGGACCCCTCATGGCACCCCACACTTGGTCCCCATATGATGTCCAGCATCAGTCAGACCACGGGTCAGCACGTGGATCGAGGTCTGCTCATCCGAGACTCGAATCGACACGAAAAACCACCGACTAGGCCTCAGACGATGAATGATCCATCATTGGCCACTCACGGATGCACGACTGACTCACAATCATGCGGGGGAGAATGGATGGTCCCACTTAGCCGTCCGTCACTCCCAATGGAAAACAGAGTATAACGCGCCTGCCCAGAGGCGTTATAGTACTTAACGGACCAACAGAGATGCGTTAAGCCTTAAGTCATGAAAGCGAACATAACGCACTCCTCTAGGGGCGTTATGTGCATAACGGACCAGACATGGTACGTTATGTCATGGAGCAAGACAAACCATAACGCGCTCCTCAAGGGGCATTATGGGCCTTAACGGACCAGCTCTGGCACGTTAAGTGGAAGGCAACGGCGTTAAGCATAACGCACCTTCCCTGTGGCGCTATGGTATCTAACGGGCCTCCCCAGGCACGTTCTGTGACCAGGACCCCAACGGTCAAAACCAATGGTCGGAAACCATGACGCACCAGTACCGGCGCGTCATGTCTGACATGGGGGTTAGTCGAGGGGCCGTTAAACCCTCGACGACTAGACTCGAATCATACAAAGTATAACGCACCTGCCTGGGCACGTTATGCTCATGACGGTTTCTGGAATGACCGCTATGTCGTCCAGGCGGTGAAGCGGCGAACACAACCCAAAAATGCTAACCACGCCCCCGTACCTCCACAGGAGAGGGGGAAATCAAGGGGGAAGCTCCCCTAGGACCCCTAGCATGCATCTAAGTCATCAAAACGCCGAATCGCGGCCTAAAATCATAGATCGGGCGAACTCTCCCCAAATCATGAAAAACCCTCCCCGGCAATCATGTCTTGAAGGCCGAGATCTCTCCCAGGATCTCGCTCCCAACCTTCAAGTCATATGACGGCCAGGGAGACCCGGCCGACCACTATGACAGCTTCGATGCCCTCATGACCCTTCATGGGGCATCCGAAGCCATCAAGTGCCGAGCGTTCGCGACCACCTTGGTCCATGGCGCTCAGGCTTGGTTCCGAGCCCTCGCCCCCGGCAGCATCCGCGACTTCCGCCAATTCGGGCGAATATTCAAGGAAAGCTTCGCCGGCAGCGGTCCTCCCCGGTCAGTGGCGGGACTATTGGCTCTCAAACAGGAACAGGGGGAGAGGCTCCGGGCCTATATTCATCGGTTTAAATCGGAGGCCATGCGTATCCCCCGCCTGGATGTTGCCTCGGCCATCACCGCACTGACCGGGGGCACCCGCAACGAGAACCTCCGACACAAGTTGGTCCTTCATCCCCCTACTTCCCTCGCCGAGCTAGTGACCCTGGCCCTACATCACACAGAGTGCGAGGAAGTCCTTAGCGCCTGCCGCAACACGACGGGCTCAGGTCGAGAGGGGGACAAGAAGCGACAGTCCGAGCAAGGCTCCGGACAAGGAAAGACGCGGAACCGAGACGGGGACCATAAAGAGCCCTCTCGGAGGTACGAGCGATACACTCCCCTGACAGCCCCCGTCTACGAAATTTACGAAGACGTTAAGGGCTCGGGCCTTCTCCGCCAACCCGAGCCTATGAAGGCGAAACACCGCAACCGCCGCAAGTATTGTCTGTTCCACAATGACCACGGACACCACACTGGCGATTGTCATCAACTCCAGGATGAGATCGAGCGCCTCATCCGCCAGGGGCACTTATCCCGGTACGTGTCCGAGCACAAGAAGGACGCCGCGGCACCCGAGGAGATCGACAATATCCCCCGTGGAGTCCACATCAACGTCATTGCTGGCGGCGCGACATCAGGTGGAGACAGCAGCCGAGGAAGTAAGCGTCACGCCGAGCGGGCGAGTCGGGCCGCCGAGCCCCCCAAAGCCCCGCAGGCGATAGACCAGCAGGCCTTGGTGTTTTCCGACCAAGACCTGAAAGGGTTAACAATCCCGCACGACGGCCCTAGTTGTATCGGCTACAATAAACCATTGTAACGTAGATAGGATCTTAGTTGACAATGGTAGTACCCCTGATGTACTTTCTTACGAGTGTTTCCTCAAAATGAGTGAGAATCCACCTAGACTCCACCCGATTCGAACCCCCCTCTGTGGGTTCAACGGTCAGGCAACTTATCCCGAGGGAGCCCTGAGCTTGCCGGTCACCATCGACACCCCGCCCAAAACCGTTACGGCTATGGTGGACTTCATCGTGATTAAAGGGATGACGGCTTAAAACGCCATCTTCGGGTAAAAAAAAAGAAGGGAGAAGTCGTGGTTGGAGAGATGAAAAAAGATATTTCATTAATATGGAATGTCAGCATACATCATTGCTCGGGATGTTCCCTGAGGTACGTGAGCTCCAAGGACAAAAGAGTGAAAATTAGATACAAAAGAAGGAGAGATGAAGCAAACCAAGGCAGAGGGTGCCAGAAGATGTCCTCCACTTCCAAGAGGCCCAACGAAGGGTACTAGGTCAGCTCTTGCAGCCGAGACTCGGTGGTTGCCAACTGTAACAACTTTTCATCCAGCGAGGTGAGTTGTCCATCAGCAAGATCGGCTTCTTCTATAGTCTAAACTTCCAGGCGTTCTGTCTCTTGTAATTCAGCCTCGGCCTTGGCAAGTTCAGCTTGCAGCTCCGTTATCCGCAAAGTGAGGAAGGACCGGCGCTCGGAAGTGGTGCTAGCGGCATCTCTTAGTTGTCCCACGGTCCCCCTCAGCGAAGTAGCAGTGGCCCAGCAGTCAGCTCTCTCCAATTTCACAGTCGCCAGCTGGTCGGACACTTCCCGACTGAGATACTCTCGCCTATTGGCATGCTTCAATAACATAGTAACCCGTGGAGTCCAATCCTCCATCGGGCACCCGAAAGCCAACAACGAACGCGATAGATGTTCTATTAAGCTCCTCAGCTGTGCATAAGTTAAGCCAGGAGAAGTTGACATAGCTCGCTACAGATTATCCAAAGATTGCCACACCATGTCGCCGGAGAATTGTAAGCCCAACGACGAAGTCTCAGGGAGCTGAAAATCGACCCTGCTGTTAATCTCCGCCCAGATATCATCACTTGCCCCAGAGGACGTCAACGACATGATTTGTAAGGCACTAATGCCGGGTTCGACGATAACAGCTGGTATAGCTGAAGAAGTCTCCGCTACAACGACCTCTTTACCTGCCTCCCGGGGTGAAGTCGTGCCGGCCACCTCAATAGCTGGACACCCTGGCTCCCTGCATGTAGCTTCACCGACTCCGATGGGAGTGGATTCCACGACAACAGTTAGTGTCTCGAAAACACCAGCCTCCTTTTCAATAATTTCTCCTGCTTCTATCTCCGGGAGGCTACCCTGCTCTAGTAGCGATTCTTGGTCCGCAGCCTGGGGCTGGGGTACCCCAACCTCTGACAAATCACCAGCTGCTATAATTGCTACGACACCCTCTGAAGCTGCTGCCGCCGCATATGTCTGTGGAAGCCGTAGAGCAATAGGCCGCAGAACTGGCGGAAGAGTAGGCTGGCTCATGCTCAAGTCCGGGAGGGGTATTTGCATCGTTATGGTCGGTAGCGCCACCTCAGCCTGCATCACAAATATGTATGTCAACCAGCTAAGTTGGAAATGACAAGAGAGGCTACAGACGGGCTGTGCATACACTAAGTCCGTGCACACTTAGAGTCAGTGCACGTAGTCTCTTCAAAGCCCGTGGACATTGTCCAATGTCCATGCATGTTTGGGTTTGTGCATCGCATGACTAGTCTGTGCATGTCTTAGCATACACTTAGAGTCAGTGCATATACTCGATGTAAGTCCAAGCATGTTGCACGCCATCTAGGCTAAGTCTGTGTATAGTCAGAGCACACCCTGTAGCAAGGTCAGAGCACATATGCCTTAGCTACATAGAGTCCGAGCTACACTTCTGCAAGTCCGTGCATGGTCTGGGCATTTGATGCATGACCCTCACTCCAAGTCCGTGCACGTTACATCTGTTAAGTCCGTGCACGTTTCTGTAAAGTCCATGCACAATTGTCCAAGTCTGTGGAAGTGTTGAATAGGTCCGTGCACGTCATTCGTCCAAGTCTGTGGATGCCTTAAGCAAGTCCGTGCACACCCTTCTTAAGTCTGCGCACGTTTTTGACTCCACTTCACAAGCCCATGCACACTGTGTATCTGTGCTTACATGAAGTCAGTGCATCCTTAGCCATCATGCATATTTTCTTAAGCCCAAACCAAGTTCGTGCAATCTTTCAAGTCCATGCATGTTTCACCAAAGCTTTCTGTGTCCATGCATATTTCACCAAGTCCGTGCACAACTCCTTATCAAAGTCCATGCATATGTCAAGTCAAAGCAAAGTTCGTGCATAGGTTGGTTTATGCTCGACCAAGGTCCGTGCATATGCCTTGGTGTTTGAAAAGGAAGTCTGTGCACACTCTAGTCCGTGCATGTCTCAACAAGTCCGTGCACGTCTCAACAAGTTCGTGCACTTCTTCATCAACGAAGTTTGTGCACGTTACTGTAAACTCCGTGCACATGGCCTTTCAGCTTAAGACCGAGCATTACAAAGTCCGTGCACACTCTAGTCCATGCACACTCTATAAAGCCCGTGCACTTTGTGTTGAGCTCAAGTCCGAGCATCTCATGTCCATGCACATTAAACCCTGAGCATCTCATGTCCATGCACATTAAACCCCGTGCATCTTTCCCACTATCTTCAAAGTCCTTGCACGAATACACAAATCCCATGGACATAAAATCCCGTGCTTACTTCTTTCAGTTAAAAATGTCCTTGCACATTGTTACAAACCCTGTGGACATCAAACCCCGTGCAGGTTTCTCACAGAGACAAAGTCCTTGCACGGTCTCTTAAAGTCCATGCATGCCTTCATAGGGTCCGTACTTGTCAAACCCCGTGTAGATTTTACTAATGTCCAACAAGATCGTGCTCATTGGTTAACGTCCGAGCACATCTTGAAGTCCTTGCACTTTTGCTTGTAAACAAGTCCGTGCACTTTGTGCACATTTCAACATGTTATACAAGGTGAGAGGAAGATTGTCTCGATGCACTATAGTGGAATAAAAAAAGAAAAGTACAACACAAGGAAAACAAAAAGAAGAAGGAGAAAATGGCAAGCACTTTTTCAAGAGCTCGCCCTAGCAGGCGTAGCGTCCCCCGGCCCGTGGACCTGCCTCGGGTATAGGAGGTGGGGAATCATCAGTGAGATTGACCAACTCCCTGATCCCCACTGACGCCTCGGCCTTGGCATCCTGCTCCCTGGTGCTCGGCTCTGCTACCCGCTTCTCAATACTCGGCTCCTCCTCCCCGGGCTCCTCCTCGCCATCATTGGCATCCGGTCCAAAGGGCATCAGTGGGGGAGCCAAGGTCGACACTAGGACACCCAAGCTATCAGTAATGGCTTAGAGAGCAACTGACCAACCCTCTTGGAAGCCACTGTCCCTGGCCGGACCATAGACCTCAACGGCTGCCGCATTTAGCTCATCCCGAAAATTCGAGGACGAGCGGTAGCATGCTACCGCCTCCAACCCGATGGCGGTCATCGATGCCTTCAGGTTCTCAAACTGCATATCCATCGCCTGAGCTCTCTCCATTGTGAAATCCACCAGGATTCCGAGCTTGGCCACTCGGGCATCAGCAACCTCGGCCCTTCTGGTCACCTCTCGGAGGGATTCCTCCGAAGCCTGGGCCCGAGCACGGAGAGCATCCCGATCCAGCATGACCTTCGCCAGGGCCTTCTCTTGTAGCTAGAGCTACCCTTGGAGCCCAGCGAGCTCAGCCTCGTGTGCCGCTTGACGCCCCAGAAGCTTGGCGCATTGGGCCTCCAAGACCTTCCACGCGTCCTGGCTGACCTCTAGCTCCCGCGCGACCCGAGCGAAGTGATACCTCCAAGCCAAAGCCCTGGCGACCAAACTTACGTTCTTCGTGGCCTGGTCAACCAGTTCATCTTAGGCCCCAAGGCCAAAAACCCTGATGTGTTTGCGCGGCCCCACGCCCTTGTCAATAAGGGTGATGGCTTCTAGCCGGCCTGCGTATCCATGTGTGGGCTCCTCAGATGGCAAAAAGTGAACGGCGGGAGTAACCTTGGGTGGTAGGCGGTGAGTAACCTCATCCAAGAGGGGGGCCTTGCCCTTGTCAGGCACGTCTCCCGCGAGGGTTGGAGCAGGCACCTGGGAGGACGTCGGTACCGGTGGAGTTACGGACCGGGGGGGAGAAGGCGCCTTATGGCTCACCCTTGTAGCTGACTTCTTCCTCTTCCTCTAGCGATACTGGTTGTCCAACGTCACCACCTAATCTAGGGTCACCTAGAAGCGCAGACCCAGCATGGCAGAATCTACCTAGGCTGTGCTCGTGGTGCCCTCAGAGACGCCCCTCCGAGCACTCGACCCGACACTGGTCGCCGGCGCTACAGATGAGCCCTCTACTGGAAGCGCCGTAGGAAGCAGATACGATAGGTGCCCTAGAGCTAGGGCAACAGCTTCCTGAGGGGCAGCAACGATCACCTGGTCGGTGTCTGGTTCGACGTGGTCAATAGGGCGAGGAGCAAACCGCAGTAGCTCGACTGTCTCGTACAGCAATTCCAACGACTCCCGCGCTCCTGCAAGGTAGCACAGAGAAGACTAGTCTGATGAGTAGCTAACAAAACATGGCGAGAGACAAAGTTAATACCATGGGGCAATGGGGGCTCAGCCCCAGCTACCTCAACACTGTCGGGGTTAGCTTGAGATCGACGTTAAAGAGCGAAAAGCGAAGGAGGGCTTTAATCACCCTGGACTCCTCAGCAATAGCCTGGGGCAGCCTATCAGCCCTAAGAGGGCGGAAGCCCTCAGCAAAACTCCAGTCACTTGCGTGACCACTGCCCCCCACTTTGGTAATAAAGATGAAGTGCTCAGACCATCACTTGATGTTAGACACTACGGAAGTGACGCGAACAAGAGTCCGGTCGCTCCTGGCTCTGAAGTAGAAGGATGATGGATCGATAGGATAGTACTGGAGGCTATAGAACTACCGGAAGAGGAAGATGTCTGGCGCAACCGAGGCTTGGTTGCAGACAAAAATAAAACCACATAGAATGCGCCAGGAGTTGGGGGAAAGTTTCCCTGGATACCGACCATAGTGATGAAGGACGGACTCAAAGAAGGGGTGTACAGGAAGACAGAAGCCTGTCGGGAAGGACTCTATAGGTACTCTGATACCACCCTAAGGGCGACTCCACAGGTCATCGTCGACGGTTGGGAAGATAACATCAAAGTCGGAAGGAATCTGGAAAGCCTCCCGTAGCTCGTGGACCACTCTGTAAGCTACCAGCGGTGGGGATCGAGGACTATAAGGGCCGGTGCCCGAAGTGCTCGGGACACCGCCATGACTCCTCGGAAGAAGAAGCAGGGCCAACGCGGAGGACCCTCTGACGAGACGCCATGTTCCTAGGGGACAGAGAAAAGGGGGAACCCTCACCGGGAAAAGAAGAGTTGAGGAAGGAACATCTAATGACCGCATCAAGCATTGGAGGAGCAGGTGAGGCTCTGCGGAAGATCTTATGGTGGTTCTTATAGCATTCGAGGATGGGACAACCGCTTCAGAACCGTGCGGACGGGGAAAAGGCACCTATCACCATCAATGTACAATTGCCGAACTCAGGCGACCATTCGCCCACGCTCCCAGACAAAAGCAACCTGTGTCATGATTATGGAGACGTCATGCCAGGTGCGCCTTACACGCCAACCACACGGATGGGACCACTGGCCCCAAAAATACGAGGAAGCTATCCTCGAAGCTATCCTTCGACACACCCTCCCAAACTCGACTCTCAGATCCCAAAAAAGTGCTCGGTATCTGAGAGTAGGGGGGCTAGTGAGGAGGGTAAAATCGGTTCAGCCCCCGTGAGGCCCATTTCTATCGGGCCAAAACAGGCCTTCGACCTGTAATGTGCCCGATGGCCTTTGACAGCCGCCGCAACGAACGGCCCAGGATGATTCATCCTTGAATTTGCCAGCGCACGTAGGGCTTCGACCCAAGTGCAATGGCTACTGGATGACCCTCCGACGACTGAACGTTACCTCCCACGACATCGGTCTCGACCCCACTAAGGGCGAGCACGCCCTACGGGAACCGTAAGCCTTGCCAAAGAACCGTTCGACTCCGGAGGAATGAACCCTCAATGGGAAACCACCCACTATCGTAGAGAGATATTACTCCACAATTCGCGACCTTCCTCGCTAAGGGATAGGCCTTCACCACTAGGATAACCCCCTATATAAGGGACATTGACAGACAAGCAGAGGACATGGTGAATCTCACCAAGAAACACACACTCAGCTCCAGACAAGGGAAAAGAGAAGTTGACTTGCTACTCAGAGATAGAGAGTCTCCACCAAGCACCGGCTGCCCTCCGAGCACCCTTACCACCCGGCGAGCACTCTCCGAGCGCCCGTTGGCCACAACGAGAATCTCCTCAAAGGCAGTTCACCACTACAGGTTTGCTTTATGACCTCTCAACTCTCTCTCTCCCACATTCTTCCTCTTACTTCCCTATCTCCTGAGTGCTGACTTAAGTATCGGAGGGTTATTGTAACGACCCAGGGCTCCGGGTACCGATAACTCGATATAACATCGGATTACCACTATCAGAAACTGGGGAAGTCACCCAAGAGGCTGATGAAGCCCCTGAAGGGTTGGAGGAGTTTGTCGAGGGAGCGTATAATGAATTGGAATTACACCACGCGTAATATTAATTAGACACAGCCATAAGTCTCCCCCATACATATCCACCCCCATTCCCATCCCATTTACCTCATTTCCTACCTCCGCTCTTCAACCTGTAGTTCTGGGTCGCAGGCAGCAGAGTACTAGTAGCTTGCAGAGGTGACTGCAGCTTCATCCCGATATTTCAAGAGGCCCAAGTGGTACCCTTGGAAGCTTCTCTGAGACTTCTTCGCATTGACTGTTGTCTCATCCCAGTCAGAGCTCGTGGCCATCCGAAGGAGTCATTCTCCCCCGACTACGCATCTACCTCCAGACTGCCAACCTGAAGCTGACTCCAATGACTCCCACGGCCAGCAACCTAACGATTTGGGAACGAGAATTGGCTGAGGTATTCCACTACGAGTCGCCATCCAGAATCAAGAAGCAGCTCCCTGATTGGACCCCGGACTAGTGAGTTATCATTTTTCTCCCTTGGGTGCGCTGTTCTATCGACTCTAGGACTGAGCAGACACCCGACCACTATTCATACTGCTACTGTCTGCTCTGACCTCCTCTGGCGTCCCCGTGGGTACCGATTCGAACAGGGCTCAACAACGGTTCCAACGACTCTGGCCACGCTAGAATCCAAGCTCAGGAGTGTTCATGGTGACCCTGACTTCCTGCTGCCGAAGTTTTGTAATAGTCAGAGCCAGAAAATAGATCCCCTGATCACTGTCCTGCCCCGACTAGTGCCATCCTCCAAAAGTCCTACCAAAATTCAGAGGTCCTCCTGGACATATCAGGGAGGTTTTGCCACTAGTCTTGTCAACAACGGAGCTCAGGAGTGACTACAGAGGCATCATCTTTGACTTGCTGTCCGCTATTCTAGAGAGTAGGCAGATTCGGCGTCGTCATCCCGTTTGAGTTTCTAGCTCACTAATTCCCCTCCCCGCCTGGCCGGCTTACAGTCCCTCCCTGTGGGAGGTAGTGTTTGCATGTAACTTTGTCTTCCCATCCCAAAGTTTAACCCCCTTGCATGGGGTGTAGTGTTGTAATAGTTTAAGCAGGGTGAAGCTACACCGGCTCGGCGTGTGGGGAACCCACGCTTCCACGCTTGCCCTCATCTCCGAATGGGACCAGCTTCTTCAAACTGGTCGAGTAAGTGCTCTACTCTTGCTCTCATTTGAGTGCCTTGTTCCTACAATATTGGTTCATATGTGCTACTGGTCCGTGAGAGTGAGTGCCCGGTCCACAAGCTTCATTGTATTGAGTGACTGTCGTGGGAGAAGTGTAACCCATGCCCATTGGCCCTCAGTCGGCCCCCTTGAATTTGGCCTCTATACCCTTTGGAAATCCTTTGGCCTAGCTGGCCCTCTACCAACAAGGGGCCAACCCTCACGACCTCGACTCGGCATCGCCGAGTTACCCCCAGGTTTGAGTCGTGTGAGAGAGTGTCGTCATACCCGCCCTCGGGCACTGGTTCTGCCTCGGCTGAGTCGGGCGACCTTCAGACCTTAAGTCTATCCTCCCCCGTATACTCTTAGCAGCTCCAACCGTGTTGGCTGCCCGTGGGTCACCGTCCACCCCTCCATCGTCGGGTTACCCCCGAATCTGAGTGACGCACGTGGTCAGTCCACTATTGCTTGGGTCCTTGGTTCAAGTCCTGCTTGCTGTCACACCGGTCCTAGGGCGTCTGATAGCTCGTCCCGCGTCATTGTGGTTTTGCTTTGTTTTGCAGGAGAGCATGATAGAACGTGAGGCCCTCTTCTTCTATCCAGTTGGAAGATGAGGCGGTTTGAATCCACATCATTCCCCGCACCCCTTTCTCAAGCGCGATCAGGTCTTCATCTTTTTTCCAAGGTATACGATGTCGTTTCTTCCATCTCTTCATCCCCTTGGCGTTGTTGTGACTTTGGTGGCGATCACGGTATGTTTCTATGTCTATTTACCCCCCTTTTGTGTATACTTTCATGCCGGTTCATGCTTGTTCAAGTGCATATACACATGCTTAGTTAAAGGGGGCGGGATAGTCTATTAAACTATCTACAATCTCTTTGGCGATCACGGTGGGACACCAATGCCCATCACGTTTGTTTTCATGCTCTTTTATGAGTTGGGTGTGTGCATGTGCATGTGTCGGTGATATTTTCTCCATTCTTCCACTGTTTGGGGTGTTTTAAGGGCTCTGGTATCCTGGCGGTCCTATATTAGACCGCCATAGGGCAATAAGCGGTCGTATGTTAGACCACTTGTTGATTCTGGCAGTTCTGCGCGCGTGCTCATAGGGCCCTATTCACTGAGGAATAACTTTTGATCCCGGAGTCTGATTGCCCTGATATTTCTTCCGATGGATAGCCCTTTGTATTTTATTTCCATCCATATATTATTTGTATCATTTGGGTAACATTTGCATATTCTAATATTGTCCAACTTTTTGAGTTTTCTGTATAAGATCTGCAGGCAAGCTTAGGGACAGGTTCATAGGTACATCTTTACTCAGTAATTTAACTGCCCTTCTGGCATCTGATTGCACTTATTTTTATTCCATTGGATAGTTCTTTGTATTAGCTTTCCATCCATAGCTTATTTGCATCATTTGGGTCTCATTTGCATAGTTAAAAATTGTCATCATTTTTGTGTTTTGTGCATAAAATCTGCATGTGGTCTGCACACAGGTTCACGTGGGTAACTTTTTTGGAGGATTTAATTGACCTCCCGAGGTAAGATTGCTCTGTTATTGGGGCCGTTGTGCGGCCATTTGTATTATCTTTCCATACATATATTGTTTGCATCATTTGAGTAACATTTGCATAGTCAAATCTTGTAGCTAAGTGTAAAAGATGCACAGACTTCATAGTGCGTATATGAGCAAGTATGCACAGACTTGAATAGCCTTAGACAAATGTGCATAGACTATGAAACAAAACTGGCACATGCATTGAATGCAGACTTGCACGGACCTTATATTGCTTTACGAAAGATTTGCACGGACTCAAAGTGTACAGAATGCAAAGAATGCATGGACTTAATAATCCATGAGCCTATCATGCACAGAGTTGATAGAGCATGAGAGCAAACATGGACGAACTTGAATTGAAAAAATGCACGGACCTTGTATTGCAATGTGTAGACAATGCACGGACCTTACTCTTGCCTTACGAAGGATTTGCACGGACTTTGTATGCCACAAACCTAGTATTCACGGACTTCACATACATGTATAAAAAAATGCACGAACTTTGTTTAGCAAAAATATGCACGGACTTGGTATGCTTGAGACAAAAATGTGCACTGACTTTATCGCGCATGCATCAAAAACCTGCATGGACCTATTTATATATATGCATGGTCCAAAAACTGCACAGATTCTTGTGTTCAATCCAAAACATGCATGGACCTTGGATTGCACGGACCTTGATTTAGCATGAGATAGAGAGATGCATGGACCTCATAGAACAAAAGTATGCATTCTACAGAAATGTGTACAGACATTATTCGTGCACAGACCTAACATGCGGCCTAATCAAGAATTTGCACCGACCTTGTGTTTGCTAGATGGCCCATATGCACGGACCCTGTAGTTGCACAGACCTAGTGTGAGACATGCACGGACTTAATGCACATGAGCAATGACATGCACTGAGTTTGTTTTACATCCTGACTAAGATATGCACGAGCTTTAGCCTTAGATAATGACTTAAGCATAGAAGTGCACTGACTTAACCTGCAGATTGACGTTATGACCTAAACATAGCTGAATGCACTGATAGTGAACAGCACCCTTTAGCATCTGCCAAGGCAGTGTGCACGGACTTGAATGCACAGACTTAAGTGCACATGAATGGTGACATGAGTAGACTTTAAGTTCAATCTATCAGATACATGCTTAGACCTATCCTGCCTGATGTCTGATTGTACATACTTGCATGTCTTAAACATAAGTGAGTGCACAAACTTAAATGTGCAATCAGATCACTGCACCAAGATGTGCACCAGCCTGCTAATACAGACACCATCATTCAATCATCAAACCACAGATGCATATGGTGTTGCTATCATCAAAACATCTTCAAAATATCAGATGTAATCATTCAAGCATGCAGAGCAGACTCACGTGGTGACTTATAATATTGCTATCATCAAAATCACAGGGACACAACAATCTCCCCTTTTTTGATGATGGCAACACCATGAGTCACACTAGCTCATGTTTCTTAGACCTGAGACGACGTGGTAGGAAACATTGAACAAAGGGTGAGAAAGACCAAGTGGAGCTCCCAATGTGCTCAGAGTGCCTACTTGGCTTTCCTCCGCACCACCATAGGACTCAAACTCCTGGGGAAGAAGAAGCTTCCTACGACGGGCCATGGAAGTGATAGAGAGAAAGAAACAAAAGAAAACCTCACCAGAGATAAGAGAAAGTAGAGGAGGAGCGAGCACTGACACCGGAGGAGAAAGATGTCAAAGTGTCTCCTCAGACACTTCTCGTTTCGTTTTAAGAATGAAAATGGTAGCACACTCCCCTCACTTCAACGACTCAGATTGAGCCGCCCCTAGGAAGATTAATCATCGTCGCCGATTCATATGGTTGGGAAGTAAAGAGTTGCATCTCTCGCCGTTCGATTCCGCTTCCCTAGAGATGAAGAGATGCTGCCATGATGGCAATGACTTACAACCGCATGGGTGGAAGCTACCTTGTGACCCAAGGAATGTAGGAGGTAGCATAACGCCCTAGGCCATAGGCGCAAGAAGGTTCGAGAAGCATCTGTCGAACGCACTCGCATGTGACTGAAGACCTCATCGGCTGACCTCTACCTGTTCCTCCAGAGCATCAATCACCCTCGCTACTCGGGAGTAGAGGGCTAGTGAGAAGAGAGAAATTCACTAGGCCCACTATGACCCATTATCAACTGACCCACAGTCCAAGAACGTCACCAGCCGATACCTACTCAAGACTGGCCCAACTCACAGGCATGTGCTCCACGCATGATTGTGCCCCATGTTCCTAGCAGGTATCCATTATCACAATAATGTTAGACATTACCTCAGGCAATGGCTAGGCGAAGGGTTATCACTCACGTCCCTACGTCGATCGTCATCCGCTCCGCCGCTTCGCCTCTCACGCAATGGGCAAGGGACTAACTGGCAACTTCACAATCAGACAACCCACTGACTCCACTCTCTGCTAAGTCAAGGGGCAGGCAAAATGGATGGGCTTCACCAAGATCCTATAAGTAAGGCTCTGGATTGACCTCTAGGGACACAATACATTATACATAGTATTTGCTCACTGAGACCACTCTAGCTACTCCTATCTCTCCTGACTCTCGAATTCTCTTGATCGAACACTCACCTTCAACACCAAACACTTTGTCTTGTGCTCTTAACTTTCTCTATCTTCTTCCGACCACCTGCTCCTTTCTTCTGAGCATCTTTGTTGACTTAAGTATCAGAGGATTGTCCTTTGAGATCACACCTAGAACTCCTTCTGACATGTCATTCATTAGTTGTAAGTTTTCACGGGACGACTGATCACTCTCCTAAAAAATAAATCATAAAAATGATACGAGATTCAAGATATCAAATTTCTGCCTCATGGGGATCCAAGGTGGAACCCAAATGTTCTAAGGGACTTGGCTAGCTTAGGCTGACCCCTAAGGGCCTGGGATTCCAAACTTCGTAGGGGGGCCAACATGCCGGGGGCATGGGTTTGGGTGGCACTCACTCACTTTCTACGGTGGGCACACTAGAAGTGGTGTGCAAGTCCGGGCTCTCAGCTCACCGTCCGACGGGCATTCAAGATGATACTAAATCAGCAAAGCAAGTAACCAGCCAAGGGTATCAGTCACTCACCTGACCGGTGTGAAAACACCGATCCCGATTAGAGACGAGGGCGAGCGGGGAGGCGTGGGTACGCACCCGCACGTCGCGACGGTGGCACTTGACCTGAAAAGAAAATAACTATAGCACTACACCTCACACAGGAGGGGGTTCTTGGGGTCGGGGTTAAGGGTTTACAACCAAAACTACCTCCATGCAGGGAGGGGCCATCAGCCGGCCAAGTGAGGGGAGGGGACGGAGCTAGAAACTTGATGTGACGGGCTCCTCGTCGGTGCTGCCAGCTTCTAGAATCATTGGACAGTCGGTCGAAGCGGGCACCGCCACGGACACTCCCAAACTCCAAATGAACTGACACTAGTGCCAAAACTCTTCGACTTGGCCCAGGAAGATGCTCAAATTTTTTGGATTAACCTTGAGACAGTCGCTGGCTGGTGTAGGTCTTGGAATAGTGTCAGACAGTACTAGTGCTAGCCGCTCCTGGGGTATTACTGCTAGAAGATGGAGGCGCCACAGACAATCCTGAACTTGGATGGAGGCAGGGCTGATACCGTGACGACCGAGGACAAGCCTTCTTTCAGATAGGACTAACGACAACCTCAGACGATGTCAGGGCTGATTGTACTGGCCAGAATGGTGGAGGTGGGTCCGTTCAAGAATAGGGGACCCAACCTGGCATGACTTCGGAAGAAAATTCGGAACACTTGATGCCGGGGTCTGAACTTCGATCCGCTTCTTAGGGATGACAGAGGACTTGTGGAAGATGCCCTCAGCCAAGTTTCACGCCCTGAGCTGTAAGGGAGTGGCCGTGGTGGAACCTTTTCTAGGGCTCTGGTTCGCTGCCTGAGAGCTCTTGCGCAATCAGGGAAGATTCACTCTCACAGGCAGCTCAGAACTTAGTCGATGATGAAACTACCACGCCTGGAAAGCTCTTTAGACGACCTTTCCAATGGTATATGATTTGCCACCAGATGAGTTGGGGAAGTGCTAGAGAAGCTGTTGTTTCCAGAACCCTTGCCATCTGCCTGCCACCTGCCACCGGAGCTGCAACCTTGTGGTGACCAGTGGAGTAAGAAGGGGGGCTGCACAGCAAGGGGGTTGATGGCTAATGGTATGGAAGTGGGGAGGACGTGGTTGGGGTCCTGTCGTGCCTGTTCCAGCTCCGCAAGATGACTTACCTGGTGGCCGTGGTAGAGCACTCAAGGAGTTTCTGCTATTCCACCCACCGACTTATGAAGGTCAGTCAGATCCGGATGCTGCCAGGATTTGGATCGAGGCGACTGAGCATGTGTTTCGATCGATGGAATGCGCGGAGGACGAGAAGGTCATGCTGGCTACTTTTCAACTTTAGGGTGCAGCATTGATGTGGTGGAGTTCAGAGTGGGAAGTTGCCTTCCGTTCCCGACCACTTTGTCAGATTACCTAGGCAGAGTTCGTGACTACCTTTGAGCACACCTACAGTCTGACCTATCTTCGCATGGATAAGATGCACCAATTCCTAGATCTAGTTCAGGGTGAGATGACCATGCTGCAGTATCGAAACAGGTTCATTGAGTTGGGTCAGTATGCATCGCATATTATTGCTGATGAAGCCTTAAAGATCGAGCAATTTCTCCAAGGTTTGCGAGTCAAATTGAGAGTGTCGCTGCTCGCTACCCGTGTGAATGTCATGGACGATGCATATCAGGCAGTAGTCGCGATTGAGCTCGATTTGGCGAGGTCTGTAGGGTTTTCTCAGTCCAGTGTTGCTGAGTTGGTTGTGTCATTCCAGCATTCTTTTTAGCCATCAGCGCCTAGAGTTTCGTCTGTCGTGGCTACTTCTGGTGGTCCTTCGAGGTGGATGTTTAGAAAGTCCAAGAAGCGATTTAACCGTCAAGCATCTTCGAGTTTTGTGCCACAGCAATCGGCGTCTTCTGATTCTATTCAACAATCTGTTTCTCCTTTTCAGCAGCGCCGAGAGGTTCCCGTGAGTCAGCTGAGACCGTGTCTGAGGTGTGGTGGCACCCATCCCGGTGTACCATGTTCCTTACCGGTGGTTTGCTATCGCTATGATCAGCCAGGTCACGTTGTTCGAGATTACCCGATGAAGTCCATTCCGGTGCAGTTCTCACAGGTTACCCACTCGCAGTAGTCTCCATTCTGTCTTCCTACACCACCTCTGCCTCAGTCCTCATTTTTGCAAGTTCCAGCTTCTTCCCAGCAATCTTTTGCAGCCTCTAACTGGAAGCCGAGGAGCCAAATTACTCATATCACTCGTGCAGAAGCTATTGCGTCCAATCTCGTAGATGGTACGATTTTGATTTTTGGTCGTTCAGCTCGCCTTCTATTCGATTCAGGTGCCACTCATTCATTTTTTCCTAGGATTTTCTTCCTCGTCTCGAGGAGACAATAACCGAGTCGCCCTGTGAACTGGCCATTGAGTTACCCTCCGGAGATTTCATGTCCACTCTATTTTGCCTGGAAGATTCTCCTGTTATCGTCAGTGACCGACAGTTGCCAGCGAAGTTGTATGCGCTGCAGTTGGCCGTCCTCTCGCAGGAGGGGGATTTTGGGGTGGGGGTTAACTTGAATTACACTTAAAACTACCTCCACGCAGGGAGGGGCCCGGGATGTCGGAGTCAACAAATCTTACTTAGACGGTGAGTCCTGAATAAGGGCAGGAATAAACACCATTGTCGTCTCGACACCATGTTGAAACCAACTAACCTGAGAGAGACGTAGGGTTTGGGCCAGGGTAGAATATGGTTGTTGACTTGACAAACAGTTGAAGTCAGCCAACTTGGCTAAGATGTGGGGCCTAAGCCAAGGGAGGAATATAGGATATGTGTAGACCTGCCGTCATGTCGAAGCCAATGAACTTAGCAAAGATGTGAGGTCTAACCCAAGGAAAGAATATAGGATATGTGTTGACCTGAGATCATGTCAAGGTCAACGAACTTGGTAGGGATGTGAGGCCTAAGCCAAGGGTGAAATATGGGCTAAGTGTTGACTCGATGTCATGTCGGAGCCAACGAACTTGGTAGAGAC
Organism: Amorphophallus titanum; assembly: GCA_024336825.1. Lineage (NCBI taxonomy): Eukaryota > Viridiplantae > Streptophyta > Magnoliopsida > Alismatales > Araceae > Amorphophallus > Amorphophallus titanum. Next base: position 90,177 of record JANBPO010004493.1, read on the forward strand.
GTGAGGCCTAAACCTATGGCAGAATATGGGATAAGTGTTGACTCGACGTCATGTCAAACTCAACGAACTTGGCAAAGGCGTGAGGCCTAAACCAAGGGTAGAATATGACATAAGTGTTGACTTGACGTCATGTCAAAGATAATGAACTTGGCAGAGAGATGAGGCCTAAGCCAAGGGTAAAATATGAGATAAGTGTTGATTCGACATCATGTCGAACTCAATGAACTTGGCAAAGGCATGAGACCCAAGCCAAGGGAAGCACATATGATAGCTGTTGACCCGACGGAACATCGAACTCAACAAACTTGGCAAAGGCGTGAGGCCTAAGCCAATGGCAGAATATGGGATAAGTGTTGACTCGACGTCATTTCGAAACCAACGAACTTGACAGAGACATGATGCCTGAGCCAAGGGCAGAATATGAGATAAGTGTTGATTCAACGTCATGTCAAACTCAATGAACTTGGCAAAAGCATGAGACCCAAGCCAAGGGAAGTACATATGATAGGTGTTGACTCGACGGAACGTCGAAGTCAACTTGGGGTGAGGGTTGACTAGAATGCAAACATATGAGAGACCCAGACCCAGGGCTAAATATCAATGTCAACCCGATGAAGTGTCGGAGTCGACCAACCTCACTCATACGAAAGGTTTGAAATAAGGGTGAAATGTGTAGATGAAGATGTCATCCCAACATCTTGTCAAAGTTGACCAACTTGACAAAGATGTGAGGTCTAAGCCATAGTAGAATATGGGCGTCGACCCATGGAGATGTCAGGATCAACAAACTTTGCTCAGACAGAATGTCTAAGACAAAGTGAAGGGATCTTTTGTTGGTTTTGTCCGAGTTTATTAGGTTTATCAAGTTTATTGAGTTGTTTGTTTATCCCCCTTTTTTTTCTCTCTCTCTTTTTGTTCGCTGTATAAATAGGGGACGGGGGTGGCGTGCCGAGCCAACCCCCTTCATTTGAATCTCTCCCCCTCTCTCTCTTCTTTTCCCACGAGCGGACGAACCTCTCTCCCCCCATCTTCTCCGTCACCGACGTCGCAACTGCCATTGCCGTCGCTGTCGTTGTCATCTTCTCCGTTGCCGACGTCGCAACTGCTATTGCCGTCGTCTTCTCCGTCAACTGGGTGAGGAGGCCACCATGGAGGGGTCTCCCCCTCCCTCTCTCTTCCTCTCCTCCTCTCTTCCTCCCCATTCCTCTTCTTCTTCTTCGTCTCTTCTCCCTCATTTTCCTTCCCATTCAGGGGATGACGGAGCCCTAGACTCCGTCCCCTCCCTCTCTCATTTCCTTCTCTTCTTCTTTGTCTTCTCTTCTCCTCTTCTTCTTCTTCCTCTCTTCTCCTCCTTCTTCGGTGCTGTGGGAGATGACGGGGTCACCGGTGGTGCCGGGTTGGGAAGGCACAGAGTGTGCTGCTCGAAGGGGCGCCGGGCATGTCGGGGAAGCCCCTTTGGGCGTGTGCTGGGTAGAGATCTTCGCGGGCATGCCGGCGAAGGAGCCAGGGGGCCGTGTCATGGAAGAGCACACAAGGGGTGTGCCAGACAAGGGCACACTTTAGGGCGTACCAGGGAAGGCCACAGGGGGCGTGCCGGTGAAGACTGCTAGGGAGGTGGAGAGCGTGCCGGGGAAGGGCAGCTTCAGGGTGTGTAGGGGAATGCACTTAGTGGGAGCATGCCAGGGAAGAGGAACGGAGTGTGCTGGGGAGCAGCTGCTAGGATGTGCTGCTGAACTGCACCATGGGGTGTGCCGGGGAGTAGCACAGGGTCTGTACTGGGGAAGATACCCATAGGTGTACCGGCGAAGAGTGTAGGGGGCACCGGGGAAGAGCCGCTCCAAAGCGCGCCGGGGAAGAGCGCAGGAGGTGTGCCGGTGAAGGCCACCATAGGGTGTGCCGACGAAGAGCGCAGGGCGCACCAGGGAAGAGCCGCTAGGGCGTGTTGGGGGAGGGTCGCTGAGACCGTGCCAGTGAAGTAGAGCACGAGTGTGCCGGGGAAGACCTGCAGGGCCCCACCGACGAAGAGCCGCTAGGGCGTGTTGGTGAAGGGCCGCCTGGGGCGTGCCGGGGAAGACCGTTAAGGGTGTGCCAGGAAAGGGCACCCAGGGGCGTATGGGCGAAGGGGAGAAGAACACTTATTCAAGCGGAGGACTTCCGGTGTTGCCCCTTGGGGCCCACCGTGACTTTATTGGGGCCGTCACTCCTTGTGGGCGCGCACCCGTGTTTCCTCTTACGCCTCTGGCCTAGGGGAAACTCTGCCAAAATTTCATGACGGACTGTCGGTCCCAACACGGACTTCACTTTCATCTAACCAAGCCAGATCGAGCGCATAATAAATTTGTCACTTCAGTGACTGGCTCGCCTACGCAATAAACCTAATAAATCTGATAAAACAAAATAAACCCAAAGAAATAATAAAGATATCTCATCTACCGCAGCACCCGACTATTAGTCCAAACAGCGCCCAACCGCGAGGGTCTCACAGCGCCCATCTCCTTAATTTAGTTACAACACTGCCTCCGGCATCTGACTGCCAGTCTCTACACCACTCGACCGCCAGGGTCTCACGGCGTCCAGCTCCTTTAGTCGCAACGGTGCCCCCGGCATCTGACAACCGGTCTCAATAGTCCCCGACCGCTAGGGTCTCATGGCACCTAGCTCCTTCAGTCACAACAATGCCCCCGACACCCAACTGCCAGTCTCAACAGTGCCCGACCACCAGGGTTTCATGGCACCTAGCTCCTCTGATCATATCGATGCCCTGGCGCCTGACTACCAGTCTCAATAGTGCCTAACCACTGGGTTTTATGACCCCCAACTCCTCCAGTCACAACGGTACCCTCGGCACCCGACTGCTAGTCTCAATAATGCCCGATCACTAGGATTTCATGACGCCCAACTTCTTCAGTCGCAATGGTTCCCCTGACACCTAAGTACCAATCTTAATAGCGGCTGACCACCAGGGTCTCACAACGCACTGCTCCTTTAGCCACAACGGCGCCCATGGTGCCCGACTGCCTAGTCCAGATGGCGTCCAACTACTTCAGCCTCCACGGTGCTTGACTACTCCAGTCACAATGGTGCCTATGGCACCTGACTGCCCAACCCTAATGGTGCTTGGCTAACCCAGCTCTAACGGTGCTCAAATGTTCCATTCACAATTTTTCCCCCAACACCCAGATGCTCCAGGCCCAATGGTGCCAACGGCACCCGACTACGATACCCTTGTTGACGCTCAATGACTCCAACCTTAATGGGGCCCAGCTACTCCAGCCCCAATGGCACTCAGTCACTCCAGTCACAATGATGCTCATGGCACCCGGTAGCTCCAGTAATGGTTTCCACGACACCTAACTGCCCCAATTTCAATGGCACCTGGTCACCCTAATCACAGCAGTGCCAATGACACCTAACTACCCCAATCACAATAGTGCTAACGACACCTGGTCACTCCAGTCACAATGGTGCCTACGGGCCTGACTGCCTCAGTCACAACAGTGTCCATAGCACCCGACTATTTTAATCTCAATGGCACCTGGCTGCTCTAGTCATGGTGGTGCTCGCGCCATCCAGCCCCTCCAGTCACAGTGGTGCTCGCGGCATATAGCCGCTCTAGTCTCAACAATGCTTAGCCCCTCCAGTCTTAATAGTGCTCGACCGACCTAGTTTCAACGTCATCGATTACTCCAGTCACAGTGGTGCCATGTCACCCAACCACCTCAGTCTTAATAGCGTCCAGTAGCTCCAGTCACAGCGGTGCCCATGGCACCCAACTTCTACAGTCTCAATGGTGTCTAGCTTCTCCAGTCGCAGTCGCGCTCGATTGCTTACTTTGAGCTGCGCGCGATTGTTCCACATGAGCCCTGCCCATTAACTCTTCACTTGAGTAAGGCACATGACAACAGACAACAATACTCGAGAGGTGAATATCAAGGGACTTGCAAGTCCTCTCAGGAGGCACCCTATCGAGTCACAAGTCCTTTGACGTACTTTATGTACAAAAGTGTAAATATCCGCATGGCAACCCAATGACCCGATGACCGTTTGATGCAGGACGACATGCTCTGATACCAATTTGATGCAGGACGGGATGCGAATTGAGACTCTAAGTGATGACGTGACTAAGTAGACAATGAGACTAGCAATGATGCGAACAATGAAGCTCCCTCGACTCGACACCAAGAGCTCCTAAGAAGAGGGACTACGTTCACAACAAGAAACATGAGCTTGCAATCGTCCCTAAACGAGGGAAATGTGTGGATCCGCACGGTTGAGGAACCAATAGAGTCAAGGGTGGTCAGTTCACACTTGTGCTCGGATCGAGTCACGGGATGGGTCACGCACTCTCTCTCACAGCGGTGAATGATACTTAGCAAGCTAGGATCCTATCTTACACAAGCAGCAATAGTAGATTGCATATGGAATAAGTAAATGCGAAGAGGAGAATAAAAAATGTACCTTCACGCGTAGTGCGTGGGGAAGACAACCTGGCCAAGAAATGCGACCCCAGTACAAGAGTTACAAATTGTTACAGAACCAAACGATTTCCCACTCCACGCAGGGAGGTAACAGGATACAGCGGGGAACTCCAGAGTCTGCGCACTCAGGTTGGTGGGTAGCATGTCGGGGCTCTTCGTGATGGAGGCGATTTGTTGGTTCGGTCTGGTTCTGTTCAGATCTACAGGATAGCAAGTGAGTGCAGCCAGTGGAACAGTGGCCTTCGAACATCTTATGGTTGTGGTGGTTAGCGAGGACGTCGGAGGGGCGTCCCCTTTTGAACCCTGGGAGCGGCAATCGTTGGATCTTAGCTGAAGTGTCGACGGGAGATCTGGAATAGGGATCTATCCCACAGCCCTCCAGTTGGTCAGATTTGCACGACCCAGCAAAATTGGTCGCTGCAGGGAGATCCAGAGTCAGATCAGGATGAAACCAGCACTGTTGCGAAGGGCACTTGACGAGCTTCAACTTATAGGAAGAGAAGAACCATCCACTGTACTGATTCTCCTAGGGAATTTCTGCAACAGAAACTTTGTGCTGACAGGGTGTGCAAGGTAGATTGTAACCGGTCTGATGATGGACATGGAAAGGGAGGCAAATGAGCTTTTTGGGTCAAGGTGCGGGCATGGATGATAAGGGGAAGTGAGATGGACATGCACACAAATTTTGGTGGCGATCTGAGGAGGTTTAGGGGCAAAAAAAATTGGTATGTAGGGTTCTATCTCACAGATCTGCACTAGGACAAACTACGCTGGGTGGGAAAACGGTGATGGAAGGGGGATCAAACGCTGGTGGATCGGGGTGAAAATTGGACTGGAGAGAGACAAGAACGTGATGAACACAATATGGTGAGATGGAGGTGATCCGACTAGAGTAATGGGCATACTAATCAGATCTTTCGACTTGTGTCCTACGGCTTGCAGATCTGGATAGCAAGGGCGATGGTGGCTCGTGGCGGCTCGGATGGGGGCGGCAGTGAAGGGGGCTGGACGTCACACCTAGCGAAGGGGCTAAGCTTGGGAATCACTCCCAAGGAAGGGGCTTCACACCCTTGATCTACAACTTTCTCAGTTGTAAGAAGGAGGAGGAAGATGAAGGAGGAGAGAGGACGGAGTGGGCGCCCCTTGAAGCTCTTGCACAAGAATGATTAATTCTATGTGTTAAAATTGTTACAAGAGACATTATATATGAAAACCCTAGACCTATGATAAATGACCTTAACTACCCTTGGTCAATGGGAGAGGAAAGGGGAATATGGGGAGGGGAGAACTTTCAAAGCCCACATGGGGAGTAGGTGAGGGGCGCCCCCCTCTCCATGGTCAAATTTGGCACCTTTAGCCAAAAAAACAACCATGGACCATAGGCCAACTGTAATGGGCTTTCTAAGCTAGGAAGCCCATAGGAGAGGGAGTGGCCCAATTGGGCTCCAAGTGACCTTGAGGCCCAATTTGAAACAAACCCCCTAATGGACCTTATTGATTACATTAGCCCTAAAATCAATAAACTCAATGGAATCGGCATAATCCAACAGACCCAATAAACCCAAAAAGTCAATCGACTCATTGAATCAATAAACTCGATAGATCAAATAAACCCCAAGAAACTCAATAAACTCAACAAAATAAACCCAATAAACTCAACAAACCCAATAGACCCAATAAAAATAAGTGAACAAACAAACAGCTCTACAAACTTAATAAACCTAATAAACTCGAACAATAAACCAACAAAAAGATTGCTTCACTTTGTCTTACACCTTTTGTTTGAGCAAGGTTTGTTGATCCCAACATCTCCACAGGTCAACATCCGTATTTTATCCTGGCTTAGACCTTTCATTTTTGCCAAGTTGGTCAACTTCGACATGACGTTGGGTTGACACCTTCATCTACACATTCTACCGTGGTTTTAGACCTTTCATCTAAGTGAGGTTGGTTGACTCCGACACATCATCAGGCTGACAGTGATGTTTAGCCATGCATCTGGGCCTTTCATACGTCTGCATTCTAGTCAACCCTCACCCTAAACCTTCTATCGAGGCAGGGCCCGTTGACTTCGAAGTTTCGTCAGGCCAACACCTATTCTATGTGCTTCCCTTGGCTTGGGTCTCACGCCTTTGCCAAGTTTGTTAAGTTCGGCATGACGTCAAGTCAACACTTATCTCATATTCTTCCCATGACTCAGGCCTCATGCCTCTGTCAAGTTCATTGGCTTCGACATGACGTCGAGTCAATATTTATCCCATATTCTGTCCTTAACTTAGGTCTCACGCTTTTGCCAAGTTTGTTGAGTTTGACAAGATGTCGAGTCAACACTTATCATATATTCTGCCCTTGGCTCAAGCCTCATGCCTCTACCAAGTTCGTTGGCTTCAACATGACGTTGAGTCAACAATTATCACATATTCTGCCTTTGGCTTAGGCCTCATCCCTCTACCAAGTTCATTGGCTTCGACATGATGTCAAGCCAACACTTATCCCATATTTTATCCTTGGCTTAGGCCTCACGTCTCTGCCAAGTTCGTTGGCTCCGACATGACATCGAGTCAACACTTATCCCATACTTCATCCTTGGCTTAGGTCTCACATCTTTGCCAAGTTAGTTGACTTCAACATGATGTCGAGTTAGCACCTATCCTACATTATACCGTTAGCTTAGGTCTCATGCCTCTGCCACGTTCATTGGCTTCAACATGATGTCGAGTCAACACCTATTCCATATTATGCCCTTGGCTTAGGCCTCACGTCTTTGCCAAGTTGGTTGACTTTGACAACCTTTCAAGCCAACAACCATATTCCTGGTCCAGACCCTATGTCTCTCCCAGGTTGGTTGATTTTGACATAATATCGGATCGACAACAATGCACTATTTTTGGCCCTCTCCAGCAGGTGTTCTACTTCTGGTGGCCAGAAGTTCGAGGAGGGTGTTCCTCGGGGGCAAGCTAATCGTCAGCATTCTGTTAGCAGACTGAGTCTGCTGTGATCTTGTTTCTTCGTGCAAGGAAGCCTTACTCCTTGGAGTAAGGGGTGGACATAGATTGCGGGTAGCAATCGAACCACCTAAAAAATCCTCTATCTCTTGTGGTTTGTCATCTCCGATCAGTTACTCGAATGCTTGCACACCTATCGCTCGATCAATCTTTTCTTAGATAGTCCTCCTGTTCTTAATTGTTGGCTCTTATTGTCTGTGGCGTTTCGATTTGTTTAAGTTTGACCAAATTGGGGTGATCTATTCAACCCCACCCCTTCTACCTCACCTTCCGCTTAGTCTATCATCCCCAACTGCATTCTCAGCTGATCGACTGACTGGGATGGCAGGTCGACCAACATGTTAGTCTCCATGTGGCCTGTGTGCCCATGATGGGTTATATACCGCGTGAGTTCTATGACCACAGAGGGTTGTATCCGCATGAGTTCTATGACCGGGGTGGGTAGACCTTGTGTGAGTTTAGTGGGCTGGTAGCCACAAGTTCCGTCATTTGGTCATGGGCAATTTTCCTTGCACCGTGTGGTGTCATCATGTGATTTACAATGGTTTGCATGTGTGTGTACGCCTATTCTCGAGATTCCTGCGAGACAGCGGCAGATAGAGTTACACGGTGGGTTTTTGCGAGATCACAGAAGATCGTGTTTTGTGGTTACACTACCTTGAGGGCATTTCGTGTTGGACCGGGTGAGACCGCCTAGTGTATATGACACTTTTTGTGTAGAGGCAAGACCTTCTAAGCATATGTACCTTGGTTAGAACAAGTGTACGTTGATGACGGGTCTTGTGACGTGTACCCTGTGTCAGGTAGCTGGACACGGCTGTGCTGTTGGGTGCAGAGGCGTGGATCCTCTCCAGTCCCAAGGTGTTGTGTGTGTGTGTGTATCTCCTCTACTCCTCTCGAGATCGAGTGTGGATAGTGTGCTTGCATGTAAGACCTTGGTGCAGTATAATATGTCAGAGGATGCATCTGGCCTTGTTGTGTATACTTGAGTTGTAGACCCTATGCTAGTGAATGTTGAGTTACCGACAACATTGTTGTGACCCTTTCGGCAGATGGGTTGTTGTCACCCTGTATGTAGGGCATGGTTCTCTTACTAGGCCTAGCTCGAGAACGAGATTTTCCAGTGTATAAATGTCATCTTGAGGGTGGAGGTTGTGTATGTGTGGCCGCGTGGCCTTGTCGGTGGTTTTGACAGTAGGGAAGGATTGTTACGATCGTATCATCATGAGGGTTTCTTGATATGCACAGGGTGTGGCGGTGATCTAGAAGGGGAGGCAATTTCTAATGCAATCCCTCAACAACCCACACTAACCCTTCGGGGGCCTCATCAGCCTCCTGGGTGGCATCCCCAGCTCATGGTAGCAGTAATTCGGTACTTGTACCGGGTTATCAGTGCCATGGGCTTTGGGTCGTTACAGTTGGTATCAGAGCGGAGTTGGGAAATTGTATCAGGAATTAAAATCTGCATTAGTCCAGAGCAAGTCCCTTTTGAGTCATTCGTTGCTGGCTTAGGATGTTTCTTACGATGCTAATATATTTTCTGTTGTCATGTTTTCCTAGATTCAAGATGCTGCCTCGAAGGCGTAGAACCCCAGTTCTTTGGAATGAGGCTAGTGGTTCAGCTGCTCCTGCTGTACCGGTTCTTGCCCAGGCTGCACCTGTTCCTATTCTGCCTGTGGAGTTACCCGTTAGTCATGGACGGGCACTAAAAGAATTCCTGCTGTTCCATCCACTGACTTTCGAGGGTCAGTCAGATCTCGAGGCAGCGAGGGAGTGGTTGGATGCTACTGAGTGCATTTTCCGATGCATGGAGTGCACCGAGGATGAATGGGTTATGTTGGCCTATTTTCAACTTCACGGTACTACACGCATGTGGTGGACCTCAGAATGGGAAGTCGCTTCCGTTCCCGTCCGCTTCAACAGATCTCATGGGCTGAGTTCATTGCTGCATTTGAGCATGTTTATACTCTAGCCTGCCTGAAGTTAGCCAAGATGTACAAGTTTCGGGAGCTGACACAGGGCGAGATGTCGGTGCTACAATATCGCGATAAATTTATTGAGTTGGGCCAGTATGCACTGCATATTTTTGCCGATGAGACTGTAAGGACTCAGCTGTTTCTGCGTGGACTGAGAGCAGAGTTGAGCCTGCCACTGTTCGCTACACGTGTTGCTGAGCTGGATGCCGCTTATCAAGCCGCTGTCGCACTAGAGTTGGAGTTGGCGAGGACTCGAGGTTTTGCTCAGACTGGGATGGTGTCGTCGGTCGTGCCACATCAGCCGCCTCACCAGTCATCTGCTTCAGGAGTTTCTCCCGCCTTCTCTCCTGCCGATAGTACTCCTTTCTAGCAATCTCAGGGCAGAGATTTCCATCATAAGAAGAAGAGGAAGAGGTTTGATCAGTCGATGTTTTCCGAGCAGAGTCAGCAGTCGGGTTCGTTTGTTCGGCCGCGTTCAGATTCTGTCGTGTTTCAGCCGAGGATGTGTTCTAGATGTGGAGGCAGTCATCCGGGTGTGCCATGTTCTCTGCCGGTTGTATGTTATCGATGTGATCAGCCAGGGCACATTTCCCGTAACTGTTCGTTGAGGCAGCAGACGGTGCAGTTCACTCAGGCTTCGCAGTCGTAGCAACCGCAGTTCCATCTTTCGCCGCCACCTCAGCCAGAGGTTGAGAGAATCCTTTCTATATTGCTTTAATCTCATTCCATCATAGTTTAAATCCTGTAATCATTTTAATTTCATCGTGTCGAGTTTAAAATCTGTAATTTCGATTGGGGGACAATTCAACCCCCCCTTCTTGTCCGCTTATACCGTTAATCTGGGCCAACAATGGTCACATTCGATGCCCTTGTTCAAGTTGTAGAAACTTAAGGTGGCGTTCACCATGGGATGTGTAACATCATTTGTACATGAAAGGGTTCACGGATGGTTATACGAATTGGACGTGTCATGGTGAGGAATTCTTGAGGTATGAGCCCGACAATATTGCAGGCATAAGTGGGTATGTGGATATGGTTGTAGATACTACTAGTCCTAGTTGTAATGTTCATGAGGAACATGCATACATGGAAGAAGCACCGAATAAGACAGTCAGAAGATTTTATCAACTACTTAGGGATGCTGATGAGCCACTGTGGGATGATTGTGAAAAGCACCCTCGGTTGTCTGTAGTGTCACTGCTGTTGAATTTGAAATCTGAATTTCACTTCAATGAGTGTTATTTTGACCGTCTCCTCCTCTTGATCGAGAGTATGTTGCCTCGAGACGAGAAGTTGCCAGAAACTTTTTACCGTGCAAAAATGATGGTCAATGAGCTAGGGCTTGGATATGTAAAAATAGATGCATGCCCGAATCACTGTATGTTATATTACAAAGATGATGCAGATAAGATATCATATTCTATTTGTCACCATGACAGATTCAAACCTAAGAGAGGGGACAACTCAAAGTAAAATGATGTACCTTACAAGGCATTGCGATACTTCTCTCTTATCCCTAGGCTGCAGCGGCTGTATATGTCCTCAAAGATGGCTCGACATATGACATGGCACACCGAAAGAGTATGTCATGCTGACGATATAACCAGTCATCCTGTCGATGGTGAAGCTTAGACTCACTTAAGTCGTACTCATCTTGCTTTCTCAAAGGAGTCACGTAATGTTAGGTTGGGTTTATGCACAGATGGTTTTAATCCATTCGGTGGTTCAGTGGCATCTTATTCTTGTTGGCCAGTGTTTATGACACCGTACAACCTTCCGCCGAACATGTGCATGAAGCGAGAAAATTTATTTTTGTCCTTAGTAATTCTTGGTCCAAAAAGTCCCGAAAAAAATTTGGACAAATATCTCAGGCTGTTGATTGATGAGCTCAATTTATTATGGACTGATGGAGTTGTTACTTATGATGCATTTAGGAAGCAAAATTTTAATATGAAGGCTGCACTGATGTGGACAATAAGTGTCTTCCCTGCATATGAAATGCTATCTGGTTGGAACACACATGGAAGGTTAGTATGTCCTTACTGTATGGAAGATACTAAATCATTTGTGTGTATTATTGTCAATTTTCAGGAAATCTCGAAGATGACGAGAATGGGCTGGAGTGACGAGAGTGCTGATAGTGTTTATTAGATTTTTCCCAGTCTGTATACTTAGAAATGAATGTACTAGATTTAAATAGTATCAAAAGTCCTTGAAAGATATTTGTTGAGAATGTTAGATTATGAAATAAAGTTGTGATTGTGTCTATTCGTTGTTCATACTTATCATCTGAGTCTCTTGATCGACCCGCTCGATTAACTATTCACGTCCCGATATTCTACCTTGTTCGGGGCATGACAGATGGCGATGGCTGCTTGGGCAGCGCTTCTTGCTGCTGCTGGCTGCAAAGATCTAAAATAACTTTATGTATGGCGGCCCAATCAATCCTCTTCTTATCTTCCAGATCATAAAGATAATCTTGGAACTCGGGGCAATCCTCGACCAAATGCCCCTACTGGCAGTGAAATTCACAAAACTGAAGTATATTCCCGACCACGGGTTGGCAAGGCACAACCGAAGGGAGTTGCATTGCGTGAGTGGCCATCAAAGCCCTGAAGATATCGGTAAAATACTCTGGTAACAGAGAATAAGGAGCCTGCTTCGGGCAAGGTGGATGCCGAGGGATATGGGATGAAGGTGGAGAAGGTTGCAGAGACGGAAGCGGAGGCTGCATAGGCAATGGTTCATGGCGACTGGTGGAGAGACTAGGCGGAGACAAATGTGGAGCGGAATGTGGAGGTATGTAGTGGATAGCATCCACTTGTTCGGGATGTGGTGTTCCCTTGATTGGGGGAGATGGAGATGGGCGTGGATATATGGAAGCGAAAAACTGACTTATGGACGGTTGGCTCATGGGAGCAGACGGGTCCGTAGGAGCAGAGGGTTGACTCATAGAGGGATGGTATGGGGGAGCAGACGTGGATGGCAAAGTGTACGTGGACATGGAAGATGGGGAAGACTCAGTGTCAAGGAAATCTTGAAGTTGTTGACGAACGAAGCGGGCTCGGCTATAAAGTTGTTGCCAAGAGGTGATATCATCAAAAGCTAAGATAAACTGATACTCGTGCGTTGTATTGGAAATTGTCCCCCCTCCGGAATGTGTCCCGAGACTTGCGCGGTGAGGCGACGCCAGCGATCAGCAAAGGCTGAGAACTCCTCATTAGGCTTCATCTTCTCAGGGGCCAAATCCACCATAGAATGCTTGGGCCCAACCTGGTCTTGATATTGCTAAATAAACTTCTCTTGGACAACTTAAAAATTTATAATTTGCTCTTGCGGCAAAGAGAAGAACTAATCCCAAGCTAAACCTTCTAAAGACAGACCAAATAGATAAGCCATAAAGAGTTGGTGTAATGCCCCGAATTTTTTAGATATTTTTCAGATATTTTTTGTGGTTATGTTGAAAATTGCTAGACTGTTGTTATTAGGTTGGTGCATATAATGTTCATTCCTGTCATAAGGTCGATGCATTTTCTGGTCTGTGCAAGACTAAGGTCGATGCACATTTAGCCTGTGCAAGACCAAGGTCGATGCACATCCAATCTGCACAGGACCAAGTTAGTGCACATCTACACTAGTCTCTTATAAGGTTGATGCTAGTTACTGTTCATGCATATTCAAGATCGTAGCACATCCGCCTTGATCATACTATAAAGTCGGTGCACATCTTGGTTTAACTGCACATAAGGTCTGTGCACATCTTCTTGGCTTTCATACAAGTCAGTGCACATCATGTTACTCAGGTTAGACAAGTCGGTGCACATTTCAGGTTGCTGGTTATAAGGTCGATGCTACTCCAGTCTACACAAGAACTAAGGGTCGATGCACGTTTGCAAAGCTTGTGCATATGTGAATTCAAGGTCTGTGCAGGTTCTGATTCAACGAACAAGGTCGGTGCACATATAGTTCAAGTTAAGTCTGAGCACCTGGTGGACATTACAATAAACACGTGGGGAGCACGTTGAAGATCAAGTGACCACGTGCCACTCAGGCACGCAATCCAACTCACATCACTAGACGTGTGCTACCTGGGACTTCATTTGTCATGAAAAGATATGTCCACGTGGCATTCTCTCTGAGGACCATGATTGGAGAATATTTCTCTCCACGTGGAAGAATCTGGTTTCTTGGGGTCGTTAAACCTACGGCACTCTGTTCTATAAATAGAGGTAATAAGAAGCTGATCTAGAAGGGGGGGATGAATAGATCACCCTTAATGAAAATCACTGTCTCTCTATGATAGGGTCCTGTGTGCAGTCTCGCGAGAAGGCCTGCCGGCAATGAACCGTGTGTCCAACGTAGGCAATGCTGGATTCGTTGCGAAGGTGACTCATAGAGGTATCTTTAGCTTGAAGGGTGCACCCTAATGCCATGTAGATGGGATGGCGGCAGAGCAGGAAGCAGGCTCTGGTTCTGGGTAGACTAAACGGAGAAATAAGGAGAGGAGATGGAGAAGAGAGGGCGACACTTGGTAGGAGGGGAGGTGGGGGGGCTGGGCATCACACCCACCGCTAGGACGTCGCACCCTTCATAGATGGAGGCATCTCACCACTTGATCTTGCCCGTCTCAAGAGAACTCCAAGAAAGGAGAGGGAGCAGCTGTTGCTAAGCTTCCAAATGCCAATGTTTAAAATGTTATTTATAGAGGATAGAACCTTAATGATCCTCCTCACAAACCAAATGACCAAAGATGACCTTTAAAACCTAAAAATAGTGCAAAATCACACAAAAAATACATAAAAATAACAAGACTCGATATTAGCTCTAAATGAGCCCAATCGTGGAATTTGGGCCGGGCACTCCTCACGCGGCGCGGCAGTCGGAGCTAATACTAAGCAAGCAGGTGGAGTGGCGAATGCACGTACCTAGCCGTCCGAAGGATCGGCTCCGATCGGAGACTATGGCAAGCCGGGGAGCATGCGCACCCGACGGACACGCTGCGTCGGGGAGGCTTGATGTCATTCCTGCTATTACATGCACTATGCTCCACGTAGGGAGGGGGGGTTCACGGGGAGGTGAAACAATCGTTACATATACTACCCTCGCGCAGGAGGGGGGATCACAGGGAGGGGGTAAGCAATAGTCGCCCGTACGCCGGGCTTGGGCGTCCACTCACGACACAGCCAACTCCTGGGTGAAGACCAAGGGATGCTGACGGACGCCTGGAAGTTTGGTGTCGAGCTGACGGCGCTGGATGGGGACGGCGGCTGCTGCAGCAGGCCGGTGCAGTTCTGCTCGGCTGGACTGGTCGGTGCAGATGTGGTGCGACGGCTAGTACGGGTGCTGCAGAACTCCAATCATGGCGGGACCAGGTCAGGGACGTTGCCGACTGGGAGGTCTGCGAGCCCTCAGAAGGGGGCGGCCGTCTGATCACCTTGCTGGGCGTGGTCGCAGGAACGGCCGGCGTCAGATTTCTAGATGAACAGTAGGACAGGACGTCGAAGAATGGGGTGGAACTCCCAGCGCTGACATTGGAACGCAACAAAACCACTTGCGTTGGTTTCGTTTCGTTGAGGGCCGCAACGTTGGTGAAGGCAGCATGACCTGAAATGGACAGGAAGATGGGGTGTCGGGGCCGACTTGATAGTAGCTCATCCTAGGCAAACAGGGGCTCCGGGTCTGGTGTGCCTGTGGGAGATTAGACACCACTGACAGAGACGATGTCGAAAGCAGGTGGGACCACCTCTGGTGCGTCTGCACTTCGGAGGATCAAAACTCTCATGAAGAGAGCTCCGGCTAAATCGCACTGGGACGGGTAGTGGAGCTGTGACCAGATGGTGCTCTGGTTCATACCCGAGTCTGGCGCAGTTGCATGAGAACGGGCGGCGCGAACGGTTCTGAGGTCAGATCGCCGTGGGAACACTTCTGGAACGAAGCTGACTTGACGACGTACGACTCCACAGAAGGAAGCTTTGGCTTGTTCACACCGTGGATGCCAGGGTAGTCTCTGCAAGCTTGACCTCTGCTGCAGACTGGTTGCAGAAGACCGCAACGAGGCCTTCTCGATCCACGGGAGGGCGTAGTGAGGACGGGGAGGCTCCGAGATGCCGTGGACGCTTGGAGCTGTGGAGGGAAGACTTGAGTTACAGTAGGAGAGGGGGGCTGGGGCATGGGATGCAGGGGCTAGGGTTAGGGTTGATGGGGGGGCGCACAGGTTTGAGGAGGGTTTCTGTGATTTTTTCGATACCCTATTTCGGGATCAAACTGGGTTTTGACCATAGTATCTTTCATTCTGAGCGTCCATTGTATATTTTCTTTCTGAACTTGGGAATACTGTGTGAGGTGACTGTCTGCGTATAGTCATGTGTGTGTGGTGGTGCAATTGTTGTAGCGTGTGTGTGTTGATCCTAGGCTGCGGTCTGTGCAGTCGGATTGTGTTGGAGACGAAGTCTCTGTGTGTGGCTAGAGTTCATCTCCATGTGCTTCATTGTGATGCGAGTGAAGCCTCACCGATTTGGTGAGGGGTGGATGTAGGCGGACTGGGTGTCTGGTTGAACCACCTAAAAATTTCTCATGCTTTGTGGTTGTGTGCTTGATTGTTTATTCTATCTTTCAAAAACGTGTGAGTTCGGTGAGCTCAAGAGATTTTAACTCATCTTAGTTTAGTTCAATTTACATAATCTTGCTAATTTTGTAACTAATTTAAAATATGTCATTCTGATTAGGGGACAATTCAACCCCCCCTTCTTGTCTGTGCGCTATCTCTGGGCCAACACCTCCCTTAGTCTAGGGGCCGAGTGGCCTATCTCCACCCCACCACCGGAGCCTTTAGTGGACCAGAGTGTGGCTGCCTCCCTACTCCAACGTACGTGGGGGTATCTTTAGAGTGACCCTCTCCAGTCTCCGGAGGCCCTGAGGAGGCGGCTGGCAGACTGCACCCGAGGTTACCACAACCTTGGCTTCCCAAAGGAGCCCTAGATGATGGCATTGGCGATGATATGGGTTGAGTTCCTGTGGCTTCGACAGACATAGGAGCAGAGACCACAGTGCCTGGCCGCCATCAGGGAGGAGCAGGAGTGGCAGGAAAGGTTGGCGGTGGTTGTGGCCGAGCAGAGGGGCCACACCGAGGCAGCATACGCGCGCATCTAGGACCGGGCTGCTCAGCTGGGGGAGGTTGAGGGCACAATTGAGGCCTTGAGGAAGGCCTTGGAGGAGCAGCAGTCGACCACTGAGCATGTCCAAGCTGAGTGGCGGGAGGCCGTGAGCACAGCTGAGGCCAGCACTCAGGTCCTGTCAACTCTTGAGACGGAGTTTGTAGCTGCTCAGTCTCGCTTGATGGCACTGGAGGAGAGCGATTCCTGACTCTGTTATACTTGTTATTTTTTGTTGTTTTTTTTGTATATGCCATTGTTGTACTCTGTCTGGTTGCACAGATTTTTGTTACCCCATGGGCATGTCTTGGGCTCCTTTGTAGAATATGAATGATAGAGTACTGGATTTCCTTTTGTCACCCCTTGTGTCATCCCACCATTTCTCTTGTGGACTAAAGCTAGATGTATTGACTGGCAACCATGTACTGCTTGTCATGGTTGATTCTTCTATTATAACCTCGTTCACTATTTTCTTTAAGCAAAATAAATCCACAAGTGTTTTTCAAAGGACTCCAAAGTTTTTAACTCTAAAAATTTCTTCTTCCCTGTGGATTCGACCCGTGCTTGCCATAGTACTATGTTCTCTTTTGATCATTTTGTGCGAGTTCGATTTTAAGATTGTTAGCGCGTGTGTAGTAACGACATACATTTGTGCGTTATCAGTTGTCCAGAGTGTGGTGGCTTCGAGCCACCTATTACTCCGTGTTACTCGCAATGGTGCGTGCATAATTTTCTGACTCCATGTTCTGTGACCTATCCACTAGTCGTAGCTTCCACGACACGCGTCTGTCGGCCCACTGGGAGCACTGGTGCGGCATACCCGAGTTAGACGGTGAGTAGGCTGGTTACCGTAGGGCCCCCGCATATTGCCGAGTCTGGACTGGTGGGAGAATTACCAGCTAGAGGACAGACCTAGGACATATGGTCTGAGTGTGCACACGAGACTGAGGGTTCAGACCCGCGCTGACGAGTGCGACCTCAGCTACTCCTTATTTTATGGTACTTCTGGTTACTTGGTGTGTCTGAGTCTCGCGCCCGGGACATTTTAACTAGACACTTGTGACGCGGTGTAAGACGTCAGGGGATGCTTCCGGTCGTTCTTCTAGTGGGCGGTGCTCCCGTCACGTGACGTGAGTCGTCGTGTCTCAATTTCTGTTTCTCGTCTGCGCGATGGAGTTTCGTGTGTGGTTTCGGGAGCGTTCCCATAGTCGAGGTCTGGGGTTTTCGGTGACCGTCACCGAGGGCTTTTCCTAGACAGCGTTGAGTTCACGACGGTGAGGTCATGACTGTGTTTTCGGACTGTGTGGTTTCGGCTCAGGCCCTACTGTGAGGGCAGGTTTTCGCGACTGGGACGTTGTGACATTTTCCTAGTAGTGTGGCTAGGGTGGTTCGTATCTGGTTGTCCCCCGACCGTGGGATCGAGATATCGGGTGCATGACCTGGTTGTCCCCCAACGGGAGACCGGGTCATGTTTTCCAGTACGGTAGGAGTAGTTGTAGAGCCGAGGTTTCACCGGCCGCCATAGTTTCTATTCCTACTATTGTTGTTATTCTTTTCTGTAGTTACTACTTTCCGTACCACCATTGTTCTCAGTTGGGATTCTGCGAGATCCCTACTGAGCTAGTGACAGGAGCCTCACCCCAGGTTTTCAGGTGCAGCGGTTCTTCCTCGAGATTCGAGGGAGCTGCGTGGAGGTTCTTAGTTGCCAGCTTGTCGGGCCGAGTGTTCATTTGGCATGCGGTACGTTTTACTGCTTTAGACTGTACTTTTCATTAGACTGAGTGCTCTTTTCCCCCTCCCCGTCGATGTATTCTCTCCCCCTTCACGATTTCTACTTCTCTGCATTTTTTTGGATCTGTAATCAACCACGGCACGATATCACTCTAACCAGTCCATGCCTAGGATTGCATCGTACTCGGCCAACTACAACGCATACAACTTCGCTGGCAACTATCGGTCACTGACGATAACCGGAGAATCTTCCAAGCAAAATGGAGTGGACATGAAATCTCTAGAGGACAACTCAACGAGCAGATCACAAGGTGACTCGGTCACCGGCTCCTCGAGACGAGCAAGGAAATTCTCAAAAATAAATGAATGAGTGGCACCTGAATCGAATAGCACACGAGCAGGACGACCAAAAATCAAAACCGTACCTTCTACAAGATTTGACGCAATTGCTTCTGCACGAGTGATATGCGTGATCCGGCTTCTCGACTTCTGGCTAGAGGCTGCAGAAGATTGCTGGGAAGAAGTAGGAACTTGCAAAAATGATGGCTAAGGCTAAGGTGGTGCAGGAAGGTGAAATTACGACTGCTGCGACTGGGTGACCTGTGAGAACTGTGTCAGAACTAACTTCATCGGGCAATCTCGGACAACGTGACCCAGCTGATCACAGTGATAGCAAACCACCGGTAAGGAACAGGGTACACCGGGATGGCTGCCACCACACCTCAGACATGGTCTCAACTGACTCACATGAAACTCAAGACGCTACAGATACGGAGGAACAGGCTACTGCACGGAATCGAAAGACACTGACTGCTGTGGCACAAAACCCGAAGGTGCTTGACGGTTGAAACGCTTCTTAGATTTTTGAAACATCCACCTCGATGGACCACCGAAAGTAGCCACGACAGACGGAACACCAGGTGCTGACGGCTGATAGGACTGTTGGTATGGCACAAATGGTTGAGCAACAATGGACTGAGAAAACATTGCAGACCTCACCAAATCAAGCTCAACCGCGACCGTTGCCTGATATGCATCTTCCATGACAGTGACACGGGTAGCAAGAAGTGGAACTCTCAACTCGGCTCGCAAACGTCAGAGAAACTACTCGGTCTTCAAGGCTTCATCAGCAATAATATACGGTGCATACCGACCCAACTCGATGAACTTATTTTGATATTGCAACACGGTCATCTCACCCTACACCAGATCCAGAAATTGGTGCATCTTTTCCATGCGAAGACAGGCTGGGCTGTAGGTACACTCGAAGGTAGTCACGAACTCTGTCTAGGTGATCTGACGAAGTGGTTGGGAACGGAAGGCGACTTCCCATTCCGAACTCCACCACATCAATACTGCACTCTGAAGCTGAAAAGTAGCGAGCATCACCTTCTCATCCTCCGCTCATTCCATAGACGGCAATACACGCTCAGTCGCCTCGATCCAAATCCTGGCAGCATCCGGATCTGACTGACCTTCATATGTCAGCGGGTGGAAAATCCTACAAGTCACATTCTTCAAATGATGGCCCAGTTGGATCCGGCCCAACATCAGGCCCTTTACCAGACCTTGCAGGGGTCAGGTGCCCCGTCTCCCATGATTTCATAGGGTCTGTTTACTACTTCCATCTCTCAGTCTAGGGTTGATGGGCTCGGGGCTACACCTGCTTCCATTGATCTTACCCTAGTCCATCCCAAGATCTTCCATTTCTCCAATCTGGAGGTGAGCCAGTCCTCTGGTTCGGCCCCTCAACCTCTCGATAAAGGGAAGACCGCTCTTCCCTCATCTATCCAGATTGATCCTTACAGGTTCATTCCCTCGACGCCGCAAGTCCTTCTTGGCCCGGTCGATTTTGCTCACCTTCAGCATGAGGTGGCCATGCTTTATTCTAATTTGGGTCATCCTTCGGCCCAATATACTTCTTACGGGCTTCCCCCTTCTTCCGTCTACCCTTTGGCTCCTCGATTTGAGCCCGCTCCTTTCACCCCACCTACTCCATCTCGAGAGTAGGAACTCCTTGATAAGTGGGCTGCCATGCAGCAACATCTCGATTTCTTGGCAAATATTTCCATTCCTAGCTTTCACAACATTCGATTCCCTCGTCAATCTGAGCTCCCTACGTACCGCAAGTAAGACGGGAATAGCAACCCGTATATTCATGTTCGAATCGACGTAGTTTCAATATGGTGATTGCTTCATGGTGTATTTGTTCCGCCGATCATTGGATGGAGTCACACTAGAGTGGTTTTATGCCTTGCCACTGGAAGATGTTGAGAGTTTCAAAGTTGTCAAAGAGAAATTTATTCAGAGATTCCAGTACCAAGTCAGCCCAGAATATTCTTTCACAGATTTGGTTGCCGAGAAAATGAAGGCGGATGAGGATTTCGCTACTTATGCTGACAGATGGAGGCAGATGGCTGCCCACGTGCCCGGTCATATTCCAGAGGAAGAAAAGGTCAAGTTGCTTATCTCCAATACTACAACTACCATCCGTAACATCTTCACCATGAATGATATCACCAACATGCACCAGTTATGCAGTCGGGCGAAGTTCATCCAAACCTAGTTCAAAGACTCCCCCATCCACACTCTCTTTAAGGCCCCAAAGCCCAAACATAATAGAAAACCTCAGGGGCCAGTCACCGAAGGTGTCCAAACTAATGAGTAGGTGTAAGCCGTTGCCTTCCCTTTCCCCAATCAATCCCCTCCACTCCACTTCCAATAGCCTCCATGTAACCCTCAGTTCCCTGCTCCACAAAATGCTCAACCTGTTTTCCCTGCTCCATAGAATGCTCAACCCATTTTCCTTGCTCCACAAAAAAACCTTCTTTCCCCACTCCCTAATACCCACAACAACCCCCACAATACCACAATGTCCCTCCACCTAACGGCTATGCAACCAAGTGCCCAGCTCTAAAGAGGGCACAATATCCTCCTTCACCCAAGTCCCTCCCATATATCTTCTACGCTCTCATGTCCATTGGTGCAATTCAACTTCCTCTGGAGGGGCCTAAGTGGAACCTGGCCATTGATCAGCCCAAATACTGCATGTTCCACCGGTAACTCGGGCACACGATAGAGAATTGTTTCTAGTTCAGAGATCTTGTGTAAGACTTGCATGAAGGGCAACGCATTGATTGGGCAGAAATGCATAAGGCCATCATTAAAATCAAATAAAAGAGAAGGCAGACGCCGAGACAACAAGTACAGTAGCAAGCACCGCAGCCACAGTCGTAGCAACAGCAACAGCCTGCGTAGGATATGGGGATGCACCAAAACCCCATGCCGAATCATCTGCCCGCTCCGCAGCCTCAACAACCGGCGCCGGCTCAGGTCAACCTTGTTCAACACTCGGCCCCCGATGTCGGGTAGTCTTATGATAATGAAGCCTCGGTTCAACGGCTCATGTCCCTCCACCATACTTACCGCAACCCTCCCCCATCTTCTACACCCGTCATCCTCCCACTCAACCATCAAACTCTTCCATCATCCGCAACCTCTATTCCTTTTAAACCCCTCATTGATGCGGGACGACAATGAGACTCGATGGACTTGTGCGAATCTTGGACTCTAGACAATGTGACCAGTGACTACACACATGATTCGGCACCTAACGTGGTTCCAGAAGAGGCAAGCATGTCCCAAAAAAGAAGCACTCACTCACGATCGTCCCCAGCGAGGGAAACGCATCAGTCAGCACGGTTGAGTAACCAGCTTGAGTCTGGGGTGGTCAGCTCACTCTCGTGCTCGGAACGAGTCACGGGATGGGTCACAGTGGTGACTAAAGTAAACTAGCTAGGAACCTAACTAATGCACATGCAATGGCTTCTAAAGTGTATACCAGCGAAGCAAGTAAGACCAAGAGGGAGGCAAGTGCACCTCCATGCTCGGGGCGTGGGGAAGACTTTCCGACTGAGATCTGTGACTCCCAGTACAAATATAAATATTAAATTACAGAATTGATTCTAGGCCCACTCCAAGTAGGGAGGTAACAGGCGACATGTAGCGTCGGGGAGGACCAATCTCGGGTTGACGGGTAGCAGTAGAGATGCTCGGGTGGGTGGCGAGCAACGATCCCGGTTCTGTGAATAGTTGGTCGACAGGGCAGCGACTGAGGACTTCCAAAGGGGCGACGATCTCCGGTAAGCTTCTGAAGGCGGTGGATCACCTGCATGATGGTAGTGGGTACCTGGTCGTCCCCTAGGCGCGACGATTGCTGAGTTGCCTCTAGCTTATTTTCTGAGGAATTTCTCAGGTCACCCCTTCTAGCTATCCGGGCTCTGGACAGTGCTTCGCGCCTCCACGAGAACGGCCGCCACGGCTAGGCATGATGTCAGACTGAGGCGGGGCCAGCGCCATTGCGAAGCTATCTCTGAGTTCTACTATCCCAGGCTGAGGAATGATTTTTCCTAAGGGCAGAACCATCCGTGGTGGAATTTAAGTCTGACTGATTCACAGACCCAAAATAGACAGGGTTGAAAGGAGTCTTGACTCAAAACTTGGATTGACTGGAGGGGAGGCGATGGATCTGGGAGGTAGGATTTTCATGGCTGAGAGAGGGGTCAGTGGGGGATGTGCCAGAATTTTGTTATGATTTTATGAGATGGTTTTGGTGGGGAATGGATTTTAAGGTGGGGAGGGGGTCGAATCTGGTCTGCAGAGGCAGAACTAGATCTACCCGGAGTATTAGTTTTTAGTAGGGGAAAAAAGGGGCTAAAAATGGCGGGAAACTTTGTGGATGTGGGGTTCAATGGGCCGAAGTCCCAGTCCAATTTTGGGCTTGTTCTGAAATGGGGAAGAGGGCCAAAGGGGGAAAGAACTAGGGTTCTAGAACACAGATCTACACAGAGACTAATCTGTGTGGGTTGGGGGAGTAAAAGGGGAACGAGGGGAAAATGAGGTTGTAAATTCGTGGGGATTTTTCTGGAGATAGGGATTCACGTGGGGACCCTACCTTGAAAATCTCATCCTTGTCAGATTTGGGACCTGAGAGAGAAAAATCTAGTATCCAACCACTGTCCAGCAAGCAACAGTTCTGGACAACAACTCGAAGGAGGGCTCGCGGTGGCTCGTCGGCGGCACAAACGGTGGCGGTGGCGACAGTGATGATCTCTGATAACCAGAAGAAGAAGGTAGACCTTCTACTGTCACCATGTTTCCCTCGCGGCTTCTATTCTTCGAGTGTTTGGCCCTGGCCTTTCGGCTAATCGAGCCATGCAAGAGGCGTAATAGTACCAAACCAAGTAACTAGTCAGAGTAACACTCGTCAGTGTTAGTCCAAGCCTCTGACCATGTGTGCACACACTGACTCCTGCCTGAGCCAGTCTCTAGCTAGTTTTTCCTCTTAGTAGGATGCTACTGTTGGCCGAGGGACCATAGAACTAGCTTAAAAATCGTGTATTGAGAATGCCCCTCCACCTCTTCCAGGTGGGCCGACACTAGGGGTCGCTGGGCTATGACTAGTGACTTCATCACAAGGAAAGTGAAAGTAAGTTTACTGGGATCTAAAAGTAAGCCATTGTTTTATAAAATAACTATATGGAATGCATTATAAAATGAACATGCAATATTTAATATGTCAGAGGGTGTAACGGTCTAACACTACCCTGTCACAGAGTGTGACGATCGAAGGGTGGTGCGCTACATAGGCTGTGACGCACCCCCATAGGGCCGTTAAATTCACCCGAACATCTAAAATCTATAGTTTTTCTACTACAGACGATAACGCACCAGGAATGGCGCGCTACACGGCTCTGATGGTCACACGATATACCGTCAGGCCAACCATCCTATTGGGTCAACGAAGGGTCAAAGGGCTGTAACAGTCGAAGGTCTAGCCGTTACCGAAGCTGTGACACACCTATATTGGTCCGCCACAGTACTGTAACGCATCCAACGAGGACCGTTACCAGTGTGACAGCTCCTAGAAGGATCATCACACCGTCTGGGTTGCGAATGAGCGAAGTTCAAAATCGAACCCCCTCCCGATCTACCGAAATCGATGGGAATCGCTATAAAACCTATTTACCTGCCAAACCATGCATCCACAACAACATTCTAACGCTATAAAACTCAGCGACGATGTTCATGGTGGATTAAAACATAAAAATTATGTTCATGGCACAAAAAATGAGAAATAGACAATGGGCATGCTATAAAGACATAACGACGATGGACATGGCATGGGAAATGCTCCTAGCGAGCTCGGGAATCCATCTCCCTACCTCATTCACACCGATATCGCCGTTCGGACTGCATGCAAGGGAAGAACCTCCACCGGTCCTCTCGTCCCGTCTCGCCTCCACACATCGTGAATCGCCACGAGGTGGGCGTCAACGCGCTCCACTTCCCACGAGGAATCCATCGGTACCAATCCCGCCTCTGTCCACGGCCCGACTAGAGCACACCCCAAAGGAGAGAGAGAGGGGGAGCCGTGCGAGAGAGAGAGGGAGTGAGGGAGAGAGAGAAAAGTGAGTGGGAGAGAGAGATCGGTGGTGGGGAGAGAGAGAGTTAAAATTCTTATAACATTTTTTTTTATTTTTAACCTTTTATTGCCATTTAACCCCAAAAGAACCAAAATTAGATAAATACCTAATTAATTGTGACGGCGACGATCAAGTTGCTCTTCGGATTGTGGATGTGCTTGCGAATTAGGTCCGAGGGTCATCGTCCATTGCTACCCACTTTGTGTCACATCACAAATTGTATGGACTTGACCAAAGAGAGGTAGCTATGCTAGTGGTTGATGCACTAGAGACTCTAAATGCCATGGCCCTAGGACAAGACTTAGTAGAGAGAAGTCTAGAACTTTCTCTTATACCAATTGATGTGAAACGACCTAGGATGGAGGTGGTGACACACTAAAGAAATGCAGCAACTAGACCGAAGACCCCTTGGACCTAGCAAGCAAAACACAATTCACCGAACCGATGGCTTCACTCGAGCGGACTCACCCGCTAAGCGCACTCTCTTTCCCGTAGGCATCCCGGTGATGGTGGTGAGGGTCCGGGATGGGACCTCGCTACTCCTGGGATTGGCTAGCCTAAGATTGAACCCCTAAGGGTCCTAGGATGCCCACTCTCGGGGGTGGCCAGCATGCCGAGGGCGTGGGATGTAATGGCTCTCTCACAACTCACTCGCAGTAGTCACTCACACAATAGTAATTCGGGATAGGGCACTCACTTACCATCTGACGGCAATAGCGACAATACTAAACTAGCAATGGAAAGAAACCAGCAAGGGGGATAACCGAAGCTCACCTGGCCGATGTGAAGACACTGATCCCGACCGGAGACGAGGGCGAGCGAGGAAGCGTGCGCTTACCCGCACACCGCGCCGATGAAGCTTCAATTTGAAATTTTAATTAACATGCACTACATCCCTTGCAAGGGGGTTTCACTAGGGGTGGGGATTTGTTTTACAACCCAAAATGTACCTCCACGTAGGGAGGGGCGGTCAGCCGGCCAGACGGGGTGGGGAAAACTATGCTAGAAGCCAAAGTGGAAGAAGATCGTCGGTTCTGCCAGCTCTCAGGAATAGCCTGATAGGTAGTCGTTGTTGGTGCTGCCACGGGCCGTCCCGAACTCCGTTGGTGATGAAACCAGCTCCAAAATCTCCGGGGCTGGCCCAGGAGGATGCCAAAATTTCTGTGTATTTTCTTATCGATGACGACGGTCAGAGGATCGGGATCAGGGCTACTCAGTTCTGAATCTGTCAGTACCAAGGTTGCTACTGCTGAAAGGAGAGGACACCACAGTTGCTCCTATGCTCCGATGCAGGCGAAGCCAAAACCTTTGTGTTCGTGGTCGAGTCCTCTTCGAACGGAGACCTATGGGACCACCGACAGAGGTCGGACCAGACAAGGAGACCCCAAACAATGACACGGTATCAGGCCAATCCCAAAGGGGACTGACCCTGCGCACTCTAGGGAGGAAATTCGGAACATACTATTCTAAGATCCAAATGGGGCCCTATTTCTTGGTGATTTGGAGCCGACTAGGGGACCTTGCCGAGGACCTCCGTAAGTCCCCGTGAGCCGTGGATTCCCACACGGACGTCGGGCTGGTTGTACCATTGCCACCCCCAGTCTAGGGTCCGCATACGTGAGAGTGAGAGTCCCTTAGAGTAAGCCAGTTCCCCCCTTCCTACCCAGGCTAGGCACCTAGTGGTCGAGTGAACTTGCATTTTAATTAAATCCACTAATACTCTAAAGGGAAAATTGGTAAAAAAAAGTTGCCTGCATCATTTGAAAATTTGGTTGTATAATTGGTTGATTCTTCTCTCATCTCCCCCCTCCATTGTGTGTTTGTTTTATTGGTCTGTGTGCTTTAGACATTGGTTAGGGCTGTTGGTTTTCTCTTCCTTTACAGTAGTTATAGTGCATGTGGAGCTGCCTCCGTCCCTCAGGATCATCTCCTAGGGGCAACCCTCACTTCATTTCCAACCTCAATCCCCTGTTTGACTCCTCTGAAGTCATATCTTCTTTTGATCACTCTCATGCCCATGAGGACTCCCTTCCTCAGGGACTTCTGGCTGACCTGTCTAGGGTCGTTTCCTTCTCGGGGAGGGAGGGGTCCGCTGCTCCTCTCCCGTCTACCACTGCTTAGGGCACCCAGTCCTCCCTTCCTGATTCCTCCAACTCGGCTAGTCATATCTTACATATGATGGCCCAGCTAGATCCTACCCAACTTCATCTCATTAAACAGGCTCTAGGGGCAGAGGCCCCGCCTTCAGTACCTCCTTCTGGCACGCCTGCTGCCACCACCACTGCTTCCCCCGCTCATGGGTTAGGGGCCACTCCGCCCGCTATTGATCTCACCCCTATTCATCCTCAGACTCTTCGATTCCCCAATCTGGAGTCAGGCCCAGCTTCTACTTTGGCCCATCAGCAGCTTGATAAGGGGAAGGCCCAGATTCCCCCATCAGTCTATTCGGATCTTCCTATCACTATCTCTCCAGCGTCGTAGGCCCTGGGGGCCCCGACAAATTTTACCCGTTTGTAGCTAGGGGTAGCCTAGCTTGCTTATTCCGACATGGGCCACTCCTTGGCCCATTATACGTCCTATGGGCTTCCCCATCCGTCGATTTATCCATCTGCTCCTCACCTGTCGCCTCCTTATACAGCTTCTGCTCCTCCAGCTCGAGAACGGGAAAGTCTTGATAAGTGGCCTGCCCTGCAGCAGCAGATCGACCTCCTCTATAAGAGGGTCGGCCCACAGTCTCCCACTGATATCCCCGTTCCCAACTTCAGGGACATTCATTTTTCACCTCAGTCTGAGCTCCCCATTTATCGAAAGTATGACGGGAATGGCAACCTATAGCAACCCTAAATTTTCGGGTTGACCCGGACAGGTCACGATACTCGAGAAGCAAATTACTTCCACATTAAACTTTAAATTATTACTTTAATTAATATTACGCGTGTAATTTTCATTCATTATGCATCCCTTCGACAAACTCCTCCAACCCTTACGAGATCTCATTAGCCTCTTGGGTGGCTTCCCCGAGTTCTTGGTATCGGTAAATCGATAATATCAATTTATCGGTGTCCGGATCTCCCAGGTCGTTACACAGGCTGCCCCCCAAGCCACAGTGCAAGGTTCGTCAAGCTGTACGAGATTAGGTGGTTGTAGAGCGTTGGGCTATAGGTGTAGGGCGACGTGTAGGGTTGGTGGCAAGGGAATGTGCAATGTGCGATGTGTGACACGCAGAGGCCATGATAGAATGGGGTGTCATACCAACCCACCTCCCGATATAAGCCTCATGTCATGCATCGCACTGAGGATTGGGGCCAAGTGACGTGGGCTCTTTGTATGAACCGTTGAATCAAATATGTGGCATCTTCCTGACGCATCTAGTGCTTCCCACCCAATTTTGAGTTGCAACCGCATTAGAGGCGAAGCCAATGTTAATCTATCATGCGCGTACCACTAGTCTTGTGCGTTACCTAGCACACCTTGGTCTGAGATTGGCTACCCTTGCATGCCCTACCTAGCAATCTGTGACAGGGCGTAAGTGGCACAATGCAACCCCCAAGCTTGTAGGACCTAGCGGTAAGACTGCCACAACATAGCCCTAGGTGCATCCAAGCGATGACCTTAGCCTCGACTAAAGCTCTCCACATAAGTTGAGGTGCAGCCAAATACTGGCTTTAGCCTCGGGACCCCAACATGTAATCTTGACATAGTGTCAAGTGTAGTCAATTAACGGCCTCAGCCCCAAGGGCTGCAAGATTTTACTTTTTGGCTTGACCGAACGATGGCCTCAACCACGTACATCACCATGCATCCTCACTCTCGACTGAACAACGACCATAGCCTTAAGAATTTTCTAGTTGATAACCTTAGGCTCGACTGGCTAATGGCCTCAGCCACTGCTATCTCTCGACGTTGTGACCTCGAATTTAGCATTAGACACATAACAGACCCACATTACTTGGGAGACACGACAGTCGCGACTCACTAACATACCACCCCTACTGTGTACAAGCTGGCGCACCTCACATTGAGGGCTGGGGATGAAGTGATGTGGGCGTACGCTTCTTGCCACCTTCATGTTTTAAGTCCAAATCCAACTTGATAACAGGCATTAGATCCACACAACGCCAAATCCAATGCAATGTTCCCTCTATTATCATCTAGGATCCCACTCCAGATTCCACTCACTTCTATCGCTTCGGATTCTATGAGTTTCCATAACTAGTTCTGAGTCTACTTAGGATTTGCCTCCTACTCTACCCACGATCATGACCGAAGCAGAGGCTAGGGACCAAAGAGCCGAGCTCCGCTGGTTCGGCCAGTTTCTAGAATAGCCAGATAGGTAGTTGAAGACGACGCCACCGCAGTCTCTACCGAGCTCAGAAATGGTTGAAACTGGTGCCAAAATTCTGTGACTTGACCCTGGAGGACGTCAGAATTTTTGTGGAATTTTCTGTCAATGTCGTGGCCGAGATAGCATCTGGAATAGGGCTTGACTGCTCTGGTTCTGATTGCTCCCAGAGTGATGCTACTAGAAGACCGGGGTGCCACGAACAGTCCTGAGTTCTTTTGAGTGTGAGACTGGTGCCGTTACGAGCGCGATCGGGCATTCTTCGAGTAGGGGCCAACGGCGCCAGCGGCAGATGTCAGAGCCGATCGCGAAGGCTGGAACACTGGAGGGTGGTTGACTTAGGATCAGGGAGACTGACCTGGCGCACCAGGGAAGAGAAATTCAGAACTCTTGATGCCGAGGTCCGAAATTAGCTCCGCTTCTTGGGGATGGGAGAGGACTTGAAGGAGTAGCCCTCAGCCAAGTTTCACATCAAGATCTGCAAGGGAGTGGCCATGGTCGAGCTTCTTCTAGGGCTCTAGTTCTCTGCCTAGGTGGTCCTGCATAGTCGGGGAAGAATCACTCTCACGGACAGCTCGGTGCTTGGAAGAAGACGAACCCACCTCGCCTAGAAAGCTCTCTGGACAACCTTTCCAGTGGTATAGGATTTTCCACCAAAAGGATTAGGGAAGGGCTGGAGACAATGCTGCTTCTAGGGCCCTAGTCTGTTGCCTATGAGCTGCACAGGGTATGGTGGTGTAAGGGGATGATAGTGGGGAGATGGCGTGGGAAGGGGATGGGGCATCCCCTGACTGTTATGGGGATCAATGGGTGGTCTAGCCAGGCTAGGAGATGTTGTGCCCCTTGGGCTTTGATGATGGTGTATTATTTTGATGATTGCAACTCTCTGAGTCACCACATACGATTGCATGTATGCTTGAGATGTGAATGGCATTTGCTTTGATTTGTCATTAGTTGTAGGAGTCTTCCCAGCCTGCTTTGCGGGGTGCGGAGTTGCAGCATGCCTGCCTTTCTTGAGATGAATGGTATTTGCTTGAGATGCTCTGATTCACCACATAAGATTGCATGTATGCTTGAGATGAATGGTATTTGCTTGAAGATGAATGGCATTTGCTTGAGATGAATGACATTGATGCCTTATTACTAATGTCTTCATTGCTCGTGCATCTAGGCTATCCAGCAGATAGCTTGGTCAGTGCCCTGTGTATAAGGGTTTGCCTATTACATTTGGTGCTGCAAGTCTGTGCATAGTCAGTGCATATAGGCGGTCTGCATATGTTCAAGTCATTGCAAGTCTTAGCTAGGTCAGAGCATGCATGTGCACTGACTTTAGCCCATGTACACTGACTTGGCCTGCATGTGCACTGACCTTGCCAGCATGTACACTGACCTTAGCCCATGTCCACTGACCTTAGTCCGCATGTGCACTGACCTTAGTCTGCATGTGCACTGACTTTAGCCCATGTACACTGACTTGGCCTGCATGTGCCCTGACCATGCCAACATGTACACTGACCTTGCCCTTTACATATTCCATAAGTACACTGACTTTGCCTGCATGTGCAACGACCTTAGCCCATGTACACTGACTTTGCCTGCATGCGCATGGGCCATGCATGGACTTACTCCCAGTTGCGTGGACTTCATCCCAGCCTTGCACGGACTTCGTCCCACTTTGCATGGACTCAACCCCAAAAACTTGCATGGACTTCGCCTGCACCGCGTGGACCTTGCCCTAAACATATGCACGGATCTGTCTACACTTGCATGGACTTTGCCTTCACCCTTTGCACGAACCCCATACATGCTGCACGGACTTTGTCCAACCTCGCATGGACTTCGCCTTCACCCTTTGCACGAACCCCATACATGTTGTACAGACTTCATCCAAAACCTGCATGGACTTAACCCCAGATGTGCATGGGCTTTACCCAACTTGCATGGACTTTGTTCAAACCCATGTGGACTTCATTTAACCCCGTACACATCTTGCATGGACTCAGCCCAGGTCTACACAGACCTTGCATGAACACGGTGCACAGACCTCGCCCAGTCTGCACGGACCTAACCCCAGCGTTGCATGGACTCACTCCCCACATGCATGGACTCGGCCCAGTCTGCACGGACTTAGCCCAGACCTGCATGGACTTTGCCTAGACTCGCATAGACTTTGTCCAACCTGCATGGACCTCCTCACCTGCATGAACCTCATCCCATGCACGCACGGACTTGCATCAGCCCAACCTTTACCTGCATGAACCCAGCCCTCATTGCACAGACTTACTCCCAGTTGCATGGGCCTTAACCCCAGACGCGCCCAGACCTGGTTCAAGGCGGCACGGACTTTACCCTGCACGGACCCTTAACCTAGCACACTCATTTGCCGGTGCACTCCTAGCCCGGCACACTCCTTAACCGGTGCACTCCCCAGCCCCTTCATCGGCACGCCTTCCTCGCCTTGCCTGGTACACTCTCCAACATCCCTTGCCGGCACGCTCGCCTCACCGCCCGGTGCACTTCATCCCTTAGCTTGGCCGGCACGCCATGTCCGCCTCCTTCGCCGGCACAGCCCTCCCCCCCAGCCTTGGCCGGTGCACCCTCCAGCGCCTTTCACTGGTACGCCTCCCACGCCTTCCCCGGTACACCCTTTTGGCGCCTTCGCCGGCACGCTAGCCCCAGCTCGCCGGTACACCCCTTTAGCAAGACGGAGTAGCAGGCCCTTCTCTCTTCTTCTCTTCTTTTCTTCTGTCTTCTCTGGAGCGCCGCCCCGATTCTTCCTTTGTGTGTATTTTTTGTCTTCATCGAAGCGAGGGGGTTTTATACCCTGGTGGCGGTGGCGTCTAATGACGGGCGACATTAATGGGAGTTGACTCTGGGTTTGACTCAGATCATGGGAGTGCCTCGCGTGCCGGCACCACAGGGTGACACCTCAGCTAGCCCCGCTGCGCGTCGAGGGTTATAGGTAATGGCCAGTGTATCTTCTGCCGATCGCACAGGTTTAATGGGTGCAATGCATCACTGGGTGAAGAGCAAAGTGAGCTACATCGGGTGGATGGGCTGAAAGGCGTGCGGTTATGGATACAATGCTCGGCATGCTACAGTGCTCGGTCGTGCTACAGTGCTCGGTCGTGCTACAGTGCTCGGTCATGTTGCAATTCCCGACCACGATATAATGCTCGGCCATGCTATCATGCTTGGCCATGCTACAGCGCTCTGCCACGATATAATGCTTGGCCATGCTATAGTGCTCGGCCGTGCTACAATGCTCGGCCATGCTACAGTGCTCGATTGTGCTACAGTGCACAGCCATGTTGCAGTGCTCGATCACGATACAATGCTCGGCCATGCTACAGTGCTCGGCCATGCTATAATGCTCGGCCGTGCTATAGTGCTCGGCCGTGCTACAGTGCTCAGCGACGCTACAGTGCTCGACCATGCTATAGTGCTCGGCCAAACCAACGGGGCGTGCCGTTGGAAAAGGCAAGAAGCGTGTCGTTGGAGATGGCACTAGGGTGTGTCGCTGGCAGAGGCACTTGGCTGTGCCGTTGGAGGAGGCACTTGGGCACACCATTGGAAGGGCTGAGGAAGTGTGCCACTAGTGGGCTTAAAAAGGTGTGCCGCTGGGGGCACCAGGGGAGTGTGTCGATGGAGGGCACCAACTAGTGTGTCGCTGGAGGGCCCACCAGGGCGTGCCGCTGGAGGTCATCAACTGGTGTGCCGCTGAGGGTCTCTTAGGGGAGTGTCGCCGGAGGCTGGATGAACCCATTACCGACAACGGTTGCAGCCGGTTGATTTTTCTTCAGGAACTCGGGGATTGTGAATCTCCTGGGGGTGGTTCTTCTTCACTGTCAGGACTCTGATGATGGCTTCCTGACAGTGTACATATTCGGGGAGTTGTTTCTTGCTTCCCCACAAGGGCAGTAGCAACCTTCGGAGTCTGGGTGTTCCATCTCTCTGGGGGATTCTTTCTTCAGCTCTGACGTTGACGCGGGGTCGGGAGAGATGTACAAACAGATGAAATTTTACGTGTCCACAAATACCCCCCACCCGCTGGCAGCGAGGGTGAAGGATGAAACAAGCGGTGAAGGTGGATAGCATGGGGTGGGGTGCTACCTCATTACCTATGGGTATGTGGCTCAAGGTCATGGCTCCTAGGGTGTAACCCAAGTCAAGGACTTGGTGGATGGGGTCAATCATGGTGGGTTGGCGTAGGAAAAGGTGGGTGGTGGGTAAAGTGGTTGGGTCACATAGGTTCCTTGACTCCCATTGGAATCGATCAAAGGGATCATAAAAAGGGTTACCAAGGGGGAGGGGCCCTACGTCCTCAAGATCCTGAAATGATGGTGGGTCATCCTCCTCTAATGAAATAATTGGGCCGAAGTTCTTGGTTGGTGGGTTGGTGTGGATGTGTAAAATCACACATCCATATGTCCCGACCAATCTAGCATCAACAAACAACTCCAACTAAAGAAGCTAGGGAGAAGATGTCCCATCCGGACACTCCAAACAAACACACACTATCGTGAAGCCATCTCTGGAGTCACGACAGCGAAGAGAAATCAACTACCAGGAAGCCCACAATCTATGGGCCCCGAAGAGAATCCAATAAACCACAACTTGTGCTCGTAACGGGCTTAAATGCGTCACAGCGGCGCCCCGGTCAGCCCTCAATGGCACACTTTGGTGCCTTTTCAGCGGTGCATCGCCAGCCTGGCTGGCACACCCCTTCGCCGGCACACCCACCCTGGCCATCGCTCAGCGACACACCCTAGCGGGTCTTCCTCGGCACACCTCAGGGGTGCCCTCAGCGACACACCCCCATGAAGCCCTCAGTGGCACACCCTGGCGGGTCTTCCCTGGCACACCCCAGGGGTGCCCTCAGTGACACACCCCCGTGAAGCCCTCAGCGACACACCCTGGTGGGTCTTCCCCGGTACACCTGAGGTGCCCTTGCCCGGCACACTCTTGCAGCTCTTCCCCGACATGCTCTGGCAACCTTCCAGCGGCACACTTGCCGTGCCTTCCAGCGGCACACTTGCCGTGCCTTCCAGCGGCATGCTGTTCCAGCCCTCCAGCGGCACGCCCCGACAGACGGGATCTTATGCCCATACCCTATGGATTCTTGGCGCGCAGTGGCCCGTCTAAGGTGTCGCCTGGAGAGGAGGGCACGCAGGCTACTCCTCTATCAACGAGGATGAGGGGAAGTCAAATCCCCATCAATGCACCCTCCTTCCCGCTTCCACCACTTGTGCTCGACGCTTGCTACTGTTGGGGTATAAAAACCCCTCCTCTACTGGCGAACAGACAGAGAGACAGAAGAAGAGACAGACACAGAGAGAGACACGCGCAGAGACAGAGAGAAAGAGAGAAGAGGAAGAGAAGAAGAAGAAGGGAGCTCCGTCGTGGGATTCCCCCCTCCGACGACCACTGATGAGAGAGAAAGAGAGGAAGAGAGCGAGAGGACATGTTTTACTGCACCTTCCCCCACATCTCTCCTCCTCCCAAACAAAATTTCACACCAAAACTTCCTTTGTGGCCAAAATTTCATTTAGAGCCCTTTTTCCCGCGCAGACTGCACCTGTGCAGGCCTGCCGGGACAGAGCCCATCCACAGAGACCTTATCGCCCCCCAAACCTTCTACAAACGTCCTGATATATTGTACACACTCCCCACATCATAGCCAACCCACCATAAAAATTTCACGCCATTATGAGCCCAGTTGCCCTGCCTAATCCCACCCCCATCCTTGCTACCAAGTCTACCTGCACTACTCTGCAGAATAGACCCTTGCCATGCCCCACTCCCCACGCCCAAAACTTACACTATGAGCATCCCCGCCACTCATCCTTCATCTTTCCATGCACATCTCCCATCCACCAGAGAAAACCCAGCCCTAAAATCCCCCCAGACACCCCCGTGGCACGCTAATCTTTCCCTGTCTGTCTTGCTACCTGTAGACAGACAACACTGCACAGGTGCCTTCTTTCGGCATCTCCCTGGCTACCACAGTCATCTTTTGTGACCCTCCTTCCACTAGTGTCTCTAGGACATCCCCACCTACGTCCCCGCCAAGTTTCATGTTCAGAGGACATCCATAGGTCTATCTCCCATGCCTCCCTTTGCCCTACTCACCTGTGTCTGTGCAGATCGGCCTGCAGTCTGCCTGCCATTCGTGACTACATCGGAGGTTCTAGCTAGTGCTGTCAGCTTCCGTCTTCTTCCAGGAGGATCATCATCCAGTACCGCACGCCGTCAGGGATGTTTGCACCTTCCTCGGCCTCCATGACCCATCGTCCTTACTGCTAGTTCCAGGCCATACCGGTTCGTAGCGCATTGGAGTTGCCACACGTCGTCCACTTGCAGCCTGTCACCCCACTTCGCACGTCCACGGATTCGCTGTGTAGCCTTTTACCTCCCTGCGAGGAGTGCGTAGTGTTTGGATTGTATCTCTTTAGCTTTTGTACCAGGATTTGTGTGAGTTGGCCAGGTGTCTTCCCCACGCCCCAAGTGTGGAGGTACGCATCCACTTCCTTGCTTGGCATAGCTTGCTTGTTTCGTATGCACTCTTGAGCCGTTGCTTGTGTGTTCGTTAGGATCCTAGCTCGTTCATATACATATCACTGCTGCGGTGAGAGTGAGTGACCATCCCGTGACTTGTCTGAGTCACGAGTGTGGAGTTGCCTACCCTAGACTCTGGTGGTTCATCCATCGTGTGGAACAACACACTTCACTCACTTTTTTTTTTACTAAAGCCATACTTGTATGGGGCAAGGGGCGATACTCGACCCTGGCCACCATACAGGAAAATTTTATATATAATAAGCAAAAGGGAGAGAGAGAGAGGGAAAGGGATGAACCGCCCTGTCACTCAGCAGTCAACTCCCAACCGCCCTATTATTCCCTGTCTAAATTTTGCATGGCCTAATGTTGACCACCTAATCCACCTCTCACAGAGCTTCTCCTGCCTCACTCTCCTTAGAGCGGTCCATGGCAGACTGTCTACATAATCCATGGTCAAAAGGAGACCGTTCAGTTTCAACATCACTCCCTTTATCATGGTCCCCACATGACCGCTTGACTATTCAACTGTTTAAAGTTAACCGTTCCAAACCTGTCCCTTCATATTCTAAACGGTCCAAAGTGGGCCGTCCTGTGTTAAAACGGTTTGAAATAAACCGTTCCAATCTTGTCCTTTCATATTCTAAAAGGTCCCCTGTAGGCCATCCTGTGGATTGAATGGTCCTATGTGAACCATGTCGTTAGGTCGGTTTGTAGGTTTTTAACGGCCACCCCTGGGCTGTGTTTAATGGTACGGTTCTATGTGAACCGCATTGTTTATTGGACGGTCCCTGTGGAACCATTTTGTTGTCATCTTCACCGACGGCGTATGCCACCGTAGTGGGTGGCCCAATGGCCACCATTTTGGCCCCAAGGACCGTGATCCCGTCCCCAACCTCCAAAACTAGCATGCATGGCTTAAAAATGAGAATTGAGGGCAAGGGTTTTGGCCGCCTACCTCCGGGTCCCGGGCAGCCTTTTCCGTCACCTCCATGGCCGGTGACATCTCCTCCACGACCTCGGCATCTCTGGTTGGCCCTCCCTCAGTCGCGGGCGTCGCGAGCCCCTCCTCCATGGGCCTCACCTCCATCAGGGCCCCTTCCTCTACGGTGAGCTCCATCGCCAGTGGCGGTGGTGACGTCCCCTCCTCGACCATCGGGCATCCACCTCTCTGTTGTGCGTGGCGCTTCACGATCATGAAGGTCGTACAAGAATGGGTTGAGGAGGGGGAGCTTTGGGCTTTGGCTCTCCTCTCCTCTGGTTGTGGTGCTCGGTTGGGATTCCTCCTCCGTTAGTTACGGTGGGGAGGAGGAAGATGGGCGATTTTTTTTATTTTGAAACGCACAGGAATAGAACGGTCTATCGATAGACCATCTTGTCATTACGCGGTCTACAATAAACCATTTAAATACTAACGGTCTATCTGTTGGATGGTCCATGTAAAACCGTGTAAACGTTTTAGACGGTTATTCCTTAAACCGTCTAATGACTAGCTTACTGTTCCTGCTTTATGCTGCAGTTATTATGATTGAAATGTTCTTTTCATATATATATTGATAACAAATTACCTTTCAGCGTAACATCATCCACCTCGTCATCCCTATCAGGTAAGTCAGGTAAGTATCCCGATCCCTACAGTCCCTTATTACATTACTATATGGTACTTAAGATCATATTACCCAGTTTTGGGAAGCACTGTCGGCCGGATATCAACTGCAAGCCAGGAGCAATAAGCAGTCAAGGCCCAACTGAAGATATATTGGGCCATAGGAGCCCTATGAACAGATTGCAACTTACCTTCCATCTCCTGGTGGGGCATCGGAGAAGGCAGATCTTCTCGATGAAGGCTGTGGGAGCTTCTTCTATTCTCTCCCTGACCCCAGCACCTATCACCGCTTCCAGTCCAACAACTGTGTCGATAGTGCTGACAGCTGTAAAGAAAAATCAGTCAAAGCGACTGGAGTAAACAAACAAGCCATGAAAGAATGAAGAGTTTACCTCCACCTTCAAGCCCTTGTGTCCAAGCGGCCTCAAACTCGGCAAATGATGGAACCGAAGGAGGAACACTAGCCGGTTCTTGCTCTGCAGCCCTCCTCTGGTGTGCCCGCGTCACCCGAGTTGTTGCCCTCTTGGCCCTGCTAACGGCTTCCTTAACCTGGGACCTCGGTCGCTTCAACGAGTCACCAGGAGGTAGCGGTGTCGTAGTCAGGATCGGCTCAGGGATTTTAAAATATGAAGGCTTCTACGCCTTGGATATCAACTCCCTATAATGTCGGGTCGCCTCCGAAGAGAGATGGACTGCAAAAGCACATGGGTGAGAAAGACATATGCTAAATGTGAAAGAAGCAGCCTGAAGCTGAAAAGAAGAACCAAGTGTACCTACCAGTCCCATGTACAAGGGAGTAAGCGGCCAATAAAATAGTGGAGGCATCTTATCTATGGAGGCTGCTTCGTGAATAAGCCAGCAAATATCACCAATCTTCTCGCTCTTCTCAGCCAGCAATGCCAAGTCTTCATGGCCACGAGAAGATAGGTGATAATTCAAGCCCAGGTGGTCCAGACCCCATCCGTCAACATATTTGAAAGATATCAGTAGGGGATGACCCAGAATGGCTCCAAATGAGCCAATAATTGAAAGCCCATGAGAATGAAGCAGGGCAAATAACCAGGGGGTGTCGGTGTAAAGTCCTTCTCGCCTGTCCACCCTCTTGATGAAAGTCTGATACGGATGAAAGCGGTCTGTCTCCGGACGCCAGTCGGTCACCACTGAAAGGGACTCCTCCACGGGTAAAGGGAGCTGTTGAAGGATCACTCACTCGCTGCTCACCCGGCATAGCCCCCAAAGTGTCTTCACATAGTCATCCTTCCAGATTTCGGGCATTTTTGGCTCGGCTTTGGATGACCGATGCTTCGCAACCTTCCTGGCTTCTAGATAAGCCATCACCTCAGTGTTGGTCCAGGACTTTAGCTTCTTCAGATAAGCGGGATCAATATCCAACGTCGGCTCTGGCTGAGAGTCCAAGAAGTGGCGTTCTGCAACATGCCAGCAATTGCGGCAGGAGTTCTGGTAGAAGCCCGTCCGTGCATTCCACCATTTAATATAGTCTAAAGTTACTCTAGGCGAGCGAGTGGGGGATGGAACCCTGAAAGATACATTCTCCCGGTGATGGAAGTAATCCCACCATGCCCGGGCTTCGTCGGTGGTCGTCTGCCGGCCCGATGCCTATTTGACAACCTGAGCCGTGCTGCAGAGGGAGGAATGTGCTTGTCATATCCAAAATTCTGACTGAATCGGAAGGGATAATACGGCTCCAGCCATAACAAGCTGCTCTTTCTAAGGATAAGGACACTGGGTCGAATGGCCAGTGCCCAATCAATCAACTCCGACTCCAAGATGGGCCTTGTACACTTGGTGCCGGCGAGCGGATGGATGTATTCCTCAGTCTCGAATAGGTGGCATTGCTGCATCTTATTTACAAGCGGACCTAAACTGTCTGCCAGGCTCCAAAAATGTAAAACTCCGAGGGAGTCCATGGGGACCGTGGTCAATTTACCCCGAATAGCAAAATGTTGGTCCGCCATTGAAGACGGCTCGACATTGGCAAATTCGATCATCCTCAGTACAAGACGATCGGCTAAAGTGACCTAGGAGTAGCTTCAGGAAACAGGGTGCAGACCCAGGCGTTAAGGAAGTGCAATGGACCCACCATCCGTGAATTTCTGGGGATGCGCGACTTGTGCAGATCACCCAACATCTTATATATAAGGCATAAAGCCACCGGGTAGAGGGATAACTTAGTGCCCCAGGCCATCAAGCATGCATGGTAGATTGCTTCTGCCCTGATCACAGTTTCGTCACCCTGAGGGAGGGGGAATGAACAAAGCCAGTAGGTCAAGTATGCAGCACAATGAGTAACTACATCGACTCCAATGGGGTTCGGGCCGCCATGTCGCCCTCTCCTCAAAGTGGATGGGAAAGTCGCCTGACGGCGGACTCTCTTCTTCTGTCCCGCTGCTGTTGGAGCCACCGTGGGGAAGTCTTCATACTTCTGCTCCCCACCGAAGAAATGATGAAGCCACGTGCCCATCCACATGCACCTCTTCTCTCCAGGCTTACGCGCCTCCTGCGTATCGTGCGTCAAATGCAGCAGGGTGTGGTACGCCTTCATCAAATATCGATAAGCGAAGCCTATGAAATATTTGCCCTCGCCGTCTGTCTGGTCTTTCAACCAGTCGGGGAAGCAAACCTCTTTGTATGGCTCTCCATCTATTGGCAAGCCGCTTAGTTGAGAAAGACTCCAGAGGTCCAAGGAAGTTTCCCCCTCTGTAGTGTAGAAAGTATTATACTCCGGGCAAAACACTTCTATCATCCCACAGCACAAGCCTCTGGAAATTGGGTAGCGGTAGCGGGAGGTGTACATACTATGATATACTCCGGCATTGACCAGGATGGGAGCATAATGATGCAATACATAATCTGTGAACTCTACAGCTCCTGGTCTGAAGGCATGAGCATCGGTGGCTTTGAGCTCTCCAAACCACCCTATAGAAATCTGATGCTTGAAACGGACTGTCAAGCAGCCCAGAAGAAAGGATTCATCTCGGTATCCCCACTTCAGCGGGGTGAGGAATAAGCCGAAGATGGGTTTCTCTCTGTCGACATGCCCACCTATCTCTTTTTAGCGATCTGGCGTGAATTTGGGGGCCCTTGTCAGCAACCCACCCTCCGGAGTCAGCTCCTGCAAGCCAAGCACGGCATCCCATTTTCTGAGCTCCCAGGGGAGATACATGGGCCTACCTCGAACGACTGATTCACTCGGGCTGTCTCTGTCCGCGAGCATAGCCTGTTCGGCCTTGCGGACGAGGATTAGAACCCTCTTCCCTTGAAGATTGAAGCGCCTAAGGAAAGCCAGCAAATGTTTATCCTTGGGGTAGTCCATTCTAACAGTGTCTCCGCGCTCATATTTGAAGGAGTTATTGTTGATGATCATGAGGCGGCTGGTGTCTATCGTGTCGATCTCCGAATCGGAAGACTCTGCGACCGTAGCTAGCTGCTTGGCCCTCGGTCGAGAGAATGGATGTTCTCCCAAGTCACAATGGCGCGGGACGCGGAAGAAGAAGAACCAGATGCCATGTTACCTGTAGAACAGCATCAGGAAAAGAACAAACAGAGTTAGAAATCAGTTGATCAAGACAAGATTTTTGATAAAATTTTGGCAGAGTTTCCCCAACCCAGGAGATTGCTAAAAGAAAGAGAGAACCCGCCCACCAAGGGAGTGGTCCCTAAACAAGGCCATAGGCATTACACCAAGGCAAAACGGGACACCCGGGAGAGTAGCTCCGAGGACAAGTCCTACTAGAAGCCTCCCGGGGCCAGGGAAATGGGTTTTAAACTCGAGGGAGATCGGGCCAGTTCAGTGAAAGTCGTAATTTTTGGGATTTGTAGGGTTCGCTAGAAAATAGTAACCATTCGTAGTAAAATTAGTGTCAAATTGACCGCTGGGATGTCAGGATCCCAACCCTACCAGTTTCGTGTCGATTGCTCGTCATTTGGGGCCGGTAGGAGTCCGGGAATCCCGGTGACTCGTTTAGGGTCGATTCGTCGAAATCGCCCTGATCTTGTGTTTTAATGGATGCATGTGCCATTTTTTGACTCCAATTGTGTTGTATGATTGTTTGGCATTGTTTCCCCTACGCTACGGCGTGCATGGGGCGTGGAACGGGCCAATTCATCCTTTCTACTATTTTATGCCGGACTGATTTAGCGGTCGTACCAGAGACCGTTATAGGCATAATGGTCCCACGGTAGACAGTTATGTTCGTGGGTCATTTCAGGTCTTGCGAGGTAGTGTTGGTTTAACAGACCAGACCTGGTTCGTTACCTGAGTATAACGCCCCTCAGGTGGTGCGTTATATGCTGGTTGTGTCTCGAGGGCCGTGCTGTCAGTCCCTCAACGACCGTGCTTCCTCAAAGTCCATGTTAGTCGGTTCATTTAATGGATCTTTCCCTGTGCGTTATGGTTCAGGTGACGCACTTGTCTGGATCTGTTATGGTGTGTTCTGACCGATGTTTGACTAGGTATGGCAGTTGATATAGCGTGCCTAACCCTCTGCGTCATGTGGCTATGGCAGACTCATTGTGGTCCGTTATATGCCTCTTGTCCATGTTGTTTTGGGTCCTTTGGCTTTAACGCGCCTGTTGTAGTGCGTTAAGCTTGTATAATGTGCCTATGGAGGTCCGTTATATTTCCCTTGGTTTGAGTTTTGGTATGTTGGCCATAATGCGCGCATCCTGGTGCATTATGCTGATATAACGCCCCTATCTTGGTGTGTTATATTGTCTGTATTAGAGTTTTGGATCTGTCTGCCATAACGCCCCTTCCATGGTCCGTTATAGCAGGTAACGCCCCTATGCTGGTGTGTTATAGTCCTGTTGTTGGCCGTGATGGTCCTTGTTTTGTTCTGTGTGTTGGTCAGTCTTAGGTCATGTTCTAGGGTGGTGTCTGTCTATTGCTGGTTGTCTGGATCAGTCGGTTTAGGTGACTGGGTGTGGTCTTTTCCTTGACCACGACACAACCTAGAACTGCCAGTGTCCTTGTCTGTTGTTGCGTAGCGACTGTGCCTTGACTGCCGGGTTAGCCTAGTGGTTGAGTGATGGTTCGCTTTGCCCAGAGCGTTGTTGTCATCTACCGCTCCGGTTTCTGTATGTCTTGGCTTGGCCTCAGGGTTCACTTGTTGACCCGTGGATGTCTTTTGATATCCTATGAGGGTTGGGACCGTGACCAAGGGCACTCCATCATAGTCCTGACCGGTGAACCACTGAAGAGGATCCTCGCTCACCTTGAAGCCTCAGGATGCCTCGTCAAGTGGGCCATTATGCTCGGGGCCTACGATATCTCGTACCGGCCTCGCTCGGCTATCAAAGGACAAGCACTCGCCAACTTTATCGCAGAGAGCACCATCCCGACTGAAGAGAAATCTCCATCTCAGCCCTCGCCAACCTGGGAATTGTTCATCGACGGATCCTCCAGTTCAGCCGGGAGCGGTGCCGGCATCCATTTGAAGTCCCCCGAGGGAGCAGAACTGCAGTACGCCTTAAAGTTCAACTTCCAAGCATCAAACAATGCCTCCGAGTATGAAGCCCTTATCTCGGGACCTCGCATGGCCCGGCGGTTGGGGGCTAAGTGAGTCAAGATTCACACTGACTCCCAATTGGTCGCCAGCCAAGTCAACAGTGACTACGAGGCTCGAGAATAACCGATGGTCAAATACCTCCGGTTGGTCAAGGGCGTAGCACAACAGTTCGACGGTTTTGAGGTAGTCCGAATAGCTCAGGAGGAAAATTCCCGAGCGAACGCCGTCTCTTGACTGGCTTCCTCTCTTGACCCTGAGGGTACTCGCTCAGTCCTTCTCAAAGAGCTCGAGCGATCGAGCATCGATTCAGAGCTCATGGCTATTGACTCGGCCTCCCAGAGCGACGGGCGTACCCCCTATCTGTCGTGGCTCCGAGATTCTCAAGAGCCCCCCGACCCTCGGGAGGCCCGAAGATTGAAATACCAAGCTCGGCGATTCGTCATATTGGACGGCACTCTCTACAGAAGATCCTTCTCCGGTCCTCTTCTAAAATGCATCAGTACCGATGAACCCTGGTGAGCAATTCAAGAGGTCCACGAAGGCTTATGCGGGGTGTACCAAGAAGGAAGGTCGCTCGCTAGGATCTTCCTTCGGCAGGGTTACTGGTGGCCCACTATACAGTGTGACTGCTCGACCTACGTACAACAGTGTGACCGATGCCAGCGATTTAACCACCTGGTCCATTAGCCGGCAACAGAGCTCATCACCCTAGCCGAGCCTTATCCTTTCGCTCGGTGGGGGATCGACATCCTTGGGCCATTCCCTATGGCTCAGGCCCAAAAAAAGTTTGTCATCATCGCCATCGACTACTTCACCAAGTGGATCGAAGCCGAAGTCACAGCGAGGATCACTGAGACAGTCATGTGGAGTTTCGTCTGGAAGTTGATCATTTGTCGTTACGGCATCCCCTGGGTGATAGTGAGCAATAATGGTTGGCAATTTGATTCTCATTATTTCTGAGACAGATGTGCCGACCTAAGCATCCGCAATCACTTCACTTCGGTCACCCACCCTCAGGCTAACGGGCTGGTCGAGCGTACCGAAGGCTACGACTAGAGGAGTGTCTCTGAAGGAGTAGACTCTCAAGCAACGAAAAATAATGTCCGAACCTGATGAAGTACGGGGACCATCCCACGTACCAGAACCATCGCACGGTGACCACAGTCGGAGAAGAAACGGGACTGCAAACCACCCAGTACAGTCCAGAGCCTGGCGATCCTACCCAGGCGTGCCACAAGCTCTGACGGTCTACCGCTGGGCCGTTACAGTGGTCTGACGGTCCAACACAGGGGCGTCAGGCCAACGGTGCAAAACGCACTGTGACGTGCCCACTCGGGTGCGTCACAGTCCCTGACGTGCCTAACCCAGTGCATTAGGAGACGAGTAGAAACAAGCTGTGATGCGCACCGCTCGGGGCGTCACAGCCTCTGACGGACCACCTTTGGTGCGTCAGGAGGCACGATGAAATCAGTTGTGACGTGCACCCCTCGGGGCGTCACAGCCTCTAACGGTCCTACATAGGAGCGTTAGGGTGATGGGCAGCATCAGCTCTGACACACCCTCACTAGGGCGTCGCAAGGCTCTGACGGACCACCCTAGGCGTGTCACAGGCCTTAACCCCCCAATGGTCGAAAACTCAACGGTGAGAAAACCATAATGGTCGGATGCCAATGGTCGGATTGTCACTCTGACAGTCCAACCTAGGCGCGTCACACGCCCTGGCGGTCTATCATGGGACCGTCAGGCCCACGGGCCACCCAATTGGCAAGGCTACGTCCTGTGACTCACCCACCATGGGGCGTCACAAGCTGTGACGGTCACTGGAAGGACCGTCACATCGTTCCGACGGTGAACCGGCGGGAAACGGCAAAAAACACCAACCACGCCCCCATACCTCCATGGGAGAGGGGGAAAACAAGGGGGAAGCCCCCTGGGGACTCCTAGCATGCTTCTAGGTCATCAAAACGTGGAATCACGACTCAAATCCATAGATCAGGCGAACTCTCCCCAAATCATGAAAAACCCTAACCCAGTATGGAAACCCATCTCTCGGCTTTTCCTCGGGCTAGAAATCACAGGAAAGGAACGCGGGGAG
This sequence comes from Amorphophallus titanum, assembly GCA_024336825.1. Taxonomy (NCBI): domain Eukaryota; kingdom Viridiplantae; phylum Streptophyta; class Magnoliopsida; order Alismatales; family Araceae; genus Amorphophallus; species Amorphophallus titanum. The sequence goes on from JANBPO010004493.1 coordinate 135,132, forward strand.
CTAGGGAACGTCACCCCACCTCAATTTCGCCTCAAGGCGTGCCGGATCGACCACGAATCGCGAAGAACGCTTTTAGAACCAACGCCCCTTCACGATCTCCCACACGCTTTACGCCGCCACGATCGCCTCACTGTAGCCGTCGTCACCACGTCGTCGCCCCGCGCCGTCTGCAGCCGGAGGGGACGTCGCTGCGAGCTCGCCAGACGAAGAGGAGGAAGAGAGGGGCGTTCACGTTGGGGAGGAAGAAGGAAAGAGGAGGAAGAAGAAAAGGTCAAAGGATTAAAGAAATACCCTTATTTATAGGAAATCTAAATTTTTAAAAAAAACTACACGTCCCAAGTGCAGCCATGCTGTTCTGTTCTTTTCTTTGGGGGAGGGGTAACAGATTCCATTTCCCACCTCTGTTGATCTCTTTTCAAGTTGGGGTCTACGTACGAAGGAAGAATCCACAACCCCAACTGAAATGGACTACAACTAGCTAGCTAGAGACCTAAGGTTTTAACTTTCCTTCAACGTATAGTTCCCAGCATATACATGGCCTTCTCTAAGTCTTATAAGGGTGATAAAATTAAGAGTTGGCTTTAGTTCGTAGTTTGCCGACTCTGTCTGACTCGTCACGACTCAGACGTTTCGGATCGTATCTAGCGGCTTCTGAGTCGCGAGTCAAGAGAATGGCACCGAGTCACTATGTCCGGATGAGTCATACGTAATCAAGAGAATACACGAGTCGGGTCGACCCGTACCGAATCAAGAGAATCTCGATACTCGAGTTAACAAACCCTGCTTAATTAGGCATAATCATGGACCCCTGCCAAATAAGTTAGGGCAGATAGCTTGACTCACAGCTATCCAGCTAGCTAAATGAGCCTCCCAAGCAACTCCAAGACAAGACCTCCTTGTGCAAGGTGCAGTGCATGTCACTCTCAGAGCTTCTCTTGCTTTTAATCCTTCCTTCCTTAACACACATTCCAAACAATTACTTAGCCAACTTTCAAAAGGCCGTGGAGCAGAAACCATATTAAAAAGGAGATCGAAAACGAAACATATCAACTTGCAGTCTGATATTTCAGCCTGATCTGGAGGGACTCACCAACCGAGAGCCCACTCCCACCTCCATGGCCACCTCCCGCCTCCCATGTCCTCCCTCCACCACCCTCCTCCTCCTCCGCTCCTCCCGCCGATCGACGCGCCGGAAAGTCCGGTTCTTCCACCGGCGGCGGCCTCAAGTTCGAGTCTTCGCGTCTGCGGGCGACGAAGGGTCCCGGGCGGCGCCGGAGGGGGATGCTGGGTCGGTGGACGGGGGCATGTCCACGCTGTGGCAGCGCATCGGGGAGCTCAGGGACGAGCAGGAGCGGTGCAGGGGGGGCAAGGAGCTCCTGCCGGTGGAGCTGTCGAGGTTGGAGAGGGAGGGGGACGCCTACACGCTGTACAAGTCGGAGATGCTGGAGGTGCTGGGGCTGCTGCAGCTCCGCCCGGAGGGGGAGCGGGTGAAGGTGGACATGGGGGTGACGGTGATGGTGAAGCTGCTGTTGCCCACGTCGGTGCTGGTGGTGATGCTGCACCTGATGGACGCCGCCAAGGTGATCCTCAACGGCATGCAGCAGAAATCGCCTTCTTAATTGGAGTGGGAGTTCTCACTCCTCTGTCTGATCATGGGTACGTACGTACGTACGTACACTGGGGATCTGTACGTACGTACGTACGTATACCTGGCGGCACACCTGGCACCGAGAGAGAGGAGTGTGCTCCTGCCGACCCACTACCTCAGTGTGTGGGCCGGGTTGCTATTTTTGGGACTGGTGACGCAAGGGACAGTGACAAACCCGGTGGCACCGCTCTTGTTTAGCTTCCCCGGACACCCTGATGGGGACGCAGAGGCACAGCTGGAGGGGGCTAGGAGAGCTCTTTGCTACTTGCTCGACTGAGGCAAGGAGGGGCTACCTTTTGACAGCGCCACGAGAGAATCCAGCCTTTTCCTGGGGCCTTCCGGTGGAGGGGCAACCAACGTCCACTCTGGTCAGGAGATGGCAGGTGTGGGGCTGCGGATCGAGTGGATACTGAATACCCGGTTGGGTGGTGTTGCAGTTGCACGGATCAGCGACGAGTTCCTTGAAGCCGTACTATCTACACCGGTTCGCAAGGAACTTCGGGTATGACCAGGGGATCCCGCCAAATCGGGAGTTCCCTTTGGCAAGCAGACAGTACCGAGGTAGGGACACCCACCTACTTGTAGTAGCGTGGTGGGACTTTTACGACTCTCAGGAGCCAGAGCAGTTCCCGATGTCGGGACAGGGATGTCGAGGGAGGTTCGACGTTCACTACGCCAGGTGGTGGTTCGAGAATAGCCACTTGTACTAGCAGAAGGCCTCCGCGATTATGAAGGCAGAGAAGAGTCACTTGCTAAGGGAGGATTTGCCTCCTATAGCACTGGACGAGGGATACCTAAGTACCTGCACTGCTAAGATCTGTCAAGAGATCGAGCGAGTCATGGAGTGGTGGCCCCAGAGTTGCCGGGGTTCGTCATTTGGGAGCCGGAGCAATGGCGGGGCACTGAAGCCCCTAACACAGGCTTCAGCGAGAGCGATGGTGATAAAAGGGGAGGTGTCTGGGTCAGGGGCACCTAAGGCTTGGTGGGCTCAATTCTTGGCTGACTGTGACTTCTGGAGCAGGGGTTCGCTGGACTGGGAGCTCCCGCACGGGAGCTTTGCCAATTCAGCGATCGATGACTAGCGGCAACATATCGGCCATGCGATCGGGTCAGCCGGACCTGTGGAGTTCTTGTCCCAGATTGAGTGCGCCCGCACTCTACAGGACATTCGAGAGGCCGTGACGATGGCGGCTCGGGTGCTGGCACTAAAGCCAGAGCACCTGGTGCTCTTGCCATTGACCCCCTTCGGGGCTCCAGGTATGGCTTTGTTTGGTTTGCTCCGTGCCTTTTGCTGTTGTTGCTTTTTGGTTATAACATTGGGACATCGTGTCATGTTGTGTCTACTGATAGGTTCTGTGTTAGAGGGGGGCAACACCTCCATGGAGGCGTCCTCAAGGTGTGGGGACAGAGGTTTACAGCCGAGGTAGAAACGCCCCAGAGTAGAGGCCTCTCCTCCTCCACTCCACTCCAACCTCCTGCCCACCCCCTCTCCAGCCAACATCGACCCAGCACCTTCCCCTTCCTTAGGTCTCTTCCCCTTTCTTCATCACCCTCCCTTCACCTGTTCAACTCCCAGTTTACAGCAGGAGTGGACCTCCAAGTTGTAGAGCCTGCCCCGGAGCCATCATGGATCTTCAGGTGGTGTATTACATATTTCTGGAAAGCTCGTCCAAGCAGCTTCACAGGCGAGGTGGTCTCGCATCCATCCGAGCTCCAAGTTGCCTGGGAGAGCCGTTCTTCTCCGATTGCACAGAACAAGTCTGGACAGCAACCTGAAGCAACTTCCAGGAGGTCCCATGTCCACAACCCCCAGCTTCTGGAGGTGCCACTTGGCCGAGAGCTTCTACCACAAGTCCTCTTCCCTCACCAAAAAGTGGCATCCCGTTCGGCTTTCGGAAAAGCATTTTCCAAAATTTCTCCCCCAGGTTCTCTGTTCTGTCAGCTCCTGGACTGAACATACACCTATTAACTATTCGAGCAGGTCCGGCATGCTCCGACCTCGGACGGTGTTCCCATAGGCGTCATTTCGAAGAGTACTCGATAGTGGTTCCAGCGACTCTGGCCATGCTCAAATTAGAGTTTGGAAGCACTCATGGCGGCCTCTTCTTCCTGCTGCTGAGGCACCTCTGCTATCTGAACCAGAACACAGGGACCCTATTTGCAGCCTGTCCCCGACTAGCACCAACAACCAGGGAATTTGGTAAAAAATCAGACGTCACCCTGAGTCAGCTACGAAGCTTTTTCAACTGGTATCATCATCGGCAAAATCTGGGAGCGGCAGCAGCAATGACAAGTCCGACCATCTGTCTTCTGTCTCAGAGAGCGGGCAGAACCAACGTCGCCCACCCGTTCGATCTCATTTAGGCTTTTCCCTTCCCCGCCTAGCCAGCTTACTGCCCCTCCCTGCATGGAGGTAGTTTTGATTTTGTAATTTGAATCTCCCTACTCCTAATCCACCCCCTCTGTGAGGGCGTAGTGCATGTATTAGCAGGTTAGCGATCCACGCTTCACCAACATAGTGTGTGGGGAACCTACACTTCCCCGCTAGCCCACGTCTCCAACTCGGGATCGGTGTCTTCGCGCCGATCAGGCATACGCTGAACCCTCCCTGGATATTTGTGTTCAACTAGTATCATTTCTATGTTCAGCTGACGAGGAAGAGAGCGCCCGATCCCGTGATATCCCACTCGCGAGTGGCCACTGCGGATTGAGTGAGGAGAGAACCCGTGCCCTCAAGGCACGATGTCTTCCCCACTGATGTGGGTGCTCCAATCCTAGGGAGGGAAACACATTAGGCTAAGCCATCACCCCAACCAGTAGGGTTTAGACCCTAGAACTTGCGTAGTGTCGTTACATTCCACGTCGGAGGGATGGGTTCTCCTTCCATAGTTGATAGCCGATATGCTCCTTTTCCGAGCGTCTCGACCACTCAGTAGGGGCCTTCCCAATTAGGGGATAGCTTGCCCGCCGCCTCAAGTGGTCGAGAAGCTTCGGCTTTTCTGAGGACGAAATCTCCCGGTTGGAAGTGTCTGTCTTAGACTTTGGCATTGTAGTATCGAGTGAGGCGACGTTGATATTCCGTTGCTCACATGCTAGCAATTTCTCTGACTTCATCTGCTAGGTTGAGGTTCTCGAGTAGTTTTTGACTGTTTACCTCAGGTGAGAAACAGATGACTCGAAGGGAGGGGTTGCCAATCTCCAATGGGATCATGGCCTCGGTGCCGTACACCAGCTAAAAGGGACTCTCACTGGTTGCCATTTTGGGAGTCGTTCTGTGTGACCAAAGTACATTTGGCAATTCCTCAAGCCAGCTGCCCTTGGCTTTGCCTAGCCTAGTCTTGATGCCTTTTAAGATAGTCTTATTGGTATTTTTGACCAGCCCGTTAGCTTGAGAGTGGGCGACCGAAGTGAAGTGATTGTGGATGCTTAGGTCGGCACATCTGTCTTGAGAATAATGAGAATCAAATTGCTGACCATTATCGCTCACTATCACCCAGTGGATGCTGTAACGACAAATGATCGACTTCCAGATGAAACTCCACACGACTGTCTCGGTGATCCTCGCTGTGGCTTCTGCTTCGATCCACTTGGTGAAGTAGTCGATGGCGACAATGACAAACTTTTTTTGGCCCTGAGCCATAGGGAGCAGCCTAAGGATGTTGATCCCCCACCGAGCGAATGGATAAGGCTCGGCTAGGGTGACGAGCTCTATTGCCGGATGATGGAGCAAGTGGTCAAATCGCTGGCACCGGTCACACTGTTGTATGTAGGCTGAGCAATTGGGCTGTAGAGTGGGCCACCAATAACCCTATCGAAGCAAGATCCTAGCGAGTGACCTCCTCCTTATTGCACCCCGCATAAGCCTTCGTGGACCTCTTGAATAGCTCGCTTGGCTTCATCGGTACTGATGCATTTTAGAAGAGGACCAGAGAAGGATCTGCGGTACAAGGTGCCATCCAATATGAGGAATCACCGAGCTTGATATTTCAGTCTTCGGGCCTCCCGAGGGTCGGGGGGCTCTTAAGAATCTTGGATCCATGACGGATAGGGGGTACGCCAATCGCTCGGGGAGGTCGAGTCAGCAGCCATGAGCTCCGAATCGATGCTTGGTCGCTCGAGCTCTTTGAGAAGGACCGAGCGAGTACCCTCAGGGTCAAGAGAGGAAGCTAGTCGAGAGTGGGCGTCCGCTCGAGAATTTTACTCCCGAGCTATTTGGCTTGGGTCATTACAGTTGGTATCAGAGCTATGGTTGTGAAAGTACATGGGAATTCGAGATATTACAGTGATCAGAGTTTGTAAGGTCCAGTATAGTCGACAGTTGGCATAGGATTTTGTGCTTGTTTTCTGCTTGGTTTCTCGCGTGAGAACCTGAGTGCGTGGCGTTGGCGCTGTGACGGTGGTTGCTATCGTCGTCGGAGTGTCGGCATGGGGTCTAAGGATCGAGGTTGAGAGCTTCCTCCCCTTAAGATGGTGGTGCCGATTGTGCTGCGTTGGGCAGAGGTTGCCAGCAGGTGCGTTATTACGGTGCTGTGTTCTAGGTATCTGCAGCGATGTCAGGTGGCTGGTGAGGATTGTCCGTGGTTAAGTGGCCGTGAGTATGCTCTGAGGGAGTTGTTATCGGGTTGCCCACCCCAACTTGAGGTTCATCCAGCCCCTGAGGTGTGGAGATCGTGGTTCGAGGTGGCAGAGCGGGCGCTCTGGTAGAGAGATGTGCCCAGATGAGCGTTGGCAGGTGTCTGTTATGGTTCGTGTTGCAGCTCTTGGCGTGGTGGTCCACGCGGTGGTAGCTCGAGAATGGGTTGGTGTTAGCACGGACTGGTTTGAGAGAATGATGTCCGGTGGCTAGAGATGTTGCAGCCTTCGAGCCTGGCATTTTGGTGGATTTTTCATCACTCCTTGGTAAGCGTTTGGCGTGTTATTGGTTTCGAGATCAGAGGCAAGTGTAAGAGAGGACCGTGTGGCAGTGGCTAGCTTAACCGTTGTGGCAAGTGTGTGGCTGTGTGTGAGAAGTGTTGCCCATCCCCTGGTGCGTAAGGGTGTGTCGACACTGCTCCTGAAGGATAAGTGCCAGTTGGGCGGTGTTCGCGAGGCTTTGCGGCTGGTGTTGTGATTCTCGATGTGTTGTGGATTAGAGTTTGAGATGTTTCAGAGGATGTGTAGAGTGTCAGAGGATTGGTTCCTCGGTATGTGATTGTCTCGGGTTGTGTGAGACGTGTTGTTGCCATAACGTTGCTTGAGGCATTGTGGTTTGTGGCACTGACTGGATGGAGAGTTGGGAAAATGTGTCGGCTAGTGTGCCGCGTGAGTGCCATGTTCTTGCGTTGGAAGTTGTGTCTTCGAATGAGATCATGTTCTTGGAGAAGTGATCTTTGGCAGATTATGGGTTGGGTTGGTGGTCGCGAGCGGCTGGTGAGGTTGACCGAGTGGTCGACCATGGTAAGATATGTATTACTTGGGGACCCGTGTGCATTGGTCGTGGCGCTATCGACCAACTTGCTGTGGTAGTAGGTTGTGTCCCGTGGCTTTGTGGTAAGAGTGGAGCCGAAGATTGGCTAGCGTCCTTTTGGATTATTTTGAGGTGAAGGTTTTGATGAGATAGGAAAAATACCCAAAAATAACCCAAAAATCTGTAAAAATTACACGAATTCACCGAAATAACTTCTAGACTCGACCCGCTAAAGATCCACTAAATTACGGATGTTACATCAGCTGCCAAACCTTGGTGACATATGGTGATGGTATCTTTTTGGACTGGTAGGTTGACACACCTCATGCTAAGGTATCGCCATTTCTTGATAAAGTCGAGGCACTATCGCCCTTCTTCTATCGGAGAGAGCAGAGCTCGGCTAGGGAGATCTTTCGCTCGGTCGTATGGAAACGGTCTAGGAATTTCTTCTAGCGATCCGCACAGTCGATGACTGAGTTGGGCTTCAGATGGAAATACCATTGGAAGGCCGTTCCCATAAGTGAAGTGGCAAAGTAGCGGAGGAGGTATGATTCATCCAACGCCAGCTCGCCCATGGCCATAATGTAATAGGCCAATCGCTCATGTGGAGACCCTTTCCTGTCGAACTTCTACAACTTTGGCGGCTTGGCGTACTCTGGAGGGAGCTTCTTCAACTAGTGATGAAGTAGGTAGGGGACGTTGTAGAGGTCTATGGTTGTGACCCCTTCCCCATACTGGGCGAGCTTTGTCTCGACAATCCGCTCGATCATCTGGCATTGTGCCATAAGATTTTTTGGCACTGGCGTGTTGGATGCTCGTGGTTGAGCTTCAGCTAGGGGCATGCCAAACCCGGTTACTGTCGGGGTTCGGGCAGCCACGGCTGAGGCATTGGCACCATTGTGCCCAGCTGGTGGTGCCGGTGCTTTGGTCGAATGCCTAGTAGGTGGCTGAGGGTTAAGGTCTCGTTCCTAAAGAAGGTCTTCTAGGAGGGCCTTCAAATGCTGGTTCTCCTTCATAAGAGTCTTGAGAGTCACCTCTTGAACCTCATTTGCTGGAGGATCGTTGTTGACTGGTTCCATATTGATAGGAGCAGCACGGTCCTCTGCTTCTTCTACACGTTTCGCTGCCTGAGGTCTGGCAGAAGTGCCGACGTGACCTATCGGGGCTGGAGGCTGAGTCTGCTGATGAGGCCTTTTGAGTTGGGCCAAAGGCTAGTTCAGATTGTTAGACTGAGTCTCGGGCTGGTGTCTGGTGGCATAACACGCGAACACTCGAACCACATCATTGATGAACTAGACCGTCTACTTCCTTTGGGAATGCTTCTCAGGGCAGACGGGCGCCCCCAATCTGTCAAAGACCGAGGTGCATTGCAGAGGAGTCTCCATCATGGCGTCAACCGGAGGAGAACTCGAGGCTGGGTGTGGGCAGGACCTGGAATGAGCCCTTCTTTATTTTTGCCTACTTAGGCGAGAGATATTTGATTGTTGGGCATCGTCAGACGGTGCCATTGTGGAATCGGCTATGTCTTGTCTGACGCTGCTATATTTGGAGATGTTCATTTGAGTTTCATATCCATTCTATCATTTAAGCTTTTAACATTGCCCAAGGTGGCTGGCTTTAAACCCATTCAAAGCTTGTTCGTGATCATTTCGACACGACGCGAGGTGAAAACTAAGTTTAGAGTTTGTTATCGTCAAAATAACTTGGAGAAACTCAACAATCTCCCCTTTTTTGATGATGACAAAACTCTAGAGGGATAACACATTCGCATGCCGTGAGAATGGATTAAGTACAATAACCAAAGACCAATCGGTCACGCATCTCATTCATCCACAACTGTTGCATTCATTCATATGCACCCAATTTGTTCTAAAAGCGATAGTACCAATATATGTGCCAAACACAAGCGCATCTCATTCACTTAAGTTCAAATTACAAATGTCATTGACATTACATTGACATGATGCAAGACAAGAAGACCAACAACAGGATGCAAGACTCTATGGAATGCAAATGCCAAATGGCACACACATATGCAAACATACATAAGGCATAACATATATAGACCTGACAAGCTACTTCTCCCCCTTTGGCATCATCAAAAGAGGGAGTGGGATACAAGAGTAGTGGACAGAGACAACACTAAGGGACACAAGAATGGCTACAGAGCAGGGTTATCCAGAGTCCCTTCATCATCTTCACCATCAGAACCATCATCCTCATCATCGGAACCATCATCAACAGCAGGTGGAGGTGGAGGTGGAGATCGAGATGGAGGGAGACGGGCCTCAATGTTGAGCAAAACATGCTCAAGGTGAAGTAGTGAACGGTTGGTAGTCCGAAAGGCACGCTGAGTATCCTTGTAGTCTGAAGTGAGAGAGGCTACGTGGGCAGTAAGGGTGTCCAAGGTGTGGGAGAAGGAGTCCATCCGTCCAGTCATGGTGTCCATAAATATATCAAGCTGGCCAAGGGATGAGTCAATGCAAGTCTCCATGCCTGAGATACACCTATCAAAAGTCTCATAGTCTCCCCAAGTGGGTTGTCCAGCACCTTGAGCTGAGGACTCCCCATGATAGAACTGTGGTGGAGGGGGCATCTCTGGATCCATATGAGGAGGTGAAGGTGGGAGAGGCTGATCCTCTGCCTGAACTGGAGGGGGTACTTCCTCTGGACCCTGCTGTTGCTCGGGCTCTTCTTTACTTGCAGATTCTTCCCCATAAACTAGCAAATCGCAGCGTAACTTACCATTGGGACCCCAGTAATATCCCATATCTGTGAAAATCTTGTGGGCATTGTAGATATCATCCTGTCTAACTCGAATGAGCATTTCAGCACCAAAATCTATCCCAGCATATATGAACACTCCAGTCAACTGTGAAGCATAAGGCAAAGATCTCCTCAATTGGGTTCAGCATATCCCTATCACCGTTGATTTTAATTAAATTAAAACTAATTTAATTTACTTTGATTTAGTTTATTTACGTGTCGATCAACCAATTAATTAACCGGTAATTAACTGATTGATTAACTGCACAGGCGTGCCAGTCACGTAAGTGACGAGTTTATTGTGTGCTCCTTCTGACCCGTGTCTGGCGAGAGTGAGGTTCGGTAGGGACCAGTAGTCCGCTACACCATAAAGGCTATAGCGTTAATTACATCCCTCACGAGGAGGGAAAACCTTTGATTAATTGTCGAGATAGCGGGCTGTCGAGGCCGAATTAAGGAACAAAGGATGCAAATGATCATGCAAGATATTATAATCTACCATGCATGGTTTATTAGGGCGGAACCCTCAGTACGTGGTGGAGGATATAGGTCCGAAGACTGCCATCACGCATAGTAAGAGCCTCCTGTCGGGCGTAACCCGACATTCCACTGATGCCATTTGATATACCGGGGGTCCATGCGGTCAAGCATGCATTAATGCGACATGAATGCTTAGACTAAAACATGATGACAAAGCTAAGAAACCAACCGGCTTTAGCTTGCACAATGTAGTTCATTCAAATTATTGGTGAGAGAGTTTGTTAGGTTCTATTATTAGTATTTAGAAATCACCCCGGAGGCGAGGTGAAGATTGAAATGGCACGACAACATGATTCGGAATGAAACCGGCATGGTACGCATAGGTATAGGGTTTAAAATAGTGCGGGAACCGTGGGTGAATGTTAATACGGTGCCGCCTAGCGTAGGTAAAAGGGGTAGGTTAAAACGGCGCGCTCCCTTTGAGGGCACGTCGTAATAAGGCGTGCCGGGTATCGACGGTGCCGATTTAGCTCCATTTCACAGAAATCGAAGTTTTATTGGTTTATTTTTAGATTTACTGGAGAATTTTGAAAGTTGATTGAACCTATTATTCATCGGATCGGCTCCGGGCCATCCAGAAGACAAGTCATAGGCTCGCGTGAGGTTCGTACTCGAGCGCAGCAGTCGTCCCGAGTCGAGCCAGTTTATTGAATTAGTTTATTAAGCGATTTATGTAACTCGTTCGAGCCGAAATTTTGGTAGCATCTCCCCATCCCGGAGGATTATCGGGGAGCAGCGAGGAGTACTCACGTGGCGGAGCAAACCCTACAAGCCGGGTGGCACAACGGCGGCCGACAAACCCGAACGGATAGGAAAATCCCGAGGGCTACCCTACTAGGGGCACCAAGTCCGTGGGTGGAGAGTAGACGGGTAGCGCGATTTATGACGGGAGCAAAGACCCTGAGGGCTAGCCTGCGAGGGGCACGCGACCCGAGCCAATACCACGTCCAAGTCGGGATGACCAATAGTGAGGGAAAATCCTGAGGGCCAACCTACGAGGGGCACCCATCTCACGACCACCACGAGGCCCATTAAGGACCGTGGATTTCCAACTGTTGGAATTAATCCATGTTAATGTTCACTCATAAGTCCATGAGGGACTTGTCACTAACGGACGGACCTCTGTGGACAGAGCAAGATTGGGATAGAGCCATGAGGGATGTTCCCCTCTCCCCGGATGCAGAATCTCCTTGAAAGGATGATAACGTGGCGCGGTTTGAAAAGCGTGTTCGATCAGCACACTAATTATAATAGTTTTAGACATACATATGCGTAGATATATGTACGTTGATTAACAGGTTATCAAGATGATTGTCAGATTAATGGTCAGATGATGGTGATGTAGAGAAGCCCAAACATCAAGTCTGTAGGAGCCGCATCATCTCCTTCTGTCCGTGGTTAAGAATAGAAGGGGAATGCGGGGACAACTCCAGAATCAATCAACTATGAAACTATCAACATTCGATTGGGAAGGAAGACCCCGGGGAGAGGGGGGTTGCTATAGCCCAAAGCATGGTAGGGCATAGCTGACATCGGGGGAGACGAAATCGAGACTCAGTCACGTGATGGAATGATTAAATGCATAGGTCGAGTGTAAAACGGAGTAGACAGGGGGGATGACCATGGCGCCGGCACTAGGAGATTCATTCCCACCATTTTTGACATAGTGATTAGGAGGTATGAATGTATGAGACATTCTACCACGGCACCGGCACAGTTGCACGACACCGTTTCACTGATCAAGGGAAGAAAGTGTGAGAAGAAGAGGAGGAAGGGGTGATGCGAAAATAGACGAGACCACTAAAACCCTTGACCCATGGACATACATTCATTTATTCCATTGAACAAAAGGGAAAGAGAACATATAGATTGCCATTCCAGTGCCGATGTTGTCGCTCGATCACCGTCTTCATTAACAAGAGGGAGAGACTATAGAGGGGAATGACATGTAACATAGGAGGTGAGGGAGGGGGGAAGGCTCATATCATCGCCCTCCCTTCCTCACCTACGTTATGGTAGAAAATAAACACAGACAGAGGGGGGTTGACGAAGAAGCGACGATGACCCACCTAAGTAAACGTAGGAGGAGAAGATCTTCACCGGCACTAGGAAGTTCGTGCAGAACAGAGGGTCACCGCCATGGTGGAGATGCTCAGAAGAGAGACTTTTTCCTCAAGGAACCCTTGAACTCTCTATCGCGATTGGTGGACCACTCTCCTTGATTCCCCCCCGTCTCTATTGTTCTCTCCAATTGCTCTCGTATCTCCTCTGTCTTTTTCTCTTGGTCGAACAAGGTGTTTTTATAACACCAAGTTCATCGGCGCCACGGAGGGGTGCACCGGGAAGGATGGCACCGGGAGCAGCATCAGATTTGAGTGTTTTGCGTGCCATTACTGACGATGCCGTCTAAAGGTCGCGCCGGTGAAGCAGGGCACCGTATTAGCCTTGTCCGGTTGCCGAGGGCTAGTCAATGGGTCTGGGGATGGTTCCGAAAGTCACTGTTGACTCTTCCTCTGGCCATGGTCCTTGGAAAACCTCGACGAGGCATCTGACGAAGCTCTCGGCACAATGTACGGCCTTAATACGAACTCCGTGTGTGTTTGACTTGAGCACACGGGTTTTTCGCTGACACGGCCTTCGGCACTATGATTTGTGCTTCTGGCTCGGCCTTGCTCGTGCTCAAGGCTCCCTTGCAGGGTGACATAACACCCAAGGTGATTCCGCCTTGATTGGGCGTTGACTTGGTCACTGACGGACTCAACAGAGCGAGAAGCTGAACCCATGTCAAGTGATCGGGGCCTTCCGCTGACAGAGCCTTCGGTTCCTTGTCATGAAGGGCCGATGGCATTCTTCCTCTGCAAGAGAGTCTTCAATTCAGGTTGTAGGCCACCAGGTAGACCATCGTCCTTGGTCGGACGATAGGTGTAGGGCAGCGGTACGACGGAGTCGATGCTGGATCATTAGGCAGGCTTGGTCGCACTACCGGTTGATTGTAGATTCATCTTGACCTTCCTGAGGTAAAGTCCCCGGTGTCCATTCCATGTGACTCGAGGCTCTGGCAGCTTGAGAAGTGTAACGTCTTGGATTTTTGGCGGATCTGTATTGGGTCCTGCTGGATCTTTATTGAGTTTCGGATCCTTTTAGAAGAGTTTCAGACTACTTTTGTAGCTCCCGAGTTGAGTACACTTCATCCCAATTATTCTTCAGTTCCTCGACTCGTGGACGCCGCAGTTGCATTGTACTCTTCGCTAGGATCGTTTTGGCTATTTTTGTGAATTTTTAGGCCTTGGTTAGGCATTGAATGGAATTGTTAAAGAATTATTGAAATTAAATGGTCTGGAGCTCCCTCTCTCCCGGCCATGATTCTCTCTCTTCCCCGGGCGTCCGTGGCATGGCCCCCTCACTCTGGCAGTGACATGGCGATGATGGCGGTGGCGAGGCGGACCCAGTGGCGTGCTTTTTGCGGCGAGAGGTGGAGTGTTCAGGGGAGATAAAGCTTCATTCATGCAATTGGGGACGATCTGGTGGAGCTCATGCTCCCTTGAGGTAGGGGGACGTATCCCCATATTCTTTATTGCATTCCCCATGATTTGTAGGCCGAGGAAAGGTTGAGAGGGGCATTTTTGAGCCGAGTAGGGTAAAATCCATGTTTAGGGCTTGAGCACTAGATCCACCGATTTGTGGAGTTTTTGACCGATTTGGGGCCATTGATGCATGCTAGGTGGGTTGGGGGAGATTCCCCTTCATTTCCCCATCATCAGGCGATGATCAGGGTGTGGAACAGTATTTTGTGGTTTTTCCCACCGTTTCACTCTCGGGCAAGCTTAGTGGTCCTTCCAGTGATCGCTAGGCTCCCCAGGTGGCCTCAAGTAGGACCGCTAGAGGTTACTGTATTGTCAGTAGGCCAGACGGTCCAATGGTGGACTGTCAGGCGTCGATTGGCGACCATAAGATAGATCGCTAACCGTGGGCTAGCGGTCATCCTTCGACCGTCTGCCCCATTTTTGACCGTTGCGCCCTCAGGGCGCGTGTTTCTGACCGTTGGGAGTCACATGTTCCCCTGCAGCCGTAGGCAAGACCATTTGCGGATGCCTCGTGGTCTTAGTGTAGACCATTTGGCTTGGGCTCGCAGCCTAAGGTACGACGGCTAGTGTCTATCCTGTGGTCTAATATAGGACTGCGTGGCTTGCCTCGCCATCTAGAGTAGGACCGCTAGGCCCTGGGCTACCCGAGTGGGCTGTAGTCTCATTTCCCATTGATCTGTGGTTTTCGAGAGTCAATTCCTACCTCCGCTGACATGTCCACTAGTCGTAGCCTTCTTACAGCACGCGCGTGCTGACCCACCCGGGAGAGGTGGAGTGGCTGACCCGAGTGAGACGGTTGCTAGGCTGGTTACCATAGGGCCCCCACGTACAGCCGAGTCTGGGCTTAGGAGGAATAACTAGCTAGAGGACAGGCCTAGGGCATATGATCTGAGTGTGCATACGGGGTTGAGGGCGTCGGATAGTGTTGGCGAGCGTGACCTCAGCTAGTCCTTGTTTGTGTTACTAGTTACTTGGTGTGTCTTTGTCTCTGCTTGGGGCGTTGTAGCTAGACACTCGTGATGCGATGTAAGATGTTAGGGGATGCATCCAGTCGTTCTTCTAGTGGGTGGTGCTCCTATCTACTGGCAGGTACAGACTGGAGTTTTGTCAGACTGAGGTTTGGTCGTGCGGTGCAATTGTCCACAAAAAAATACCTTCAATTTTCTGACTCCCATAGCTACAACTTTCGTGAAGAGCTTAACACCTAGATCTGCAACTACACTCTCGGTCAACTTGTGTTCTTAGTCAAGTCTGGTTCTGCCCTATCAGATATGGTTCTATGAATCAACATCTTGAAAATTCTGCTAAGGCTGTATCTGAGATGTTCTTAAATTCTAAGCCAACCTGAGATTGTAGCTCTTCGAAAGAGCTTTCCAACGCCGCCAACCTCGCATCATTCTGACATCGGGGCTGATCGCAGCAGTAGTTTTCACTAGGTCGCGCGCTGCAAAATAGCAAGTTACAGCTCGTGGGCAGTAAACCCAACGCGTGAAGACCGGAGCCTCCACGCCTGCCACAAGGCGAACTAGTGTGCCACCTTCCGAGGGAGCATCCCTCAAGGCGCCCTCGCCACAGCAGTGTCACTCCGGGCTCACTCGGCCCCACTGAGCAGCACGTGGGCCCCACAACCAGCAGCAAGCGTCTTCCAGACGGCACCGACCAAGCGGATCAAAGTGATGCCCGTCAACCCAAGAACGGTCCTCCCGGGCCTGCTGTAGCCCTTTACCTCCCTGTGTGGAGTGGGAAAATAGTTCATTGCTGTAATATTATGCAATTAAACTTCACCAGGAGTTACCAACTTGGCCGGGATCATCTTCCCCACGGCCCGAGCGTGGAGGTCCACTCGGCACCCCCTTGTAGTCGTACTAACTTTCTTATTATATGCTTGTTTGCCACTGCTAAAGAGCAAGTGTTAGGACCATTAGCTCGATATATTCATTTCACTGCTGCGAGAGAGAGCGAACCACCCCGTGACCCGACCCGGGCACGAGAGTTGTGAGTTGGCCACCCTTAACTCATTGCCAGTTTCTCAACCGTGTAGGTCCGAACGCTTCCCTCGCAAGGGACGAGTGCGAGCTTGCTAGAGTCCCAGGTTGCATATCCAACTCGGCGTCGAGTCCGCGTCTCCGTCCCACATCAAATTGGTATCAGAGCGCCAGTTGAGTCTAGGGTAGTTGTTGCATAAGTGTTTGCACGGTCTAAGTCGAGTCTAGGATCATCATTATTTTTCAAAACAAAAAAAAGTGTCTTAAAATTACATTGCACCCCAATACGCGGTATATCAAAAGGCGTTACCGGACATCTCAGTTAAGCCTATTTGGAAGGTAGCCTCCTTGCACCGAGAAGGTTTTCGGATTGGTTTCTCTGCCACGTACCAGAATTGGGTTAAGTCTAGGGTCTTGAGTCTAGAGTGTCTTGTCCTAGTCGTCATTTGCATGCGCACTCATAGGGGCACCGAGTACTCACCACCACCACAACCCATGGCCGAATCCCAAGTCCATAGTCTCGATGCGCAATCAGTGGGGGTTGTTCCTCTTCCGAAGTCTCTACATCCCACAGGAGGAAATAAGAGAAGAGGAAGAATAGAGGAAAATTTGCCAGACGGAACCTAGATCCGACCCTAGATCTGACCCACTAAGGATCCGTTAAAACTAAGGGTGTTACAGTCCCTCCCCCCTAAAAGAAATTTTATCCTCGAAATTAGACGAAAGGACAAGGAGGAAACTGACAACATGACACACCCTACCGACAGAAAAGACAACTGAAAGAACCAGAAACAGATACCTTGAAAATAGAAGGCTGACTTTCCGCCTGGCATGAAGTAGACTCGCTTGAGACGGTAATCAACCATGGTGCCATAAAGTTTCGACCAATCCATACCTAGAATCGTGTCATAGTCGGCCAACTGTAATGCATAAAGTCTCACTAGCAGTTTTCGACCACTGACCATAATCAGAAAATTTCCCTGGCACAG
This sequence comes from Amorphophallus titanum, assembly GCA_024336825.1. NCBI lineage: Eukaryota > Viridiplantae > Streptophyta > Magnoliopsida > Alismatales > Araceae > Amorphophallus > Amorphophallus titanum. The sequence continues at coordinate 152,090 of JANBPO010004493.1, forward strand.
AGGAGTGGACATGTAATTGCCAGATGGCAACTCTATGAGCATCTCACAGGAAACTTCATTCATCGACTTTTCGATACGTGCAATAAAATCCTCAGAGATAAAAGAATGGGTTGCACCTGAATCGAAAAGAACACGCACTGAGCGATCATAAATCAAAATTGTACCTTTGATCAGATTAGACGTCAACGCCTTTGCACGAGTTATGTGAGTAACCCTGGCTCTCAGTGGACGGCTAGTTGCAGATGACTGCTGAGAAGGAGCAGGAACTGGTGGATGGAATAGTTGAGATTGAGGCGGCGGAGGAAGACGGAACTGCGACTGCTGCAACTGGGAAGTCTGCAAGAACTGCACTGTCTGTGGCCTCAACGGATAGTTTCGGGAGATGTTCCCCGGCTGATCGCAGCGATAACAGACAACCGACAGAGACCACGGCACACCAGGATGACTGCCACCACACCTAGAACACAACCTCGACTGAAAAGCAACAAAATCCTGACGCGGTTGAATAGAGGAAATGGATTGCTAACTCGAATCAGAAAATGTCGACTGATCGAACCTCTTCTTCTTCTTCTTAAATCGAAATCCCTTGCCCTGAGATTGCGGGAAGGAAGCACCATCGGCAGCAGAGAAAGCAGGAGAAGCTCCTAGAACAGACGACTGGTGGAGCGGCTGATGCTGCACGGTCGACTGAATCACCCCAGTCTGAGGGAGTCCTCGAGTCCTCGCCAACACCAACTCTAGCACGACAGCGGCTTGATACGTAGAATCCAACTCAGCTACACAGGTAGCGAACAACAGCAGGCTCAACTCCGCTTTCAGTCCGCACAGAAACTGTTGAGTCCTCACAGTCTCATTGGCAAAGATGTGGGGTGCATACTGGCCCAACTCAATGAACTTATCTCGATATTGCAGCACTGACATCTCGCCCTGCGTCCAATGAGAAATTAAAACCATAAAGGGAGGGGAAGGTTCCACTGTAAGCAAAAGGGAGGAAAAGAAAGAAGAAAGAAGTAGATTAAGACTCCACTGAATGGGTCCTCCCCGACACGCCCCAGGCAGCCCTTCCTCGGAATGCCTTGAGGGGCCTTCACCGGCATGCCCTGGAGCACACTTCCCCTGGTATAGTCTGAAGCCCTTTGTCGGTACGCCCCCTGCGGCCTTCATCGGCACAGTCTGAAGCCCTTCGCCAGTACGCCCCCTACGGCCTTCCCCGGCACACCCCTTGTATGCTCTTCCCCGACACAGCCCCAGCTCCACCGCCGATACGCTCCTTAGCGTTCTTCCCCGGCATGCTTGCAAGGGACCCAGTCTGACATAGCCTCGGCAAACGCCATTAAGTGTCAACGAGCGTAAAAAAAAATGATGATGAATGAATGAATGAAGGAAAATGAAGAGGAAATGTTGAATGGAAATGATGGGGGATGAAGACAACGGGAGGACCCTACTACAAGCAAAGAGAATGAAACACCGATAATTTCTGACGAAATTTTGGCAGAATTTTCCCTAGGCCAAAGGCGTAAGGAAAAATACGGGTGTGCACCCACAAGAAGTGACGGCCCCAATAAAGTGATGGTGGGCCCCGCGGGGCGACACCAGAAGTCCTCAGCAGTAAATATGTATGCCTCTCCCTCTCACCGGTACACCCTGTGGGAAGCCTTCCCCGGTGCCCCCATTATGACCTTCCCTAGTACACCCTCAGGGTCTTCGCCGGTACACCCCGAGGTGCCTTTCGCCACTACGCTACCCCCAGCTCCCCCGGTACAATCCCTGACTCTTCCCCGGCACACCCTGTGGTGGCCTTCCACGGCACGGTCCCTACACTCTCCACCGACACCCCATCCACAACTATCTTCCCTGGTACACCCTCGTGGTGACCTTCACCGGCGCGCCAGAACCCCCTTCACCGGCACCACCGGCGATGCCCAAGCAGCCTCCCACGCCACTGGAGGAAAGGAAAGGGAAGAGAGAAGGGAGAAGAAGAGAGGAAGAAGGGGGAGGAAGAAAGGAGGAAGAAAGGGGGGCCTAGGGCTCCACCATCCTCCGAGAACGAAGGGGAAAGAAAGAAGAGGGGGAGGAAAAGAGAAGAGGGACTGAGAGGAAAAGAAGGGAAGAGGAAGAAAGAGGGGGAGGGCCTTCGCGGCTGCCTCCCCACCCCGAAGATGACGATGACGACAATGACGGCGGTGGCAGCTGCGGTGGCGGCGACGGAGAAGAGGAGGGGGAGAGGACGTTCACCCGTTCACTCACCGAAGAGAGAGAAAGAGAGAGGGAAAGGAGAGTTCGAATGAGGGGGGGTGGCTCGGTATGCCACCCCCGCCCGCGGCACTGCTTGCTGCTGCTGCTTGCTACTGAGATCCAAAATGACTTTACGCACAATAGCCAAATCAATCATCTTCTTGTCTTCCAAACTGTAAATAAACTCCCGGAACTTGGGACAGTCCTCGACCAAATGCCCCTACTGGCGATGAAATTCACAGAAATGGAGCAAATTCCCGACCGTGGGTCGGCAAGGCATTACTGGAGGGAGTTGCAACGCGCGGGTAGCCATTAAAGCCATGAAAATATTGGTGAAAGATTCTGGCAACAGAGAACAAGGTGCCCGCTTCGGGCAAGGCGGATGCCAAGAGGTGTGGGAAGGCAGTGGAGATGGTAATGGAGGTTGCGTAGGCAAGGGGAGTTGCGTAGGTGAAGGCGGAGGGCTAGTAAGTGAATGATATGGACGCGTGGAAGGGGTGGGAATGTAGTGGATGGCATCCACCCATTCGGGGTGTGGTGTTTCCTTGGCCGGGGATGGAGGGGCCTGACTATGGGAGGTGATAGGTTGGGGTATGGAAGGTTGATATGTGGAGGCATATGGGTGAGTGGGAGCGGAAGGCTGACTTGTGGAGGGATATGTAGTGGAGGGCTGACATGTGGGAGATGACAAAGGGGAGGTGTTTGTGAAAGGCAAAGGCGGAGGAGACATAGGGTCAAGGGGTCCTAGCAGTTGTTGGCTAATGAAGCGGGCTCGACTGTAGAGTTGTTGCCATGAAGTGATATCGTTCAGGGCTATGATGCATTTGTGCTCAGGCGTTGCATTAGAAATAACCATTTTAATTTGCTCACCCTCCAAAATATGCCCCGAAACTTGTGCAGCTAGGTGACGCCAGCAGTCAACAAAGGTCGAGAATTCCTCATCAGGTTCCATCTTCTCTTGGGCCAGATCAACCATGGATTAGTTGGGCCCTACCTGGTCTTGAAATTGCTAAATAAATCTTTCTTGTACAATTTGAAAACTCATCACTTGCTCTTGCGACAACGAAAAGAACCAATCCCGAGCTGGGCCTTCTAAAGACAGACCAAACAAGTAAGCCATTAGATGCTGGTCATGCTGAAATTGGGCCAACTCGCATAAGAACTCCTTCAAGTGCACATAGGGGTCACCAACTCCACCATAGCAATGATACGCAGGAATTTGAGAGCGTGGTGGAAGCTGAAGACCTTGAAAAGCAGATGGGATACTCAAAGATGTTGGAGGATTGATTCGACATTGTAATTCATCAAGCTGGCATTGGGCATGGGCGATCATCTCCTCGGTGGGAAGAGTCCAAGAAGAATGTGGGCCAGCCTGAGCAAGAGAGTGGAAGCTTGAACCAGGATGATGATGGGCCAAATAAGGGGACCTGGCCTGAGAAGGAGGAAAGCCCATTCCAGGAGTAGAAGGGGGCCGCCCCCTCCCACCTCCTTCCTCCACAAACCAGCGCGCCCCCATCAACCCTAACACTAGCCGCCAGCATCCCACACCCCAGACCTCTCTCCCTCTGCAACCCAGGTCCGCCCACCCCTGCTCCGTGCGTCCACGGCATTCCCGGAGTCGCCCGTCGCCGCTGCGTCCTCTCGTGGTTCGAGAAGTCCCGCCTGCTGCTCTCTGCATCCAACCTGCAGCTGAGGTCACATATGCAGAGGCTACCCTGGTGTCCCTAGTGCAAACCAGCCAAATCTATCTTCTGTGATCATTCTTCATCGAGCTAGCTTCGTTCCAGAAGTGGTCCCGCCACGATCCGACCTCGACACCATTCGCGTCGTCCATTCTCGTGCAACTGCGCTAGATTCGGGTCAGATCCTGAGCACCTTTTGGTAGTAGCTCCACCGCCTGCCCCTGTGCGAATCAGTCAGAGCTCTCTTCACAAGAGTTCTTCCTCTCCAAAGTGCTGACGCACCAGAGGTGGTCCCGCCTACTTTTGACAACGTCTCCTTCCAGAGGCGTCCATTCTCCCTCAGTCGCGCCAGACCCGGAGTCCTCTGTTTGCCTAGGACAAGCTGCTGTCAAGTCAGCCCCAACACCCCCTCCTCCTATCTGTTTCAGGTCATGCTGTCTTCAGAAACATTACGGCTTTCGACGATATGAAACCAACACAAGTGGTTTCATCTCGATCCGATGTCAGAACTGGAAGTTCCACCATGACCATAGGCGTCCTATCCTATTATACGCCCAGAAACCTGACGCCGGCCATTCCTGCGACCACATCCAGCAAGGTGGTCAGACGGCTGCCATCTTCTCAGGGCTCGTAGATCTCCCAGTCAACAATGTCCATGACTTGGTCCCGTCGCATTTGGAGTTCTTCAGCACCCGTACCGGCTGACGCACCACAACTGTGCCAATCAGTCCTGCATGGCAGAACTGCACAGGTCTCCAGCTGTGACCACCGCCTCCATCCAGCAACATCGGCTCGATTTCAGACTTGCAGGCATCCTTCGGCATCCCTCGACCTCCGTCCAGGAGTTGTCTGCACCTCGATCGGACGTCTGAGCTTGGCGTACAGTCGATAGTTGGTTTCCCCTCCCTTCGTTCCCCCCTCCTGCACGAGGGTAGTGCGTGTAGTGAATTGCCCCCATCCCCGTGATCCCCCTCCATGCGAGGAGTGTAGTACATGTAATAGCAGGGACATCGCCAAGCCTCCTCGACGCAGCGTGTCCGCCGAGTGTGCATGCTCCCTGGTGCGCCCTCGTCTCCGATCGGTGCCGGTCTCTTTAGACTCGGCAAGGTATAGATCTGACCCTTGCTTCTTGGCATTGCTTTCTTAGTATCTGTTCAACGTTCACGCCGAAGCGTGTGTGCGCGTTGGCAAGGCGGCCCCACTTTCGTTCCCTATTGCTGTGTGGATTGTGATTGCGGAATAGGTCCAAAGATTGTGTCCCTTGCTGCGTACCCAGTAGTGGTGTCACATCAAGACACCTCCATGAGCCTGAAGAGGGAGGAGAGGAACATAGCCACCTCTTCAACCAGGCGGCCGGCTGGACGAAGCTATACACTACAGGAGAAGCCGCAAAAGCCCTACTCCTTTCCAAGGGATAAGACTCGAGGGATCTTTGATTGGGCCTGCCATTACCGCAAGGTCTCCCTCCTGAAGTCCAAGAGGCCCCAGGATGCCCGAAGAAGTGGCGAGCCCTTGTTCTGCCCTTATCACCAGATACTGGGTCACCTTATCGAAGACTGTTATGTCTTCAAAGACATTGCTCAAGACCTAATTGACAGAGATGAGCTTAGAATGAGGGACTATGTGGTGGCCCCGCCACATCCCCATGTGATGAGCTACCCCAAAAGTAGAATTTATACAATATCAGTCCAGTACCAGGCTCCTAAAGATGCAGCAGAGAATGAGCAACCCCGGCCCTCGGTGGCGGAGCAGCCCCAAGCATGGCTAGAAACCACTTCGGTTCCCGTCAAAGCTATCTATGATGACTACTTAGAAGACCCCGAAGTGACCCTGTGCCTCTCTGCGCCAAGGAGCCCCTCGAGCCCGCCGACTATAAGCCAAGGGGGGTGTAAAGCAAACACGGCCTCTGCGCCCAGCGAGGCGGAACAAGAAGAGGCATATGGCATCCTTGAAGCCAAGGAGGGCGAAGACTAAGATTTCGTCGACCTGCTTCCAGCGCCCCCGAAATTTGAAGATGGCGGTCAGGCCACTGTCGACGAGCTCATTGAAATCAACCTTGGCACAGAAAGTGACCCCAGGCCAACCTTTCTAAGTGCCCTCATACCTCCACAAGAGAGGGAGCAGTATGTGAAGTTCCTATGAGAGTTCTGGGATTGTTTTGCCTGGAACTATAAAGAAATGTTCGGCCTTAGCCCCGACGTGACTCAACACATCCTGCCTATCGATCCCAGGGTGGAGCCCGTGAAGCAGTCCTCCCGGCGTATGAGACCGGAACTAATAAATCAGGTCTATAAAAAAGTTGACAAACTCATAGATGTCGTGTGGCGACCCGCAATCCGAGTACCGGAAAGGAACCGACGTGACTCAGGCCTCGGCCCGCCTCCCACAAGCCCGAAGACTCGGAAGGGAAAAAGAGATGGTGTGAGGGTGTGTAAGAAGCTAAAGTAATTGCAGAGATAGCACAATATATAACTAAATAATAATATAAAAATTAAATAAATAATTAAACTGTTACAAGGTCCAGCACATCTCATGTCCAAAATAAAGTATAGTCAACTCCGTTCGCGCTTGCAATCTTAGGTCCAAGGGTCATTGGTCTTGTGGCTGCCACCCCCCATAGTGGTGTCACATCACAAAGACTCAGATCTCAAGGGAGGAGCAAGCAGCAAGAGTTGCGGCTTGGCTTCTTGTATTTCTCTGGGAGGCTATTGTATGCTACTGCATCAAATAAGGTGAATCTGAAGTATCTCTTGCTGGTACAGGATCTAGAGCAAGGGCCCCAGCTTGCATGGGGAGGAGCGATGCTGGCGCACCTCTTCGCCCACTTGGATCTAGTGCACCCAGGTTCAGGGAATCTAGGTGGTTTTACGCCCTTCTTACAGGTACGAATCTACCCCTTCTAGGCATGTTGATTCAAAATTTTAATTGATTAACTGTTTGTTCTTTCATGTGCTTTCAGATTTGGGGGTACACTCAGTTCCCTCTAGGTCGCGGCACGATCCCGCAAGCCTTAATGCAAGCGGTCCCTCTTTTGGCTAGATGGGAGATTGTTCGAGACCGGCGCTTAGTAGCCACTAGACTTTCTGATCCCAGGACAGCCCTGGATGAGTTCCCTCCCCGCCAGGTAAGTGTCTTGGCTAAGAGGGTTCTGTGATTTGTTGCATTTGTTATGTACTCAATTAGCAAAACATTCATTTTTTCTTTGTATGGCAGGTGATTTGGACTCCTTATGCGACAGAGGATACTACCCTTCAGCCGTGGGTGAGGGAGGGGCGATCTTGGTTCCGAAGAGATACAGTGATGTTCTATGTAAACCTAAGGGAGCCGCTCTTCCTTTGCCTAGTGCAGAGGACGCTGGGGTGGCATCAACCACCAGTGGCGATTCCAGCCGAGCACGAGTCAGATCGGGGATGTCGCCGGACTTCGGTGAGTGATCAGGACTAGGCCACCTGCTACCGTGCTGAGGCAGAGGCACTACAGGGAGGGCCCTCACTGGAGCATGACTGGACCGTGAGGAGTAGCAAGGCTTACTTTGCAGACTATCGGGACCGGTATGTAGGGTGGCTTTGTCTCGACACTCGAGAAGTGATTTACACTTTTAGCTTTCAAATGTGATGTTCTTATTCATCTTCTGGGGCTAAGTGAGTTTGTGACTTTGATATGCAGATGCCCGAGACTGAAGCTGTGAGGATTCTCAAGGATCAGATCGTCGTCCTCGACCAGACGATCGTGAACCTATGACACAAGATCCAAGAAATGGTAAGCTAAAGCAAATCGATGGATTTTGAGTTTGGAATTGATTAAATTTGACTAACTGCTTGCCCCTTATATTGGCAGCGAGGAGAGCTGGCCTATGTGTGCGTGAGAGTGGGCGGAGAGGCTGGCCCTTCATTCTGAGCTGACATCATGGATGAGTTGGAGGATCACCTAGCTGGGGCTATCTCCAGGTTGCCCGCCTAGAGGGCATGGTGGCGGGGCTTCGCGAGGCGAGTCGGAGCCGCAGCCGAGCGACTCCGAGTCGCAGCCACGGCCATGGGCTCTCGGCCAGGACTTACCTTACAGGTTCCTCCGGCCTGCGGAGGAACGAGGAGGAGGAGAGATGCCGTCCTCAGCGGGACGAGGCCACATCATCGATGCCTCCCGCGAAGAGGCACGAGGGTGAGAGCGAGGGTAGCCGGAGAGAGGGAAAGGGGAAGTCCTGAGTTTTTCTTTTTCTTTTGCACCCTCTTGTACAGATTTGACAAATATATACAGTGAGTTCTCTTTTTGGTTATTTTTTCTTGTGAATGCATGAATGGAATGAGGAAAACTAACTTACTGACGACTGACTCGAGAGAGTGGACTTGACGAACTGACTTGAGTGATGCGTGGGACAAGAGAGCGACACTGACTTGAGTGACGTACGAGATATAGGAGAGCGACGCCGACTTGAGTGAGAGAGGAGAGCGACGCCTACTTGAGTGACGCACGAGAGATAGGAGAGTGACGCCGACTTGAGTGACGCGTGAGAGATAGGAGAGTGATGCCGACTTGAGTGATGCAAGAGACAGGAGAGTGACGCCGACTTGAGTGACGCGAGAGACAGGAGAGTGATGCCGACTTGAGTGACGCGAGAGACAGGAGAGTGATGCCGACTTGAGTGATGCACGAGAGAGAGGCTAAACAGCACCTTGTGAGCTGGACGGTCAGCAACGGACCGCTTATACGAAGTAGACGGTCACTGACAGTCCGTTCTGCAAATAAGCGGTTAACACTGGACCGTTCCATAGTGGAACGGTTTACACGTGACCGTCTGAATTACGGGGCGGTCTATATATAGACCGTCCTGAGAAGTGAAAGACAAGAAAGCCACGACACTTTGTGAATGGAATGGTCTATGGAAGACCGCTTAATAAAACTGGATGGTCATTGGGAGTCCGCTCTGTGGTAAACGGTTAATAATGAACCGCATAACAATGGAACGGTCTAGAAGAGACCGTTCAATGACTGGGCGGTCTATCGATAGACAGCTCTATTCTTCGAACTGAGAAGTGGAACGGGACTCTTCTTCCAAGAGTCCCATCCCGTGGTGGCTTTGGATAAACCTCATCTAAACCCGCCCCAACTCAATCTAAATCCATTCTAACCCAATCCTAAGAGGCTTCAAGCTTTAATCTCACCCCATAAATAGGAGGAGGATCCCAAATTTGGAGTTAAGCCTTCCCTCTTCTCTAGGCCCTCTAAATCTTTGCTTTCCTTACCCTTTCCATGATGAAGAGGTGCCTAGAAGGAAGCTCCATGGAGGGGACGTCTTCTGGAGGTCCAAGGGCGGCTAGGAAGGAGCGGGAGCGAGGAATGGCATGGTTTGGGCGCGATCCTGAATGGTGGATTCGAAGTCGGCGATTCGGTTCGCGACGGCGTTACGGCGTGGATTAGTCACCCATGGCGCTTGGTTTCGTCGGTGGAGGTAGGGAGATGGACCCCCTCCACGCTCTGCATGTTTTCCTTGCAATTTTGCGTAGTTTGGTGGCCGATCGAGGAAGATCAAGTCAGTTTAGCATAAATCGTGATTTTTTGGAGTTTGTAGGGTTTGCCGAAAAATGGTAACCATTCACGATGTAGTTAGTGTCAAACTGACCGCTGGGATGTCAGGATCCCAACCTCACCAGTTTTGCGTCGATTGGTCATCATTTGGGGCCGACAGGAGTCCGGCAACCCCAGTGATGTGTTTTGGGTCGATTCGTCGAAATCACCGCGATCTCACATTTTAATGCATTTCGATGGATGCATATGGTACTTTTGGACTCGGGATGTCGTTTCCTTTCGTTTGGGTGTAATTCCCCTGCGCTACAGTATGCATGGGGCGTGGAATGGGTCGATTTGGCCGTTTCACCCTTTTCATCATCGGATTGACATAACGGTCCTACCAGAGGCCGTTATGTACATAACGGTCCCCCAATAGACCATTATGATTCGTTCATCATCTTTGTCTTTGGAGGTCATGGAGCATAATGGACCAAGACTGGTCCGTTATGTGGAGCATAACGCCCCTGTCCAGGCGTGTTATGGTTGGGTTGTTTTCGAGGCTGGCTGCCATGTCAGTCCCCTCAACGACTGTGTTCACCTCGAAGACCATGTTAGTCAGTTAGCATAATAGACTCCTCCCCATGCATTATGGTCAATATAACGCCCCGGTGCAGATCCGTTATGGTCTATTGACTGATGTTTGCCGAGGTATGGCCATTGATATAACGTGCCGCACCCTGTGCGTTTTGTTGCTATGGCGGACTAACCTTGGTCCGTTATATGCTTTTTGTCCTCGTTGGCATTTTGGAGTTTGTTGGGTATAACGCACTTACACTTGTGCGTTATACTAGTATAACGCACCTATTGTGGTCTGTTATACTTCGTTTTGTTAGTGTGTCGGTCAATTGGGCATAACGCACATGTTCTGGTGCGTTATGTCGATATAACACCCTTAGCTCAGTGCGTTATGTCATTTGTATGTTGTTTTAGGTCTAGTTGGCATAACACCCCTCCCTTGGTGTGTTATGTGGGTATAACGCCCCTATGATGGTGCGTTATAGTCCTGTTCGCCATGATGACCGTTGCTTGGTTCTGTGTTGTGTGTCCGTTCATCTTAGGTCCTTGTTTAGGGCGGTGTCTATCTGTTGGTGGTTGTCTGGATTGGTCGATTTAGGTGACTGGTTGTGGTCTTTTCCTAGACTACGACGTCGAGTCAAGGGTGTTGCTGCTCGTGTGGCTCCTGCGGATCTGTCACCGTACTAGGTAGCGCGAAGTACGCTCCACTCTAAGTAATCGTCACTTGCTCATCCCGTATATATTCGATATGCACATGCTGCTGTGGGAATGAGGTTAGTGGTGGACACTCTGGGGTGGGGTCACTCTCAAAGGAAGGAGACGGCTCAATGACTCACTAGGAATGACCACTGGGTCCCTATAGGTGACTAGATCCGATAGACTGAAGGACAAGCTGATCCCATAATCATCAGGTAAGTCCACAATGTAGGCTTTAGATCTGACTCGCCTTACACTCAAAAGGGACTGACACCATGAGCTTGCATTAGACCGATTCGACTTGATGCATGCAGACTCCCAACAGATTGGACAACATTCAAAAAGGAAAGATACAAACTAACACATGACCCTAGGCTTACTAAGGGAGACTCAGTAAGAATGCCGGATATCGTCTACATATACTAAGTGTATTGATAGACTGACTCACAACTTGATGCCATGAGTCTTAACCCTTGTCAACCATCTCCGATTTGAGAAGACTCATCCTCGGGTGCGGAAGTGTAAGAGGATCAGGAGGCGGGTGATGGGAAGGTAATCCGGACGTCTGGCATGAAGCATGAAAAATGGGAAGTCCGGACATTGTCTCTCGTACGCGTGGCAAAAATCAAACCATACCGCATCAACATAGAGTGTTGACAGTGGTATGGTAGTCACGAGTAGTTGCGCTACCATAGGAGAGGTGGGTAAAAGTGGGACGGCTGATTGTTGCTCGAGAGTGACTAGCAAAAGAGAGGTGACAGACTAGTCAGGGCCATCAAGGGAACCTAGGACGGGTGACAATACAGAGTCGTCTAGTGGGGCTGGGGTGACTGACAGACCCTGGCCCTCTAACTGATCTATGGGATTGCTCTCTAACCCTCAACCACAATGAGGTACTCCTCGGCCAACTCCTGGTCAGCCTCATAACTCACTGGAGTAAGCCTGGGATGGGCATCCTCCGAATGCGGGTCCTCTAAGGTAGGGGAATGTGAAGGACACTGGTCGAGGAAATGACTACTCCCATGATGGGTGGCTAGAGGGATGGACTTTAGGAGAGGTGGCGGGTGTGAGTCCAAAGGTGGAGCGAGCCGCTGGGGGTGGGTGGCTGGCGACACGGAGGTGATCAACTGAAACCCGTCATGGAAGTGAACTTGTCGGGCAGGTGAGGTGGGTGTAAGATGCAGGTCCTTGTGTCCCAGTCAAAGATCGCTCTCCTCTCTTCCAACCAAGTTTGTCCCAAAATGATGCATGGGCCAGTAAGTGTATCAACTTTGCACCATGCTCCATTGTCATATAGGACGTGGCCGACCCTCCATTAGAACTCTACAAATGCTAAGCCACCGTTGAGAACAATCTCCCCGGTCTTAGAGAGTGACTCGACAATGTCCTGGGAGACGTAATTAGATGACTCCCTACTGATGAAGTCAATCTCCGCATGAAACCCATTAGGTAGAATGGCAGTGGACACTATTGGGCGCTGAAATGACTCGGTTGTCGACTTTGAGGTTGGGTCTACCGGTGGTTGAATGATTGGGGTGAGCCCCAGGGGTCGGGCAATGAGAGCCTCGAATTGGGCCACCAAGGATGACCACTTGGACACATGGTCTCGGGGGACGGCCATGGGCTGGTGGGTGGTTGGGCATGCAGACAACTGAGTGAAACCCTAATGGACTAGACACGACCCTATACAACAACGCAAAGTTGGAATGCAGACTTGACTACAAACCTAGACTCCATCCAATATCCAGTACATGGCGAAGGTAGAAACCTCACGCAAGGGGCTATCTTCCCAATAGGCATAACCTATCTTTCCAGTAATGTCTTTTGATATGCCGGGTGCTAGGATGAAATGCAAACCTAAGACAAGACAACCTTGGACTCAAGACTTCTTTTTTTTTAATGTAAAGATTACCCTAGACTCAAACTCAAGCTCTGATACCAATTTGATGTGGGACGATGATGCAAAGACTCGGTACCAATTTGATGCGAGACCTGAGACTCTAGGCAAGCTCACGATCATCCCCAGCGAGGGAGCGTACGGATGGCGCAGTTGAGGAATCGGCCGCGAGTCAAGGGTACTCGACTCTTTTGTGCTCGGATCGAGTAACGGGATGGGTCACACTCACTCTCTCGCAGCGGTGATTGAAATACTTTAACGAGCTAGATTAAGCTATCACTCAAGCAATGGCAAGAAAATAGATGCGAAATAAGCAAATGCAACAAATAAGCAGGCGGAAACGTACCTCCATGCTCCGGGCATGGGGAAGACGATCCTGGTCAAGTTCCGTAACTCCCGATACAATAATAAAAGTTAATTATAGCAGTGCTTTTATTTGTCCACTCCTCACATGGAGGTAAAGGGATACACAATAATGCCAGGAGCACCGAACTTGGGTTGGCAGGCAGCAAGGCGGTGGGCCCCGAGCGGTTGCAGGCAGCGGCTCTGGTTCTGTGACTTGCTAGCAGGTAGGACAACAAACACGGACGTCCAAAGGGATGTTGATCTCCGATAGGCTTTGGAAGGTGGCGATCCATTGGGACGAAGGCAGAGGGTTCCTGGTTGACTCGCGGGAGTGGCGGTCACTGAATCTGCACCGGCGTATTTCTTGAAGATTAACTTTTGGCTCCTCTTTCTACTGGCCTGTCTGAGGATAGACCAGTGTGACTCAGTGAAAACGTCTGCTGCAACCAGATCTGGAGTCGGATTGATGTAAGACTGGAACCGTTGCGAAGCTCTTTCAGAGATCTACAAACCCAAACTGTGACAAAAAATTTTCTGTCGCTAGCTTTTCCTATGGGGATTTTTGGAACGGACTGGTTCCCAATCTTAGAACCGACTGGGCAGATCAAGATTTGTCTGAGAACTTGATTTTACCAGAGAGGAGATGGTGGATCTGGGAGCTGGGGATTTTATGGGTGAGAGAGGGGAATTTGAGGAATGGGCAAGAATATTTTTATGACTATTGAAGGTGGTTTGGAGGGTGGAGTGGATTTTATGGTGGACTGGGGGTCGGATCTGGACTGCAGAGGCAGAACAGAAATCAATTTTCACAGAGATTTTTATGAGGGTCAAATAAGCTCCTAAAATCGTGGTAAAATTTGGGAAAAGGGGTTTTGATGGGAGAAGTCCCAGTCCAAATTTCAGCTCGTTCGGAAATGAGATAGGGGTCAAAAAGGTGAAGAAGGGGGTTGCTGGAACACAGATCTGCACAGAGACAGAATTTGTAGATTGGGAGAAACAAAATGAAATAGGGGGCAAATGAATGGGAAATGATGTGAAATTTTTTGTGGAGAGTGGGCTCAACGTGGGGACCACACCCTCTAATTTTTAGATCGATCTGATCTCTTGATTGGGATGGAAAATCGGGCTTCAAGCTCCTATCCAGCCGGGGACAGATCTGCGACAACAAGGTGGTGGCGGTGCTATGGCGGCTCGATGGTGACGGCGGCTGAGCTTCGCACCTAGAGCGGAGATACAACTTGAAATCCACTAAGTTTTTTGGGAATCCACCCTAAGAGAACACGGAAATCTAGCTGTAAGGGGAGAGGAGAGAGGAGGGGCGCCCTAGGGCTCTTGTGCACAATGAATTAATTCTTACAAAAATGAAAATACAAGGGTTATATAGGTCTGACCAAAAGACTTAATTGCCCTTAGGTTCAACAAATAAAATCACGCGTAAACATCCACTTGCTAGACATCTTTGCAATTGTACTTTGATTGATGGAACTTTAATTGATTTTTGCATAATGTTTGTCTTGGATAACATGTCTGATAATTTTCACAATCATGAGGATAATCAACCTAGCACATCCTATACTCCTCAATTTCAACATGTTCATCATAATTCTCACCACAATTCTTTCAAGGGATCACGTCCTCATTCACATGGTCTTGCCCGACCTATGGGTAATTTCCAATCTTATGGTCCCTCATCTCAATCGCGAGCCACTATTCCCTCGGGACCGTCTCCTCCCCACGACGAGAAGGTCTCTCAAATTTTACATGTCATAGATCATCTCACCCCTCAACAAATCCAAGCCCTTAAGGCTGTTGTTGAGGGCACATCTCATTCTTCTCATCCCCCTTACACTTCCATTCGGGTGACCCATCACCCACCTCCTCTTTCGATTCATCCTCCTCGGGTGGCCCATCACCTGCCTCCCACTCCTATTCATACTCCTCTTCCGGTAGTCTATCACCTGCCTCCTTCTATTCCTCCTCCATCACGGCCCCAAGGCCCATTTATTCCTTGCAACCTGACTCGACCGGGTCTTTTTCTGGATCATCCTGTTAATCCCCCTCCACGGCCTTCTTGTACGGCCCCTCCTCTAAGGCCTTGTCAACCCTCTACTTCACTTGTTATGCCCCTCCAAGTTCTCATTGATAAAGTTACTTTGTTGGAGGAACAACTAAGGAGGGTTGCAAGCCCGTGGCCCGCTCTTCCTCCTCCTTCTCCGGTCAATCCTTTTCATGCCATCCTGAACAATATCACTAAGATGGAAAAAGATTGGAAGGAGAGGAAAGATGTTTACGGCTCCAACATAAGTGAGCAGGAGCCGGCGAACTTCAAAGATCAAGTGGACGCCATCCGCCCTCCACCTATCCACTCTCTTCATCAAGATGGCCCTTCGCCTCTGCATACCCATTTACATTCGCACAATTCTCCACGTTACATTTCACCACCCATTAATTCACCCCCATAACGGCGTCCACTTGAGCCTGATAATAAAGAGCCGGCATGTGAACAATTGAAGACAGCACGCGATGATGAAGTTCCAAAGGCACCCTTTCTGAGTTTCCTTCTCTTTCCTCCACCCCCACTACCACCAGATGAACCTCCTACTCAGGACGATGCCACCGTCCCTGAACCTACCCCCATTTTTGAGACTTATTGGTGTTACGACGATGGGTCGATACTCCAATCACCCATGCCGACACATCATGAGTCTCCTCCTACCCCTAACACCTCTCACCCTATCAGGCATTTCCTACGCACCAAACCTCCCTCTTTTACACCTCCAACGGCTACATCATCTGAACACCATAGTTATCCTTGGATTTATCCAATACAACAAAGTTTTGGGATGAAGGGAGCTCCGAATATGGAGCTTGCTGAGAAGTGGAGAAACTCTCCTCAGTGCCAGTAAGTTGCACATCATCACGACCATCACAGGCTGGAATAGCCAATTCATTCACCACATTCTGCTGACCTCCATCCACAATAGTCACACTATCTGTAGGTACCACAGAGGGAATCCCCTGCTCAATATTATCTTTCTCTAGGAAAACTGCATACATGTTATTCATTTGGGCAACTTGTCGAACATCTCGTGTGTCTGGCACCCTGGGCCTAACAGCTTTCCTGTCTGCCAGCCGATCACCACCACCCCGAGACTGATCATTGCTCAGATTCCCTGTTTTCTTTTTGAATTCAACTTCCATGTGACCCAGTTTATGACAAACAGCACATAAGTGTGGAACTCTATGGTAATTGACCGGTTGCCAAAAGCCTTCACCGTCCATATCAATCCACAACCTTTCTTTCCTTGGGGCAGATAAATCCAGCTCTATACAAGCTAACGCGTCTGAAGTATCAGTCATGGCAACTGTGTTGTCATGGATCCGCAAAACAGGACCAAAGTTGATCGCAATGGAATGCATACAATCTTCGTGATAGAGGTTTGCAAGCAGCCCCAGAAATCCTATCCATACAGGGGTGGAAGCAGGGTCAGCATCGAAATCAAACTCGGGCGTCCATCGGAAGAATCTAAACAAATAGCCCTTGATGTACAGATTCTTCTACAGGAGAATCTTCAGAAAATCCTCTTCACAGCCCAATCGAAGAAGAATGTGTCTCTGGTTTAACCTGCTGATGACAAAATCTATGGATAAAGCCAATCTATGTGTGAGACACATTTTGATTTCAAGGAAAATAGGCCTGCCGTAGGAACATTTGGCGATTATTTCACCTTGTTGTGTTTGTGCTTGTCTACTTTCTCCTACTGTGCCAGTTAGCCATTGTGATTCTCCTACTATCATGCGTCTGTTCGCTCCGTTACCAGTTCATCCTTTATTTGTTGTTCTGTGTTCATTATCGCCTACCCTCTTATTCTCTAAAAAAAAGAAGAGAGCAGAAATTGTGAAACTGGCTCACCATCACGTAAGTATCTCTTTATCCCTTCTCTTTATTGCATTACTATATGTTATTTATACTATTATCTCATCTCGAGGATCGGCTGGTTCTCTGTGTGTTATGGGATTTGAGTTCCCCTCTACCAAAAATAGTGATGATCTAGGGACGCATAGTTAATCACCAGATAGGCCATTAGGTTGGACAAATTTGGGGACGATAGACTCCATCTCGCACGCTATGATTGCAGATGACTCTTGACCCGAATTTACTTAATTTAATAATATTATCCCCCCGAGCCTCTGCCGCTCTTCCCCCTCTCCCTCTCCACACACCCTCTCCACATCGGTACACCCCTCGCCACCTCCCATGCTCAGCCCCCTCCGGTAGCGC
Organism: Amorphophallus titanum; assembly: GCA_024336825.1. Lineage (NCBI taxonomy): Eukaryota > Viridiplantae > Streptophyta > Magnoliopsida > Alismatales > Araceae > Amorphophallus > Amorphophallus titanum. The sequence goes on from JANBPO010004493.1 coordinate 169,308, forward strand.
CCTCGCCATCCCGCGAGCACCCTGCCTCCCTCTCCTCACTACCCGCAAACACACACGCACAGGCCGCTCTCTCTCCTCTCACCGTCGAACCAGTGCGGCTCCCCCTCTCTTCTTCTGCTCCCTTAACCCGTACACACCTCCCACTGGATCTTTCTCTTTCCCTCTCTCTTCACACCTCCCACCATCGGACCCCTCTCCTCTCCCTGCTAACGGCCTCCGCGACAGCCACATCTCTCCCTCGCCGTAGCCGCACCGACCCCCCCTCTCATCTCTTCCACTCCGCCTTCCCTTCCACTCAGCACCGCAAGCATCACGGAGTCCCCCCTGCACCTTCTCTAACCTCTGGCACACTCACTTCCCCCCTCGTTGGATCACACGCCATAGATCCATCTCTCCCCTCCCTCTCACTCTCCCTGCACCTCACTGCACCGGTCGACTCTCTCCATGCACCTCACCGCAACGCGGTCGCTCTCTCCCTCTCTTGATCTCTCTCTTCACTCCACCTCTCTCTAAGACACACGACCATCGGCAGCTCGCCCCTCTCTCCCTCTTTCTAAAACTCACCTACACACACAACTCCCCGGCCAGGGCTTCCTCTCTCCCTCTGCTGGAGCACAGATGGGAGCTCTCACCACCCAGTCGTCCCGACTCTCTCCCCGTCTGCATGCTCCGTGATCACCGTGGCTGTCGCACGTCGCCCCGCTCCTCGCCACCGACCTCCCCGCCTAGTGGCGTCGGCCTCGCCCTCACTCCCCCGCGAGCTCCCCTCTCCCCCATCCACACACGCAGTGTCGGCAGCCCCCCCTCTCTCGCTCCCTCCATCTCTCACCGTCACACACGCATGCCATGCACGTAGCCTCCCCCCTCCGTCGCATCCTCTAAAACACACACACCCTCTCACACCTCCCATGCACCACTGTTACCACCTCTGCCTACACCGCAACGGCCCCTTGGCCCCGTCCTCTTTCTCCCTCTAACCCACATGAGCACCACGGCACTACCAGTTGCCACCCGGCTCCCCCTCCGTCGCCGCGTCCCCTCCCCTCCGTGTCTTCTCTCTCTATCTCTTTTTCTCTCTCTTCTCGCCCTCTCCCTTTCTCTCTCTAGCCTTCTAACCACCCTCTCCATCTCACCCTCTCCCTATCTCTCACTTTCTCTCTCCTTCTCTCTCATACGATCTCTCTCTTCCTCTACCTACACATGTAATTCCTATTTTTTATTTATTCTTTTCTCTTCCCTCTCTTTTCTTATTTTATGTGACTTTAACCCCTCCATATCCATATTGTCCTGTGTCTGCTTAAGTGTGGACAGTTTTACTCTGAGCCTGATCTGCTCTTTGCTTTACGGTTGCTTGACTTTGGACGCATTCTTGCGTTAAGAGCCGTAGTGTACCTTATTCGTCGTGCCGTGTCCAGCGGCCGATGCATTGAGAAGGCTCATTCATTTTTTCAGGACGTGAGGGTAAGCTGAAATTAGCATTCTTCCTCAGGCTTTGTGCTGAGGCTGGCGCTCTTTTCCCTTGCACTTAGGCTCCTTGTGATCGATTGTTCGCTGGATCGGTACTCATGGCGTGTTAATTGTGATTCTGATGAGTTGCGATGGCGCCGAACGTGTGCTGAGATGCGATTACTGAGGTCTTTTATGATGCCTATGTACATGTTAGAGTGTGCAGTGGAAGCGTGTGGGCTTGTTACCCACTGGCTGAGGATCATTGTTATGAGATTCTCGCTGATCGAGGGAATTACTTCTTCTCAATGTGACTTCATCTTGGCTTCATGTGCCCTGATGTTGTTTGTCGCTGTGCTGTTGCTAGTAATTTTTCGGTGTTGGCGTTGGCATTTACAAGTGTTGGGAAATTTGTCAGCTTGTCTGCTGATTGAGTACCCTTTACTCTGCATTTTCTTTCTCTTGGGTGTTGTGCTCTCGAGATTTTGTCTTGGTCCTTGAGATGCATCCCTTGAGATTATCGTTTTGTGTCGTTTCCCGTGGTCGTGGGTCTTTCTTGGTGAGCTATCTGAAGCATGACTCATTCCCTATAGTCGTGTGTTCAGCTACTATCGTGCCTTGATGTGACCCTACTTGCAGTTGTGTTCCGTGATTCTGTGTGCTGTACGGAGCCAGAATCCTGCAGGTGCTGCCGTGTTACTACTGTTATTTTTGTAAGTGATGTTGTCTCTGTGAATTTATCGTTGGTGTCCTGTGTGCTAGGTGTTCCATGTCACCTTTGACACTGGAGCCGATGATGTGGTCAGGCGGTCAGTTGCGAGGACTATGTTTCCTTGTGTAAGCTGATGCTTGTCGTGTTGTCGTTTCGTTATTCGTGATTTGTTGTCGTGGCAGTCGTGTCTCTTGTCTTGAAATGTAAGCGACGTTGCCCTTGTTTCGGAGGTGGCAGACTTGTGTTCACTCGCATCATGCTCTGTCCTGAGTGTGTGCTTGTGATTATGGTCTGACTGTGTTCCTCTGAGCTGTGTTCCTCATGATTCGTGTCACTTCGTAGTTGTGCTGTTGGGTTGTTCTTCTCTGCTTCTTCCTTCTTGTTTGTCCTTAAATTTCAAGGATGAAATTTCTTGAAGAAGAGGAGGATGTAATGTCCTGGATCTTTGACGGATCTTTATTGGGTCTTTTCAGATCATTATCAGGTCTTTCGGGTCCTTTTTGGAGAGTTTTCATGATATGACAGCAGTTCTACATAAGAAGGGGATACGACAGAGGTGTCAAAATTGAAGAAAATGCCCCGAGGGTGGCCACTGAAACATTTTCTGGCCCCATTGGAGCAAGATCAGGCTGTGTAAGCTCTGAAGACCTGGCAGCGTCACAATCCGGATGCAAGTGCAGCCCAAAAGCCATGATTCGACAGTAACTCTTTCCAAGGAAATGATATGGTAACGACCTTGAAAATGAGGTGGCATAACTCTGCTGAAGAAAAGACAAGATGGGCAATCTCAATGACTTGATAGTGGCACAACATAGTGGTTAGAGCTACCTGAAAGCCATGAAATGGCACCGAGAAGGTGATACGACGCTAGTGCAAGCTGCACCGTATCAACTCAAAATCACCTCCAGGAGGGCCAAAAAGGTCTGGAACGTAGGCGTGTGCAACACGCCTGATGAAGTGCCTCAGGGGGGGGGCGGAAGAAGTCAACCCCGAAGCTAAAAATCAAACATCCCCAAAAGTATAGAAGACCGTATGATCCGACGCCATCAATGTTGCTGACTCATTGGTTTGTTGAAAGCTTCACACGACGTCACTTTGATGGCAAGATATACATATGGCACTGGTTCAATCCAAACGCTGTAATCAACCCTTTAGTGTCGTGTGTTTGGATACACTGCCGATCTACCAACCAAACGGCCATTTCCGTCAAGTGGTTCCGCTTTAATGCACTGTCGGTTCAACCTTCACACCCTTGGAGCCGTTTCAACATGTTGGTCTATGCCCTCTACATGAGCAAGGTGGGAGAGTGCCAGATCAATAGGAGGTCATTGGATCAGCGATACAGTGCCATTTCAATGTGTTGCTGGATCAAATCCCATGCTCCCCGCATGAGCAAGAGAAGAGGGTGCCAGATCAAGTGGATTGCATAGGATCATATGCTTAATCCCCCATAAAAGGGGCAGCCCATTCTATTTGCAGGGCGCACACAGAGGGATAGACAAAAGTAAAGCACAAAAAGGTGATAAAAGGAGAGCATTAGAGGTGTAGGGTGTGAGGGAGGCAAGAGAGGGAAAATAAAAAGAGAGGGAGGGGAAGAGAAGAAAAGTCTGAGCATCCCCCTGTACGTAGGTTCCCAGTTGTGCGCCACGCCCAACAGGGTTACATTTTGCATTTCAATTTCTATTATGAAAGTTTATGTACAATCCAATATTTTCATGAATTAATATAGTTATGTGTGCGCATTTCCCTGATGTGCGTTGCATATTTTTCTTCTCCCCTTCCCCTTATATTCGCAATGATCATTCTCACCGCCGTCTTTAAATTCTTACACCAAATGTGCATGCCTAGGTGATCATAAAACACCCCCGCACCTAGGGTTTGTTCTATACTACGAGTAATATCATTCAATCGACTAAAGGATTTAACCTCAATACTAGCCATCCTTGTCAGGATTTCGGCCTTCAAATTTTGCCTGCGTATTTGGATAGCCTCTTCATAATTCAGTGGATGCTGGTATCTTGTATAGAGATTTGCCCATCGCTAGATATAGCCCTAGGCAGACTCGTCATCTTCTTGTTTGGTCTTATACAAATCTACCGTGGTGACTTCATCCTCAACTGGCTTCATTTCACCTGCTTGTCCCACACTTGGCTTTTTAGTCGGTGCCAGAACTATCAGATTTGGGTATAGGTCAGCTAGGTCTAGACCCATCACCCGCAATTTCCTTCTTAACACTTCAACTTCTTGCATTATCTGGCATACATCTGCCCTTTGAGCAGGGCTAGGTTGGGCGGAGCTAGGAATGCTACTTCCATCTTGACTTTGGGTGGGGCCGGTGGCACCCTAGTTTCATTATCAGACGCCTTTGGTCCTTCAAAACTTAAAATTCTTGCCCCTACACCCATACATAAGGGAGTGTGATGGCACATATCTTGATCGGGTAGTGGAGACTTCCCCGAGTTCTCCAAGGACTTATCATCACGACAGGAGGTAGAAGCTTCGGGTTGATCCGCCTCTATCGGCGCGAAGCACATTTCTTCATTTTCTTCTTCTTCAGCAGCTTGGCTCATGTCGGATAAGACCGACAGTGTCTTGCAAGAGAGGACAACGCTTCCTTCCTTTTCTTTTATCTTCTTCTTCATTTTCCCCACTGTGGTCAGCCTCTGCCCCCGCTGTGGGTCATCCAGTGCTCTCGGCACCCTTGATTTCTCTTTTGCATTTTCTATCAGGTTTGGGAATTTGAAGTGTTCCCGTAAGATATATGGATAGGTGTGTTGGAACCCTAATTTTGATGATGTCACACTATGAATCATGTTGTGACAAAATTATCTTAATAATAATTACTTGAGTGTCATTTTTGTTCTTAAGTCTGGATGCCATTCAAGCCTATGCATCTTCATACAGGCCATGCATCTTTATAAGTGTCAGGAACATTAGGTCAATGCACATATAGACATTCAGTCATCCAGGTTGATGCAGCTAAGCATTACATTGAAATCAGGTCGATGCACATTCAAGTTTGTAGCTTGTCAGGTCGATGCACATATATGCATTAAGTCTGTTAGGTCGATGCATGTACACTCCATTAGTCTATCAGGTCTACTTGTGGTCTACACAGGTCATTGCAGTAAGTGCTAGTTTACTACATTTGCTCAGCTTTGAGCTATCTCATGTCGATGCACTTGGTGAACACATCAAATCATCTACATCACCGCATACTGCATGTCATGGGAATGTTTGATCTTCATGATTTTGCAGCGCTTAGCCCATCTTTATTAATCGTTGTCTTGGCTGCTGCGACTAGTTGAAAGTTGACTCACGTGTTGCATTTCTATCTTCAACTGTTTTATACCATCATCATTAAAAGTTGGGAGTGATCTATTCATCCACCCCTTCTAGATCACACTCTCGATTTCTATCAGTCCTTGGTTCTCATGCTAGTGAGCAGCCTTATGGTGGATTGGTGTGGACCGGTGGTACTCTGGTGGTTTCTTTGGTTGTGATGAGTTCTCTCCCTTGGTGACTCTACCCACTAGAAGTAGCTGACCTGGACACGTTGAGTGCCGACCCACTTGGGAGTGGTGGAGGCTTACCCCGTGTAGTGATTTTTAGGCCAGTTACCTAAGGGTCCCTTGCCTTTGCAGTCTGAGTCTGACTGAGGGGAAAATCGACTAGAGGACTAGCCTAGAGAAGATGGTCTGTGTGTGCACACGTGGTCGGGGGCAGTGGACGCGTGCTGACGAGCATGACCCTGGCTAGTCCTGGTTCTATGGTACTATGTACCATGTCACAGTTTTCGCGAAAGGGCAAGTAGCGAGACACATGAGACTATAGTGTAAGTCATCAGAGGATGCTTCCAGTCTCGTTGTCAGTGGGGTAGTACTCATGTCACCTGAGAGATTTCAGTGTGGGTTTTCTCTTCGACGTGGTTTACCATGTTGGCGGCTCAGTCCGTTCCATTCTGTGCTGGGCGTGGTTCTTTCCCTATGCCCTGAAGGTGGAGGTATCAACTAGATTATCGTAGCCCTTCCGGCTGAGGGACTGGCGTCGCCCTATGTGTGTGTGGGCATGGTTCTTCTGCTAGTCTTAGCTCAAGACCGAGAGATTCTCCTGAGGGGTTCTTTCGCTAGTCCTAGCTCAGGATCGAGAGATTCTCCCGAGAGTGTTGGTTCAGCGTGTGGCCATGTGGCATTGTCTGTGGTTCCGTCGGCTAGGACGGACTATCTGACCAAGAGGTCCGAGTTGTGTAGAGGGCCTGTGTGTGTGTTTCCCCTGTTTGACGATCTTATGTTGCAAGTCCCCGTCGTCGAGTCATGCAAATGTCCTTACTCTATTGCTTCCGTTGTTGTTGTTCTTACTGCTTTCCATCACTATTGTTATTTCTATACTGCACTTCTGCTACTGCTTCGTTGTAGTGGGGTTCCGCTGGACCCATCCTAAGACTATGAGATGAGGCCCACCCCCTGCTTTTTAGCTGCGACGTTCTCCTAGACGTGGAGAGTTCTTGTTGGAGGGTCATTAGTTGCCGGCTCACCAAGTTGCCGTCGTGTGCCCTGGGGCAGTGCACATTTCTTTTCCCAGACTGTACTTGTGGACTGGACTTTATAGTTATTTAATTGTTATAAAATATAATTTTATTTCTATCAAAATGGTAGATTAATTTTGTGTAACCAGCCTAAAAATCGTCTCTCTGGGTCACGCTCTCCACCACTCCCAAGTGGGTCCGCACACGCATGCGTAGGAAAGTTACGACTAGTGGACGGATCTCTGAAGGTAAGACTGACCTTCCGCACCACATCGACTCTCGGTGACACCAACCGACGGAACACAAAAGCTCAAGACACTAACAGGGTGCAACAACCCCTGAATCGAAAGGGCACACCAATCGAGGAAAGCACTCCTCCAGGACCCCTTGGTGCCTACACGGCTCCCATTGGGTGCTCGAGGCATCCCTCGAGCCAAATACCACAAGGGACCAAGAATCATACATCTGGAGGCTCACACGACACGATAAAAGCTTCGATCGACACTAAAACAGAGTGGCGGTCTTCCATAGACCGTCACTACGAGTGGCGGCCAGCCCGGGGCCCGAAACTAAGCCTAGCAGTCTCCTTGAGACCACAAGCACGAAGAGGCGGCCCTCCCATGGCCGCCACCGGGTGAACTTCGGGGGCTAGGTTGCGGCCCATCACCTGGCTGCTACCTCAATGGGGCGGTCACTCTCTAACTGCACCCACCAGGAAACAACCATGCCCTGGCTGCAACCTGGCAGGGGTCCCCCCCAACGGTCATATCACGCATCCCAAGGGTGTGTTGACCCAACCAAAGAAATGGTCAGTGGCTGGCCGCTACCAAAGGGTAGCCGTCAATCTCGAGACTGCTACTATGGGTGGCAGACTCCTCAGGACCGCAACCCCCAATCGACAAATCCAAGTCGAGTAACGGCCTCCAACAGACCACCTCATGAATATGGCGGCTCCTGGTAGGACCACAACTCCAACCCGAGCGTGAAAATGGTGTGAACGATGAAAAAATCCAAACCACGCCCCAATCACCTCTAGATGATGGGAAAATAAAGGGGAACTCTTCCCCTACTCTCCTAGCATCATTTCATGCCCATAGATTAGTCAAAAACCTTAAAAAACACTAGATCCGGCACTTAACCCCAAATCATGGATTTTTCCATCCTGCCACAAAACATGCCCCGCTCGACCTCTCCTCGGCCTAGAAATCATGAGGAATGTAGGAAAGAGGGCAAAGTGTTGTGTCCCTGTGTTTTGATGATAGTAACACTATAAGTTAACATGTTTGGTTAACATGTTTGGTTAATGTCTGAGTCAATGTGTTGGATTTGTTTGAGAATTATTGAAAGTCATTGAGAATCATTGACTATTGTGCTTCATGCAATGTCTTGCTGATGGGAATCGACGCTGAGCATTGATCTTTTTATTTTACATTTGTGTCCTTTAGTTTACTTTTAAATCCTCGGGAAAGTATGTACGCAATTGTAGGGCTTGATAAGCCACTTTGTCATTCCCTTGGATTCTTTGGGAGGAAAGCCGTACTGAACAAAACACGGCAGCCGATAAAATCTCGGCCCTCTAAACTACTCCTATTCGCCAAGAAACACAAATTCCTGCACTCACATTCGGGAATCACCGAACCGATACAAGAAAACTCTGGCTACAATGTCAGAACACATCATGACACCTTAGTCGTGCAGGCTCATCCTCAAAGACCAAAGCCCAACACAAGACCACACGGTCTAAGAGTAAAAACATATCCACGATCTCATTGTCGTGTACGCAACACTGACTACTCAAGGAACCATGTCAGCAATGACGAAAACCAGTCATGAAAGCCACAAGAGTCAGGTGTCCTATGACAGAAGTACTTCCTCACTAGTAGAAAAGCCAGATGCGCCCACTGACATCTTACACTGTGCCTTGGGTGTCTCCCACTCACCTCGAACGTGGTAACTGAGACACCGTACAAGTAACCAAGTAAATGAGTGACTAGTTAGGGTCATGCCCTGATCACGTGTGCACACACAAGTTAAATGTCTTGAGCTAAGTCTCTAGCCGATTTTTCCATCCCGTCGGACTCTAACGGCAAGACAAAGGGGCCTACGGCAACCAACCTACAAACTATCTCTACTAGGAACTGCCCCGCCACCACTCCTAAGTGGGCCGACACGAAGTGTCGTCAGACTACGACTAGTGGAGGCTCACTAGACACAGAGACTCAAAACACCGAAGTACGGACAGACGACACGTGCCCCTGTCGCAAGTACTCAAACAGAAGGTAGCACCACGCCACCAGACTCAGCACAGCCAACTAGACCTACTAAAATAATGATCCTTGAGTCACACGACTCAGGTCAAGATCACTACACAACACGGCAACATGTCTTTCAATCAACCTAGTCCCTGGGTCAAAACCACAAGAAAACACAAGTCCTCGGCCCCTAGGCCGCACATCGAACTCTCAAATCTGTGTAATGAGGAAACACGGAACACGAGGGATCACCAAAGCCCTTGAGCCACATGGACACACAAACTGAGGTAAGATGATACCTCCAAGCATCCAAAACACAGTCTCGATCCCCACGGGATAACCGAGACATTCACGAAGTCACGTGTCAACCACTAGGTCATAACCGGGTTGACCAGAGACCAAACGATCCTCGAAACAACACGACACACTACTCGATATTACGGCACTTTTGAACACCTAATAACCTGGTCACAGCCCTCATAGGATGTCCACGACATCCACAGAACAATGGGCTAACCAAGGGGTTGAAGCCAAGCCAACCGAAAGCCAAATCATCAAAAAGAACACTCTGGGCAGGTGGCGGTCACCCCAATGGCCGCTATCAAAAGGTGGCGGTCTCAATAGAACCGTTACCAGACAGCCCAGAAGGTGGCAGTCTTCATTAGGACCACTACCCAGGAACGCGATTACCATGAGGGTCACAACTACCAGAACGCGGTCGGGTAGATGACCGCGTTCTGGGGGCCTACCCCAGACACAAAGTCAAGTAAGTGGCAGTCTCCACCCTGACCGCTACCTCGGGTGGCGGTCAGTCGCGAGGCCGCTACTCGTGAACTGACATAACCCCAATGAAGAAACAAAAGACGATCTCCCAATGACCGTCACAACGGGAGCATGGTCTACCAGATGATCGCATTCTCATGAATGCGGTTGGGTAAACGACCGCGTCTACAAATCGACCTTCAAAGAGAAAGGGCGAAGAGAAAGCGGTCTTCCTCAGGCCGCTACAAGAAGAAAAAGGTCTTCCCCAGAATGTTACAACATGAAATGGTCTTCCTAGGACCGCTACTTGTAGACACCCATTTTTGACCCATAAGCTGAGCCTTTTTCTTATTCTCTTAAGTTGATGCCCCAATTGACCCTCAATTGGTTGACTTTTGGGTCTATTTGTGAAGCATTTCTGTCCATTTTCAGCCATTGAATTCAACTTCAGTACCCTGGATATCAACCCGAGGCCTTGGCTAGCTCTAAATTAACGTGACGTATATACTCACCGCATTATTCATTATTGTGCTCATTACTTAGGGCGCATTCCTCCAAAGGCTTTGACGGTTTGACCAGTCCTTTTTGACCAGTCAATATTGATCGCGGTATATCATAGCAGCACGTAAATAAGAACGCGGCACTTACCATGGGCGTATTCTCAGTTGGAAACCCTGTCTGACTGAACTTGCTATTTCTGATCTTTAAACCCATTCTGGGAAGGTTTCAGAGGTCAAATTGATCAAGGAAGGTTCCCAATCCTTCTAGGAGTCTGTCCCCCTCATTAATCAGTAGGATTACCTGAATTTGGGCCTCCAACCCTCGGATCTTTTGAGGACTGGTCTAGGGTTTTGAGGTTCACCTTCTTCTATAAATTTCACCCTTGGCCATCGATCAGGGGGATGCAACTTTGGAGAATCAACCACAGGAGTGAGGGTGAGGCCATGCTTCGCTGAGGATCTTTAATCCCTCGCCCTCTTGTCATCTAAGGGAGTATTTAGGGCTTTTTCTCTTGTTCTTCCCTATTCTTTATTTTTTCCCCTTTTTGTGTTTTTTCTTAATTCATTCTAATCTTTGCATGCCATAGCATCTTCTCTTAAAACAACTCCTTCTTTCAAATACACGCATACACACACACACCAAACCTATTTTTTACCTTTCCATAGGGGTTTAAAAACCACCAAATCCCCAGGTAATCCAGCCCTCTTTTATATGCTTTCTAGTGAAAATAGGGATAGATTCTGCGCTTAATTCTGTTCTAATGGGCTTTATTTTGGTGTTTTTCATTGCTTTGCGGGCATAGAAAGAAGAAGACGTAAGGCCCTTGCACCTCGGTTGGCCCTGGAGCAAGGAAGGAGCCATCCATAAACCCCGCTGATTTTACTAGTAACGCGATATCATATTCGACCGCGTTCTTTAGAACGCTCCCGTATCTTCCACCGTGTTCATAACTAGGCCCTCTTTCTCTCAATTTCTGAGGTAAGTAGTATGTCCTTTATTAGTTGTTTATTATACTTGGCATGCTATAGGCTTTAGTGGCGATCACAGATTTATTTTGTTACATTTCATGTGCCCCCCTTTTATCGCTTATTCATATCATATTGTGATAGTTATTTCCTCCCTCTTTAAGATGGATGATTTTCACATCTACATCTTTTGACGATCACGGTGGGACCCTTTGTGCCCATCACGTCCATTCCTTTGCCTGCTTGCTTATTGATCTGTTTATGTGTGTGTATGACTTATCTAGAGTTGTCTCTGCCCTTTTTCCCACTGTTTGGTTCGCGACTGTATTCAAGGCCACGTCTATAGACGCGTGTTTGGATGTGACCGCGTTCATTATCCTCTCATCTGTCATCATTATGTTACGTGGTTGTTTATGTCTGGTATTGTTTTGGCATCATTTAGATCTCCTATAAATGTGGTGTGTGTTCTGACTGCAATCGTGATCGCGCCCTCTATAGACACCGCGTCCTTTTGGGTCCCAACCCAAGAGCACTTTTGCCATATCACTTGTTAGGTTTCTATTCATCATCCTCTCTAGTTGCATCTTGAATCTTTCTTACATATTGTTATATATTCATTGGTGTCATATTTCTCTTGCCATCCCCTAGATTTAGCTTAGATTTTGCATTAGCTTGCATTCTGGTGGGGACACCAGAGCCAGCCATCGATACCGGACCAGCAGCACGTCAACATCATTGTGGCTAGGTGATAGCATGGAGCTCCCATCGGCGGTCATCTCGTCCCCTTCTGAGTTCGTGGCTGTCCGGGGGAGGCGATCTCCCTCGACTGCGCAACTTCACTTAGACTGTCAACCAGAGACAAATTGTAGAAGCTGCCACATTGGCTCACCTAAAGATCTGAAGATGGAGCTCGTCCGGGGCCTTCTGAAATGAGTCTTCTTCCCCCTCCAAGAAGCGGGACTCCATTTGGCTACCGAAGTAGCAACTTCTTAATTTTCTCCCCTGGGTGCGTTGTTCTGTCCCCTCTTGGACTGAACAGACACCCTGTCACTCTTTCGACTGCCCCAGCCTACCCTGATATCAGCTGGCATTCTCGTGGATCTTGTTTCGATGGCGACTCATCGACGGTTCCAACGCCTCCTACCACGCTCGATTTGGAGTTTGGGGCTGCCCGTGACGGCCTCGACTTGCTGCTGTTGTGTTCCTGTAACTGTCAGAACCCAGGAGCAGAGGCTCTGTTCGAGGCTCTTCCCCGACCGGCACCATCGACCTGGGATTACCCCAAAATTCAGGCGACATCCCAGACCAAGTACGGAGAGTTTGCTGCTGGTCTCATCGAAAGAAGAGTTCGAAAGTGGTCACAGCGGCATTGACACCGCCTCCCTGTCCCCTGTTCCAGAAAGAGAACAGAATCGACTTCGCCGACCGTTGAAGCTCCTCACCCTTTTCTTCCCCTCCCCGCTTGGCTGGCTGAAGGGCCCTCCCTACGTGGAGATAGTTTTTGTTGTAATAAATTAACCCCCACCCCAAGATCCCCCCTCCTGTGTGAGGCATAGTGGTGTAAACGTTTGAGCAGGTTGAAGCTTCCTCGCCGCGGCGTGTGGTAAACCCCACGCTTCCCCATTCGCCCACATCTCCAGTCAGGGCCGGTTTCTTCAAACCGATCAAGTAAGCATTCTTCCCTTGCTCTTATTTCAGTGCTTTTCAATCAATATTAGCTCTTAGCTACGTTGGCCGGTGAGAGAGAGTGCCCGATCTTGCAAGCCCCGTACTTCCGAGCGACTACCGCGGGACTGAGTGACTATCCGTGCCCTCGGCACCGGGTCGGCCCTTAGAATCGGACTAGCCAAACCCTTTGGGAGACCCTGTGGCCTTGCTGGCCCTCTACCAGCAAGGGACCAGCCCTCACATCCTCCACTCAGTATCGCCGAGTTACCCTCGGGTTTGGGTGAGTGCTGGGTGAGTTGGTCGTCGATATCGGCCTGATCAACTTGCGATTGTGCTTGCTTGCTTAGGTCCGAGTTTGTTTCACATCAGTCAGCAAAGACTGCACGTTGTTCCCCATCCTTAATATATTTGATACACTGATGGAGGGTTGAGGGAACAACCCAATTTTTATGGAGCCAAGGTCTACCCAACAACACTTTGCCTTGCTTTTTACCGGCTGCTGAAGACTGGTAAGATGAAGAGACTAAGGCTTGAGAATACTACTGAGATTGTGGTGGTGGAGGAGGTCTGAACTGAGACGGCTGTGGTTGAGAGAACTGCACAAGTTTCGGCCTTTGAGGATAGTCTCGAACCACATGCCTCGGTTGATCACAACGAAAACAAACCATCGGCATCAAACACGGTCTGCCCGGATGACTACCACCACATCTCAGACACAGTCTCGGCTGACTTGCTATTGATCCCTATCGTTGAAGGGAAGAGGGTGGTGTTTGCTGCTGCACGATACCAGAAGAAGCCTGCTGGTCAAACCGCTTCTTAGACTTTCTGAACATTCACTTGAACTTGGATTTGGAAAAGGAAGTGCCACTAGTAGTAGGAACAGAAGACAGAACTCCTGTCACAGTTGGCTGGCTGACCTGCTGATGCTACACACTCGGCTGAACTAACTCAGCTTGGGTACGCCCTTGAGATCTTGCCATATTAAGTTCTAGTGCCGTAGTTGCCTAATATGCTGCATCCATCTCTGCCACCCTGGTTGCAATGAGAGATTGCCTTAATTCTGCTTTTAAGCCACGCAGAAAGTGCTCGATTTTCAAACCTTCATCAGCAAGAATATGAGGCGCATATCGACCCAATTCCATAAACTTATTCTGATATTGCAGCACACTCATATCACCTTGAGCCAGTTCCATGAATTGATGCATCTTGTCCATTCTGAGATAAGCCAGACTGTACGTGCACTCGAAGGTCACGACAAACTCTGTCCAGGTGATCTGATGAAGTGGACGAGAACGAAAAGTAACCTCCCACTCTGTGGTCCACCACGCGAGTGCTGCTCCCTAAAGCTAGAATGTAGCAAGTATGACTTTTTCATCATCCGTGCACTCCATTGAGTGGAATACATGCTCGTTTGCATAAGGCCAAACTCTGGCTACATCGGGATCTGCCTGACCTTCATAAGCCGGTGGGTAGAACAGTAAAAACTCTTTTAGCGCTCTGCCATGGCCACCTGAAGGCAAATCTGTTTGAGGAGCAGGATCAGCTTGAGCTTGAGCCGGCATAACCAGAGGAGGAGAAGTGCCACTTTCCTCCCTGGGTACACGTGCCCTTCTACTAGGCGGCATTTTGATCTAGAAGAAAACACGTAATGACAGAAAATCCATCAGTAATCATGAGAAACATCCTAAGCCAGCAATAGTAGACTCACATGGACTTGTTCTGGACTCATGCAATTTTGATTCCTTATACACAATCTCAACACCTCTCTAGTACCAACTGTAACGACCTGGAGATCTGGATATCGATAAACCGATACCAAGAACTCAGGGAAGCCACCCAAGAGACTGATGAGGCCCCGTAAGGGTTATATTTATAATTTTGAATCTTGAGGGGTTAAAATGTAATTTGAGTAAATTTTTCAAAAAAAATAATAAAAATCAAAAATCACATTTTTAACTCACGCACCCCTCTCTCTCTCCTCACTCTCGACACATCTCTCTCTCTTCCTCTCTCTCTCCCTCAAACGCTCTCTCTCCTCCTCTCCCAATCTCTCTCGGTTTCGGTCGAAACGACGCCGGACCGGGTCGTGGGACGCGCCATTGGAACGGGCTCGATGAGTAGGTCGAGGTGGTACCCTCTATTCTGCGGTTCGGGGAGCGTGGAGACGAGATGGGTCAAGAAGAGCCGCGACGCCCCGTCGTCCGATCTGCACCGTTTTACAGGCTTCGTCGCGATCGAGGTAGGGGAATGTGTTCCTCGTCTTGCCAGGAGCGTTTTGACGCCTCATGCGTTGCCGATGGTGGACGTTTTTATCGTTTTTCATGCAAAACTCTTTTTGGGAGATTTTAGGCCTAATTTTGGGGTTTTTCTTCTCCTTACTCGGTTTTGGTCGAAACAACCGCTGATCGAGGCACGGGAGGTGCCGTTGGGAAGGTCGTGTCTCGAGGATCGCGTGGATGTCCTTCTTCCCTCGATCCGCGGAGCGTGAGGCTCATGAAGTCGGGAGGTCGCTATTACCCTCGTCGTCCGTTCGGCATCAGATCGGCTTCCTCGTCTTATCAGAGGTAGGTGGATGGATTCACTTCCTCGCTAGGATCATTTCCACACCACTTGCACGTCCATCCGCGGCCGTTTGGCCTAGTTAATGTTCATTTTTAGTTTTTCCTAAAAAGTGGTAAAAATATGTTAATTAATATTTTTAACTGTTTATGGGCATGTTAATTGCATTTTTCAGCTTCTATTGGCTTGCATGGATGTATGGCATAGCGGGTTTAACGTTTTTACAGGTTTTTGTAAGCGAACCCGTCGATTCCCATCGACCGGGGTGTGGTTCAGTTTCAAACCGCACTCATCGCCCAGATCACATGGCAGTCACACCAGTGACCGTTATGTGTTTAACGCACTGCTTCTGGCACATTATACCCACATAGCGGACCCCCCCAGGTCCGTTATGCTCATGCACATCGTAGATAGGTGGTTAGTATAACACCCCCTTCCCTGACCGTTATAGTCATGAGTCTTCTACGAATTTTCCACGTTCGGGTGGCTGTAACGGACCCCCATTGGACCGTCATTTGACCATTGACCGGTCGTTGACCGCTGACTAGTAAGGCGGTTAGCATGGCGGTGTAGGGTAGATCCGTTATGGTCATATAACGCCCCAGATCTGGTGCATTATATTATGCATTAAAACTGTGATTTTCTGTTGATTCTTGGCGTTCGGGTGACTTTAACGGACTCGGACCCATGCGCTCTGGCTTAGGATTAGACCAATTGGCGGCTTGTTCCACTTTGTATGACGATCTTGACTCCGAGTCGTGAGACTCAAGGATCATTATAGTTTCAGGTCTGGTTGCCTTGTCCTGAGTCTGTCGACAGTTTCCTGCACTGCCATTGGTGCTTCGTAGTACGTGCGATAGTGTTTCTTTACCTATCTGTACTCCAGCACTCGTGTTTTAGAGTCTATGTCTCGTGATCCTCCACTTGTCGTAGCCTTACGGCACGTTTTGACGTGTCATCCTTTACGGTGGGACATTTTTCGATTTACGATTTTTAAGCTAGTTCCTTGAGCTCCTGCGCTCGATAGTAGTGTCCTCGACCGTAGGGTCCTACGGGGGGAGAATAGTAGCTAGAGGCCTGGCTTAGGCGAGAGCCAGTGTGTGCACATGTGGTCAGGGGCTTTGGACTTGCGCCGATGGGCATGACCCTTACTAGTCACTCGTGACTGTAGTTCTGTTCTGGTTCTGACAGTGTCTTGGTCTCGGTCGTGCTTTTGGATGACAGGTAGACAAGCCACTTGTAGGCGTAGCATAAGACGTCAGTGGACGTAGCTGGCTATTCTTCTAGTGAGGGGAGTACTTCAGACACATGACACATGACTTTCGCGTGACTCTCGTGTTTCTCGAGTGTCGTGACATTTCCAGGTTTGCCCTCTCATGGCTTTGCCCGAGGTCAGTGTTATGTTGTGTGCACGACGTTTTAGTCGTATTGGGTTTGTCTAGACTTTTTCTAGGGCTTTTTTCTTTTCCCTTTTTCCTTGCAGGCCTTCGCTTGATTGGCATCTCGTTAATGGATCGACAACTTCTGACTTCGCCAGTTCAGAGTTCGCCCTTCTGTTGCTGTTAGGAGTAGCTTGGGAGCCAAGGTTAGTTCGGTAGCCGCGCTCATTCAGTACGACTTTTGCCTTTCCTTTTAGCTTCCCTCTTCCTTGCCTGTTCTCTACTCCTGCTTCCTCTTCTTTGTAGCTTTGTAGTTTAGTTTTCCTGCTTTACTACCAGTTATTTTTTGATCCGTGTTACAGCGTATTTTTCGGTGGGGATCTGCGTGACCCTTAATGAGACAGTGACATGAGGCTCACCCCTACTTTTTAGGTGGGTGACGTCGTTCTGCTTCTGCGGTTCCTAGTGTGACGTGTCCGTAGCTACCAGCGGTACCTGCATCGAGCTTCCCCTGACCTTAGTGTACATCTTTATTTTCTGTCGACTGTACTTGGACTGCACTGCTCGTCTTTCCTTTGGACTACACTCTGGTGTAATTGTTAAATTTACACTGTTAATTAAAAAGTAATTTTATTTCTACTACTTTAGCAAACCGATCTAATGAAATTTAATTGCTTGCTGTTATATCTTTGTGGCTTAGTCTTCAAGACACAACGGGGTTGCCATGAAATCCCCAGATGGCAATTCAACAATTAAATCACATGCTACTTAAATCATGGGCTCCTCAATATATGCAATGAAGTCCTCAGAAATAAAGGAGTGAGAAGCACCAGAATCAAATAAAGCATGGGCTGCACAGCTAAAAATAGTAATCGTACCTTCGACGAGATTGGAAGCTATAGCCTCTGCTCGAGAAATATGAGTCACCTTGTCTTTCATCTTTCTACCGATAGCTACAGAAGACTGATAAGAAGACGCTGCTGAAGCCTGAGGGAGCATCTGTTGAAACTACTGAGATGGCGGCGGTGGAAGTGGAGGCCTGAATTGGGATTGAGACGGCTGGGATGGAGCTGCTGAAGTAAACTGCACTGGAATTGCTCTCATCGGATAGTCTCTCACTACGTGACCTAGCTGGTCACATTGGAAACACACCACCGGCAATGAGCAGGGTTTGCCTGGGTGGCCGCCACCACATCGCGCACAACCTTTAAATTGGCTTTTCGCAAAAGTCTGTCACTACTGGAAAGAAGGGGCTGACTGCTGGGTAGCACCAGACGAAGCCTGCCAATCAAATCGCTTCTTATATCTCTTCTTGTTCTTGAATCCTTTGAACTGGGATTTGCCAGAAGAAACTGCACTACTAACTACAGGAGTGGCAGAAGGAAATCTTGGAACAGGAGGCAGATAACCTGAAGGAAGTTGAGCTGTCGGCTGGACCGATAATGCCTGAGAAGGGACAAGAGATCTGGCCAAATCCAGTTCCAATGCTACTGCTGCATGATATACTTCAGTCATAGTGGTAATCCAGGTGACAATCAGCGGCTGCCTCAACTCAGCATGGAGGCCATGTAGAAATTGCTCTGTCTTCAATGCCTCATTAGCAAGAATGTGGGGCGCATAACGGCCCAATTCCATGAATCTGTTCCGGTATTCGAGCACTGACATCCCTCCCTGGACAAGTTGTAAAAACTGGTGTATTTTATCCATACAGAGATAAGCCGGGCTGAAAGTGAGTTCGAAGGTGGCGATGAACTCAATCCACGAGATCTGACGGAGTGGGCGGGATTGAGAAGAAACCTCCCATTCGGTATTCCACCAGGTCAATGCCACGCCTTGGAGCTGAAAGGTACCAAGCATCACCTTTTCATCTTCCGTGCATTCCATAGAACGAAACACGCGCTCGGTAGCGTCCAACCAAAATCGGGTGGCATCCGGGTCGGTCTGGCTATCAAATGTCGGCAGATGAAATAACAAGAACTCCTTTAATGCACGTCCGTGACTGCTAGGCGCATCCTCTTGAGCTGAAACGACGGGAGCTGGAGCAGGAACATTCTGAGGAATGGTGCTCGCTTCCTGAGGAACCAGTGATGTGAGTGATCCGGCTCCTCGACTTCCGGCTAGAGGCTGCAGAAGATTGCTGGGAAGAAGTAGGAACTTGTAAAAATAACGACTGAGGTAGAGGTGGTGCAGGAAGATGAATTTGAGACTGCTGCGGCTGGGTAACCTGCGAGAACTGCGCCAGAACAGACTTCATCGGGTAATCTCAAACAACGTGACCCGGCTGATCACAGCGATAGCAAACCACCAGTAAGGAACATGGTACACTGGGTTGGCTGCCACCACACCTCGGACATGGTCTCAGCTGACTCATGGGAAACTCTCGGCGCTGCTGAAAAGGAGGAACAGTCTGCTGAACCGAATCAGAAGACGGTGATTGCTGCTGCACAAAACCCGAAGATGCTTGACGGTTAAAACGCTTCTTGGACTTTCTAAACATCCACCTCGAAGGACCACCAGAAGTAGGCACGACAGATGGAACACCAGGTGCTGACGGCTGAAAGGACTACTGGAATGGCACAACTGACTGAGCAACACTGGACTAAGAGAACCCTGCAGACCTCGCCAAATCGAGCTTTACCACGACTGCTGCCTGATATGCATCGTCCATGACAGTGACACGGGTAGTGAGCAGCAGCGCTCTCAATTCGACTCGCAAACGTCGGAGAAATTGCTCGGTCTTTAAGGCTTCATCAGCAATAATATGCAGCGCATACTGACCCAACTCGATGAACTTGTTCTGATACTGCAGCATGGTCATTTCACCTTGAACCAAATCTAGGAATTGGTGCATCTTATCAATGCGAAGACAGGCCGGACTGTAAATGCGCTCGAAGGTAGTCACGAACTCTGCCCAGGTGATCTGACGAAGCGGTCGAGAATGGAAAGCAACTTCCCACTCCGAACTCCACCACATCAATGTTGCACCCTGAAGTTGAAAAGTAGCCAGCATGACCTTCTCGTCCTCCACGCATTCCATCGATCAAAACACACGCTCAGTCGCCTCGATCCAAATCCTGGCAGCATCCGGATCTGACTGACCTTCATATGTCGGCAGGTGGAATAGCAGAAATTTCTTGAGTGCTCTACCACGGCCACCGGGTAAGTCATCTTGCGGAGCTGGCACAACAGGAGCATGGACTGGCACAATCGGAGGAGGAGCAGGCACGATAGGAGGCAGAACACTGCCACTCTCTTCCGGGGGAACATGAGCTCTTCTTTTACGGGGCGGCATCTAAAACATAGGACAACGAAAAATATATTGATAATCACAGAAAACATCCTAAGCCAGCAACAGATGACTCGACTGGACTTGTTCTGGACAATTACGAGTAATTTCAATTCTCTACACGATTTCCCAACGCCGCTCTGATACCAACTGTAACGACCCAGAGCTCAGGGTACCGATAATTCAATTCATGAAATAGCGCCCTAATATAGGGGCGCCCTTCCTTTTACCCCTTGCTCACGAATGCTGCTACAATCAGTGCATGGAAATGGCGCCCATGCATATGGGCTTCATTTGATGAAATGGCACCCCAGGTTTGGGCGCCCTTTCCCTTGGCCCATTTGGTTTAAGTGCAAGGCCCGTTAGTGTGTATAATTGTGTATGTGGTGTTTGAGCATATGGCCTAGGTCTTGGCTAATTTGTTCTTTTTAAACTATTTAAGATTTCTTAATCCTTCATTTTACCAGGGTTACTACACCCTCTCCCACTTAAAGAAATTTGGTCCCCAAATTTGATTGTATATAGTTACGGAGGGTGCAGGGTGCATACCATTTAGAATAAGCCTGGAAATCTTTTCTTCATGGATTTCTCAGTCTCCCACGTGGCTTCTTGCTCTAAGCATCTGCTCCATTGCACATTGACCATGGGAATTATCTTGTTCCTTAGTACTCGTACTTCGCGATCAAGGATCTTCATGGGCTTTTGTTCATATGTGAGATCCTTTTGTATCACCAGGTCTCCATGATCTATGACATGTGATGGATCATGCACGTACTTCTTCAACATGGATATGTGGAACACATTATGGACTTTGGACAATTGAGGAGGCAAGGCAATGCAATAAGGAATCTCGCCAACTCTTTCTAGTATCTCGAAAAGTCTGATGTATCTTGGTGTAAGCTTGCCCTTAACACCAAATCTCCTAATTCCTCTCCCTGGAGAAATCTTAAGAAAGATGTGATCTTCAACTTGGAATTTGAGATCTCTCCGTCTAGTATCGGCATAAGCCTTCTGTCTAGTCTGAGCCACTTGGTGTCTTTCTCTAATCAACCGAATCTTCTAAGTGGTATCCCTTACCATGTCTGGGCCTAAAAATTATTTCTCGCTAACTTCGTCCCAGCACAAAGGTGATCGACAACATCTACAGTATAAAGCTTCAAACGGTGCCATCTGTATGCTTGCCTGGTAACTGTTGTTGTATGCAAACTCGACCAAAGGCAAGTGATCATGCCAACTTCCACCAAAATCGATGATACAAGCTCTGAGCATGTCTTCTACTACCTGATTCATTCCCTCGGTCTGACCATCCATCTGAGGATGAAGGGTAGTACTAAAGTTAAGTCTCGTCCCTAACGAATATTGTAGACCCTTCTAAAACTGAGAAGTAAAATGCGGGTCTCGGTCAGACACGATTGAAATAAGAACTCCATGTAGTCTTACTATTTCCTTGATGTATAAGGCAGCGAGAACATCAACTGACCATCGGCTCTTGATTGGTAAGAAATGTGCTAACTTGGTCAATGTAATGCCCTAGAAATTTTATAAAAATATTTATGAATAATTAGAAGTGGAATGGGCCGATTCGGCCGTTCCCCTATTTTGCTGGCCGATGTTGTGTAACGATCGTTCCAGTGGACGTCACACGTGTAACGGTCCCATGATAGACCGTTACATTTCGTTAGTCGTTTCGCGCTCTTCGAGACTGGGTTGGTGTGATGGACC
Organism: Amorphophallus titanum; assembly: GCA_024336825.1. Classification (NCBI taxonomy): domain Eukaryota; kingdom Viridiplantae; phylum Streptophyta; class Magnoliopsida; order Alismatales; family Araceae; genus Amorphophallus; species Amorphophallus titanum. Next base: position 191,085 of record JANBPO010004493.1, read on the forward strand.
AGTATAGGACCGTCACATGGCTGTAATGCGCCTGGCTTGGTGCATTACATTCTTGGTGTGACGGACCAACATAGCACCGTCACATGGCTGTAACGCCCATATGGTGGTGCGTTACGTCCTGGTGGTTTCTGAGGATTGTGGCTGTCAGTCCCGAAGACTGTGTCTACCTCGAAGATCGTGTCAGTCGGTTAGCCCTGACAGACCTCTCCTTGTGTGCCAGGTTGTGTAACGACCCTGGTCTGGTGCATTACATGGTTCGTGTTAGGCTTTTAGGCTCGTTGGCCCTGACGCCCCTGTCTTGGTGCGTTAGGTGGTGTAGCGCGCCTGGCTTGCTGCGTTACATGGTCCGAGTTGTAGTTGTAGGCCTGTCTGCCCTGACACCCCTACCCTGGTGCGTCATTGCAGGTAACTCCCCTATAGAGGTGCGTTACAGTCCTCTTGTTGGCCGTGATAGCCTGCGCTGTTCGGTGTTCTATTCTATGTATGTTCTGTGTATCTATTTATCTTAGGTTTGTGCTTTAGGGCGGTATCTGTGTGTCGGTGGTTTCTGGATCGGTTGATTCAAGTGACTGGGTGTGGTCTTTTCCTTGACAGCGACAGTTCCCTAACAACTTGATCTAGACCTGCCAGTGTCCTTGACTCTGGTCTTACAGTGGCTTTCCTTGACTGCCGGGTTCGCCTAGCGGTTGAGTGATAGTTCGCTCTGCCCAGAGTGTAGTCGTTGTCCACCGCTCCTATTTCTGCTTGTCTTGGCTTGATCTTGTGGTTTGCCCATGACCCGTGGGTGTCAGTTGACATCCGATGAGGGCAGTGACCATGTTGGGATGGCCAGGAGTGCTTGTGCATGTAGTGTGTGTGTCTATGTGTGTCTGTACATATATGTCGTGTCGGGTTTTGGTCAACCCGGTGAGACCAAGGGTTGACATGTGACTTTGTCTGTGTCTCGATGGCTTTGTCTAATTCGAGACCGTATTTCTGGATGCCTCGAGATATCATTCTACCTCGGTTTACATATCTAGATGTGTTGAGGGTTCTCAGTGTTCCCTCAGGTCTTCGCGTGTCATTTCCTCCGACAGCGTCATTTCCTCTGGCTTAGGATTAGACCGATTGGCGGCTTGTTCCACTGTCTGTGATGATCTTGCCTTCGAGTCGCCTGACTCAAGGATCGTTATGTGAGTAGGTCTAGTTGCCTTGTCCTGAGTTGTCGACAGTGGCTGTGCTGCCATTGGTCTCGTACCGGGAGGCGTACACACTGTGATAAATGCCGGCCCGGACCAATATGGGAGCGTAATTGAATAGCACGTAGTCCGTGAACTCCACTGCCCCCTCCTTGAAGCTGTGCGCATCCTGGAGCTTCAGCTCACCAAACCAGCCCAGCGACAGCTCATGTTTGAACCTGATCTCCAAGCAGTCAAAAATGAAGGGTTCCTCTCTGTAGCCCCACTTCAACGGGGCCAGAAACAGGCCGTAGCGATACTGCTCACCGTGGACACGTCCCGCGGTGTTGTCCCACTTGGCGGGGGTGAAGCCAGGAGTCCTCACCAGCTTATCTTCCACCGACAGCACCATCTCTAACCCCAACATAGGCTCCCACTCGCGAGCCTAGCCTATCAAATATGCAGGCACGCTTCTCGGGATGACGTGTGACAGGCTGTCCTAGCCCTGCAAGATGGCGCATTCCACTTGCTTCACAGTCCATGGCTCCCGTCGGTCACGAGTCCGGAGGTGCTTTAGATGACGAATAAGATGCTTGTCCTTCGGGAAATCTGCAGGATCGACTCTTGTAGCACGGTCAAAACTGAAGCCCTTCTCGGCCTTGGCCAATCTTCGAACATCCAGGGTTTCAGTATCCGAGCCTGAAGAGTCGGCCAATGCTGCAATCTCCGCATGCTCCCGGTCCAAGTCTTCCACGTTGAACAACGTAACGACTGGCACTAGAGGCAGCTGAGTACGGCGGGGGCCAGCAGCGGGAGTAGAGGAACCACTGGGAGCAGCCATTTATCTGCAAAATCACAACAAGCAGAGATCAGAACAAGCCCAATACAAAATGGAAGCAGTGAAACACATAGCAATAATAAACCCTTCACGGGGAGAGAAGGAAGAGGAACGTCCCACTACAAGTAAAGGGTAGGGAGGAGAGAAGAAAAAAAGAAAAAAGGGGAAGAAAGAGGAAAGGCAGGTCAAGCGTCCCTTCGCCGGTACGCCTGCCAGGGCCTTCGTCGGCACACCCCAAGCCCTCTTCCCCGGCACGCTTGGCGAACCTTCATCGGCACACCCGCCGAAGGCTTCACCGGCACACCCTGAAGGAGGCCTCGTCGGTACGCCCGCCAGGGCCTTCGCCAGTACACCCCAAGCCCCCTTCCCCGGCACACTTGGTGCGAACCTTTGCCGGCACACCCTGAAGGAGGCTTCGCCGGTACACTGCCCAGGCCCCTCATCGGCACACTATTGGTATCCTTCCCCGGTGCACACCAAATGGGGTCTTCACCAGCACGCTTATTAGAGGTCTTCGCCGCACGCCCCTTGGCATCGCTCCCCGGCACACCCACGAAGCCCTAGCCACATGGTCTTGGCAGAGGCCCACTATGTGCCTTAAACCCAACAACCAAATGGATTGTAAATGATAAATAGAAAGAAATATGAGAGAGAAGAATGGAGAGAGAAAGGATAGATTGAGGGAGAGAAGAATGACATGTCCGAACGTGTGTTCGGTTCTCTTCCTCCTAAGCCGCCCGATTTCCGGGACGTGTTGTGGGGTCAACTCGGGGTGCTGTCGTCTTAGGCGGGCGCTGGTGGCTTCTGAGGGGCATGTGTGTGGGCGCGGTTCGTATGCGCGTTCGATTGTTTGGCATGAAAGGCATGGGGTGTGAGGTTTCACCACTTTTATCATCTTTACGCTGACGGGGAGTGGGGGCGTCCGGTCGCTGAGCATTTGAACGCTCTTGATCGGGTCACGGTCCCTTACCGGGTGACGTGCGGTGTGGTCGGATCTCCCGCGAATCGGGCTGAGGCGATTGCGGTCCTGCCGGATTCGTGGGAGGTCGTGGAGTTCGACTCGGGCTTCGAGGATCGGACCTTGAACCTGATCCCGGATCGTCTTGCGGATGTGCCGGTGTTGTACGCGCACACGAAGGGTGCTGGTTTCCCGCTCCCTGTTTCTGATGTGTGGCGTGCGTGCATGACCCGGCAGGTGATCGGTCGGTGGCGTGAGAACTTGAAGGCGCTCGAGTCCTACGACTTGGTGGGTGCTCACTGGTTGGTGCCGGATGAGTGGTACGAGGTTGAGTCGCCGTTCTTCGGCGGGAATTACTGGTGGGCGACTCCAGCTCATCTGCGGCGGCTTGGTCCGGTTGTGATGCCCGACAGGTTTGGTGCGGAGCGTTGGATTGGGTCGGTGCCGGCGCGGGTGATGAACCTGGTGTCGGGTTGGCCCGGTGAGACGTGTGTGCTGCATGAGCCGGGTTTGGTTGATCCGCTCGAGGTGTATGCGTTCGAGGATGGTGGGGCGTGCGGGTATTACCGTGTGCGTCTGCCGTTTGAGTGGTTGAACAGGCGTGGGCATTTGGCGACGCATACGGATTACACGCAGGACAACCACCCTTTGATGCAGGGCAGCCGGATCGTGTTGGGGCAGCGTATCGGTGGCCAGGAGATCGACACGCTTTGGTACAACTTGCGTCAGTCGGGGACGAAGTTGGTGTGGGAGACCGACGACGATTTGTGGAATTTGGATGAGTCGAATCCGGCTCGTTTGCAGATCACGAAGATGACCCGGTATTGGATGGAGTCTGCGTTGTCGCAGGCGGATTTGGTGACGACGACTGTTCCGCATTTGGCGGAGGCTATGCGTCGGTTTAACCCGAATGTGACGGTGATTCCGAACGCGATTGATCCGGCGTTGTTGGCGACGGAGCGGCGGCGTGCGGAGAAGCTGACGATTGGGTGGGCTGGTGGTGCTTCGCATCATGATGATTTCCAGTCGGTGATTGGTGCGTTGCGTGCGGTGACGGATAGTCGGGGGGATTTGTCGTTCCATTCGGTGGGTGTGGATTACGGCAAGGATTTCGGGTTGAACCAGAACCGGTATACGCCGTGGCGTGAGTCGATGTTGGAGTACTACTCGGGGATTGATTTCGATATCGGTATCGCCCCGTTGTTGGATACGGCGTTTACCCGGTCGAAGTCTCCGATTAAGGCGATCGAGTACAACGCGCTCGGGATTCCGGTGGTGGCGTCGAACGCTGGCCCGTATAAGGACTACGTGGTTGATGGGGTCAACGGGTTCTTGTGTGACACGGAGGCGGAGTGGGTTGACCGGCTGAACCTGTTGGTGGAGGACTCCGGGTTGCGGGAGTCGATGTCGGTTAAGGCGCGTGAGGTTGCGCGGTTGCACACGGTTGATCAGACGGTCCCGTTGTGGGAGAAGGCGTTTCGGGATTTGGAGGCAGCATGAGCGTTTCGGCTTCTGATGTTCTGGCTGCTGCTGGGGCGTCGGCTACGGATACGGCGTTGGCGACGAAGGTTCTTGCTGAGGCGAATGTTCATGTGGCGGCGTATATCACGGAGACGTTGCTGGTTTCGACGGTGACCGTGCCGACCGAGATTAACGATTCGGCGGTTCTCCGGTGTGCGGTTGACCTGTTCGCTCGGGAGAAGGCACCGTTTGGGACGCAGATTCTCCCGGATGGGTCGGGTCAGGTTGTGGCGCAGCGGCTTGGTGCCGACCCCCTTGGGGGGGTTCGTCCGTTGCTGGCCCGTTGGTGCGGCCCTGACCTGGGGATCGCATGACGTCGGATCTTCAGACTGCGCGTGAGGGTCTGACCACTCTGCTGAACACGATCTCTGGGGTGACGGCGAAGGCGATCGTGCCGCAGAACTTCACCCCACCTATTGCGTTTGTGATGCCCGGTTCCCCATACCGTCAGCGAGCCCAGTCGGTTGGTCGTAAGCGAATCCGGTTGACGGTTGTGTGCCTTGGTGGGCTGTCGACGAATGATGCGACCGAGGGGGCGACTGAGGAACTGGCGGAGAAGGTGGCCGACAAGATCGACACCTCGACCACGTTCATGTTGGACCCGTTGGCGGAGATGGATCAGGCCCGCTTGTATCCGGGTCCGCAGAATACGCAACTGCTGGGTATTGCGGTGAATGTGATTTGCGAGTCCACCCGTGGCTAAAGAGGTTGAGTGGAAGACGGACGAGCTGCGGTTGTTCGCTAAGTCGTTGGGGTCCGATAAGGACGGGCGGGCTTTGAAGAAGCGGATGGAGTTGCAGTTCGATTCGATCACTGAGTCGATGCGTGACCGTCTGCGTGAGGGGCTTGCGGATTTGGGTGGTGCTGGCCCGTATCCGGTTGAGGCTGCTGAGTCTGCGACGTTCAAGACGAAGATCATCGGCGGTAAGAACGCGCGTGTGCAGGTTGTGGGTGAGGGGAAAACTGCGCGGGGTCGGTGGCGTGAGTTGGGGACCCTGCTCGAGCGGGGGTTTTTGTATCACCCGGCGTGGGGTCATTGGCGTGGGCAGCCGGCGTATTTGCGTCAGCAGGTTCCGGGTGGGCCTCGGATGGTGGCGGATGTGTTGGATCGGTCGGAGCCGGGGATTCGTGACGATATCCGCTCTGTCCTTACTGAGTACCTAGATCGTCTAGTTGATATCCGAAAGGGATTGGTGTGACCACCTCGATGGAGTTTGTGAAATCCGGCATGACGGGGCAGACGTTCCGGGAGATTACGGAGAAGTTCGGCAAGCCGTTCAACGCGGTTGCTGAGGCCGATCCGGTGATGGCGAATTATGCGTTGGCGTTTGCGTGGTTCCGTGAGAAGGACCGGTTGCAGGTGCAGGAAGCGTTCGATAAGGCGATGACTTTGACGACTTCCGCGATCGAGGCGTTGTTTGAGGATTCGAAAGATCCGGTGGTGAAGATGCATTCGGATTTCGACTCGCCGCAGCCTATGACGACGCCCTAGTACTCGCGCAGTGGTGTGCGGCGACTGGTCAGCCGGCGTCGTCGTTTTTTCTTCTTACTCAACTTGAGCTCAAAGCGTTTCTAGAGGTTGCTCAGGACATTCGTCGTGCGCGGGAGCGTGCTGCCCGGAAGAGGTGATGACCTATCGCTAAGGGAGTCACCGTTGATCTGATTGTTGACCCGAAGAAGGCTATTGAGGGTCTTGATGCGGCGTCGGAGAAGTCGTCGGGTGTTGCGAATGTTCTGAAGGGTCTTGGTGGTGCGGCGGCTGCTGGGATTGCGGCTCTTGGTTTGGCGGCTGCTGGTGCTGTTGCTGGTTTGACGGCGGCTACGAAGTCTGCTGGTGAGTATGCGGAGAATGTGCAGCTGAAGGAACAAAGGATGGTTAAGAGACAGAGAGAGGGAACTCTCATGAACTACACAGAAAATAAATCAAAAAGGGGGGGAGAGAAGAAGAAAAGAATAAAAGAAATGTCTTAAAGGAATGAAGATGAGTGAGCCTTTCACAATCCTCCGTCAGTACAACCCCGGCTTGGCCTCCCCGACACGCTCCTTCCCTGGCACGCTCTGCGCGAGCCCTGTCCGGCACACCTTCCCTTACCCTTCGTCGGCACGCCTCCAAACACTTCGCCGGCACACTCCTTGATTGGTGCACCCCCCTTTTGCTAAGCCTCTTCCCCGGCACACCCTTTTGGTGCCTTCGCTGGCTCACTAACCCCAACTCGTCGGCACGCCCTTCCTGGCCCCTTCCCCGGCACACTCTTCATCCCAACCTCCACCGACACACCCCAGCCATCTCTTGGCATCCTAGTCCGGCACAGCCCCACCTGTGTCGACCTTACCCATGCATAGCCCCCACCTACACCGACCTTGGCCTTGCGTGCATGGGCCCTGCACGGACCTCAAGCTCCCAGTTGCATGGACTTTGAAACTTCATGTGCATGGACTCACCCAAACTTGCATGGACCTCGTTCCTACCTTGCACGCACCTGCACGGACCTTGCAAGGACTTAGCCCAAGGCCTGCATGGACTCAGTCCAGTGTTGCATGGACTTTGTCCAAATCTACACGGACTTGCATGAACATACATTGACCTTACCTGCACTGCATGGACTCACTCTTAGACTTGCACAGACTTTGTCCTTGGCCGCATACATCTGCATGGACTTCATCCAAACTGCATGGACTTGACCCCGTGCATATGCACAAACTTGCCCAACCACGCGCGGACTCAACCCCCAAAACATGCACGGACCTTGCCCTTGACCCCGTGCATGCACGGACTCACCCAACCATGCACGGACTCAACCCCCAAAACCTGCACGGACTCAGTCAAATCTGCACGGACTTTATCCCAAAGCCTAAACATCTGCACGGACTTCATCAAACATGCACGGACTTTGTTTATACCTGCATGGACTTCGTTCAGAACCTGCATAGACTTAGCCATGTACATCTGCACGAACTTCGTCCAAAACTTGCACGGACTTCATCAAACATGTACGGACTTTGTTTATACCTGCATGGACTTCGTTCAGAACCTACATGGACTTAGCCATGTACATCTACACGGACTTTGTCCAAAACCTGCACAGACTTGCCTAAACATGCACGGACTTCGTCCTTAGCCCGCATGCATCTACACGGACTTTGTCCCCTAGCCCACACAAACATGCACGGACCTTGCTCGTGGCCCGCGCTCATTTGCACGGACTTTACCCCTTTGCTGACAACCTGCCTGGACTCTGGGGGGAACTGTCTTGTACATCATAAGTGAGGAGGTGGGTGTCTAAATAACTCTCTAACTCTTACCACTGCCCTCCTGGTCGTCCCTCTCCACTCTCCTAGGATGGGGATCCCTAGGAGGCCTCCTGGAGCTCTGTGAGACAGTACTCGCCTCACCCCGCAGCACCCGCTCAGCCTCAGAGGCACGTTGCTCCTCTGCCGAAGAGATAATAAGGCTACTGACAGAGAAGGAGCCGGACTGATGGAGGCACGCCGCACACTCTCATCCCCTCTGGTAGCGGTCCTCGCTCTCTCTCAACCTCTGCTCCGCTGCACTGAGGCCTAGTCCGAGCTCCATCACTTGGGCCTCTAAGACCCTCCTCTCATCCCACTCCCTCTATCTCTCTATTCTAATCTCCTCTCTCTCCCTCTCCCTCTCCTCTCCTCTCTCTCCCTCTCTGTATCTCTCCTCGCCAACTGAAGGGCAACCCTCGGCTCCAGCATGTCTCATGGTAGCTCCTCAGTGTCATGGCGAAGTAGCTCCACCTCCAGCTCCGTCACGGTAGCCGCTCGGGCATCGCACTCCTCCTCGACTCAGGCTAGTGCACCTCAGATCTCTGCCACCTATCGGGGCCCATACTCTCATGAGGTTAGAAGAAAGAAATGCGTAATCAAATCCAAAATCATGCAAACAACACTCACCTGAACCACAAGCTCATGCTCTGCCTCCTCAGTGCGTGCCACCACGTCGGTGAGCTACCTCTGAAGGGAGGTGACCTTCGGAGGAGGAGCCTGAGAGCTGGAAGAGGCTCCACCAGTCGCCCCCGCTGCTACGCTATGCTAGGAATGCAGAAACAAAGGAACAATGACAATTAGCAAGTAAGCATTAGGAATCCTGGTTTAAAAAAAAGTAATGCATTGCATAAACTTACCAAGGTGTCCAGCACCTGTCGAGTCGCGGCCAACTGCTGTCAGGCATCCGCCAATTGGGCCCGTAGGTCGGTGATGATGGCGTCGCAGGCATCCTGTATTTGTAAGCATGTAGGTTAGCGTCACATGCATGGGGACACATTCAAAAAATAAATAAAAATAAAAATAATACTCATTTCATACTTACCCCCAGTGGTCTCCCGAGCTGGAGACGAGCCGCATGGGTCTCCCGGTAACGTCACAGGTAGTCTATGCTATCTTGCACGTGAGTGTTGACACCCATTTTATGACCAATGAGTTGGGTCATCTCCTTATTTATCTTTATGATGTCCCGAGTTATTCACCGCTTATTGGGCCATATTGGTCAGTTTTTGAGGTTTATTTTATGGGTCACTCTCCCTAGTTGGGCCTCGTTCCTTGGCTTCATCCGATTCTTTCCAAGGTATGTACTGTAGTTTTGCTACTTTATTTACCTTGGTGGCGCCGATCGGCATAGCTCTTCTGCTGACTCTGTGCTGCCAACATCTTCTGTCGGACGAAATGCACCACCTCAATACCCTGCTACACCAAATCTGCTCCTGTCAGGACACGCTCACCCACCTCAAATAAATCAAGCGGAGTCTGACATAGTCACCTGTACAACGCCTCATAGGGAGCCATACCAATGCTCGAATGATAGCTGTTGTTATAGGAAAACTCCACTAACGGTAAATGGTGGATCCAACTCCCTTGTCTCTCAAGACAGCACGATCTCAACATATCCTCTAAAATCTGGATGGTCCTCTCAGATTGACCATCCGACTGAGGATTGTATGCCGAGCTAAATGCCAACTCTGTACCCAGAGCTCTCTGGAAGCTCCTCCAAAATCTCGAAGTGAAGCGAGGATCACGACCGGACATAATGGAGATGTAAACTCCATGCAACGAAACGATCCGCTCCACATACAATCGGGCCAACTTATGCACACTCCAACTGACTTTGATCGGTAGCAACCAAGCCGTCTTCGTCAGTCTATCCACCAGTAACTAAATACTATCATGCCCACTGGATGTCCTCGGTAATCCTACCATGAAATCAGTGGTCACGTGGTCTCACTTCCACGCGGGGATCTCCAAGGGCTGAAGTGTATCACCCTATCGCTGGTGCTCCGCCTTCACTTGCTGGCAGACCAAACACCTGGCCACAAATTCTGTAATATCTTTCTTCATCCTAGGCCACCAGAACTGTCTCTTCAAATTCTGGTACATCTTCGCCGATCCCGGATGCACGGCATATTGGCTCCCATGAGCCTCCCATAACACCGCGCGCCTCACCTACTCCTCGGTTGGGACGTTCACCCTACCTCTGAACCTTACAACTCCATCCTCGTCAAACTCCACCTCGGCCATTAACATAATTCGAGGTAGCTCGGGGTCTGCATGCTGAACTACAGTCACCTGACGATGGATAGCTGGCGTGACAATCAAGCTCACGAGAACAGCCAAACCCTGATCCCGAGGGACCTTGAGCCTAAAAGTCATGGTCGACACTTGATCCCATAACCTCCACTTCCGCTACAACATCTGACTGACCACAACCTTCCTGCTCAAAGCATCAGCCATGACATTCATCTTGCTAGGCTGATAAGACAGAGCGAAATCGTAATCCTTCATATACTCCACCCACCTCCTCTGCCTGAGGTTAAGATCCTTCTGGGTAAACACTTACCTCAAACTCTGGTGGTTAGTAAAAATCTCAAACTTCTCGACGTACAAATAGTGTCTCCAGATCTTTAGAGCAAAAATCATCGCCGCCAACTCAAGATCATGAGTAGGATAGTTCTCTTCATGTGACTTCAATTGACGAGATGCATACGCAACAACTCTACGATATGGGTTACATGCCGAAGCAAAGGTAGATTCATTAACAAGGATGAAAGGTCCATGTTAAGGATAGAAGTTGACGGTCTCACCGATGATGACAAGGGTCGAACACAAGTTTGTTTGGGGATCTCCAGTGGGACATTGGATGACCATCCCTTCTGGCATTTCACTAAGAGGAAAGAGGAATCTTTTTTAGATTACCACTTTACTGGCTTAAGTGCCCTTTCGAGTTTTTGTCGAAACCAGCCCCCTCTTACTTTTGCCCACGTGCCCTTTCGGGTTTTCACGTGACGAGGTACCTGATTTTTCCTGTAGCGCCCTTGCGAGTTTTCGCCACAACCAGGTTATAGCCATTCTTGCCCTTGTCCTAATGTGGGAACAAGGCCGGTGGGGTATCTCTATTTTTAACCCTATTTTGTATGTAATTTTTGTGCATATGAGGGGAAATGATTAGCATGTCGACCCGTAGTATCTGACTGTCGATAGTAGCTGATGACTGTTGGCTAGGGCACATGGCCGTACGCCGATGTAGAGGGGGTTTATTCATCAGTGAAGAAATAATGCCAACGCAAGGAGAGATTCTTTGCCATCTCAGACGTAAGGTCTGTAGTGGTGACATTGTATAGAAGTCGGCTTGGACGCGGAGTCTCATGCCTAGATGGGTTTGTTCATTAGCAAGAAGTAATGCTATCGTAAGCGAGGAGTTTCTGCCAATTCGGGTGTAAGGCCCGCACTGGCGATGTTGTTTAGTTTATGAGAGCTTGGTTAGGGCAAGGTGCCACTAAACCAAGACGGAGGCAGTTTGATCAGGGCAGAATGCCGTTAGACCAAGGTGTAGGTAGCTCGATCAGGGCGAAGTGCCATTGGACCAAGGAGAAGGGTTGCTCGGTCAGTGCAGAGTGCCGCTAGACCAAGGGAAAGGGTAGCTCAGCCAGGGCGGAGTGCCGCTAGAACAAGGGAAAGGTTAGCTCGGCCAGGGCGGAGTGCCACTGGACCAAGGGAAAAGGTAGCTTGATCAGGGCAGAGTGCCGCTAGACCAAGGGAAGGGTAGCTTGATCAGGGCGGAGTGCCGCTAGACCAAGGAAAATGTAGCTCGACAGGGGCGGAGTGCCACTAGACCAAAGAGAAGGGTATTTCAATCATTCTGGGAATGCTGGCTGCGTTGTGTGGTACTGCTTCATATGTTTTCCATTGAGGGGGGAGAACTGGACGACTCCTTTATGGTCTACCAAGATGTAGGCACCCCCTTCGTATACTCGACGGATGACATACGGTCCAACCCAATTTTCAACCAACTTTTCTTTGGGGTTGGAGGCCATCACTTCTCTTCTTTTGACCATCACCAGGTCTCCTTTCTTGAATTCTCATCCTTTGACCAGCTTATCAAAAGGTGGTCTTCTTCAGCCATGACCGCTTGCAGCAGCCGTTGTTGGCCTAGCGAGGGGTTGCGTAGACCCCTGAAGTAACTCCTGACCATGTAGGTCATCTTCTCTTGCCCTCGTCCCTGATGTAGGACTGGGGATAATTGTCGATCTCCCATGGGAGGGATGTAAGCAAGCCGGGCTCGTCCGACGAGTTGCTGGAATCTCCTTCCTACTACGGGGATGTTGGCTTGTCAGGCGCAGGCCCTGAAACTTTCACGACGTGGAGGGTCCACGACCGTCTCTTCCTTCCTTGGGGCCAGGCCCCTTTCCTTCTTCTTTTCCGCTCCGTCATGAGCAGGGCAGTGACGGACTGGTGCGTCATGGTGAGCGGGTTGGATCTTCTTAGGGACCCAAACCTACTTGAATATCCTTGGCCTAGGGGCCAACTTCTTTTGGCCATGATGGCCGGCCTCTTCTTTCTCGGTTCTCCTACCAGAAAGGGCCTGGTAGGAGTTGTAGACAGGTATGGTGGGGATGACCCGATCCGAGACCACCCGAGCATTACGTCCATCCAGGAAAACGTGAACTCCACCAATCAGTAGAGATTTGCCAGACACAGAAAGGCGTCCGGTAACAGCAGTAGTATTCCTCCGGAAGCCCCTGTGTCGGCGTCCTCCGGAATTCTTGACAGGGATGGGGCGGGCCCCATGAGTGATGTGGTGCACCAGACAGTTGGCGACTTGAATCGGGCTCTTAAGCGAACCCGCACAGCATCGAACCTTCAGAGCTTTGACTTTCTTTGCGGTCTCCTTGGCAGGCTCCAAGGACTCCACTTGAAGTAGGTCAACGAAGGCCAATCCCCAAAAGTTAGGGAAGCCGACAGCAGTGGGGAACGTCCCGAAAACAGTGGGCATCGCCAGGTACCCATGTTCAGCATGGCCGACGATGATCGCAGGACCAAAACTAAGAGTAGCAAGTCCTGATGACGTCATTATTTGCCTCCAAACGTAGAATACGCAAACGACCAGGAGTCTTGGGAGGGCCTCAGGGCCCGCATATCTCGACAAAGAGATGAAAGGAGACACCAGTCCCACTGGGCGTGCCAGACTTATTTGCCTTTTTTTATTTATTTATTTATTTAGACAATCAACTAATTAATTAATTGATAATTAATTGATTAGTTGACCACACAAGCGTGCCAGTCACGTGAGTGATAGATTTATTATGCGCTCAATCTGACCCTTATTGGGTGAGAGTGAGATTCGGGTCGGGACGAACAGTCCTCCATACCATAAAGGCTATGATGTTAATTACATCCCCCACGAGGAGGGAACACCTTTGATTAATTACCGAGATAGTGAGCTGCCTGAGGCCAAAATAAGATGCAAAAGGATGCATATGACGAAATCATTCTCCTCTCTCCCCCTTTCACTCGGTTCGCAGTCCAAACGGACCCCGGTCGATGCGTGGGAGGTACCGACGGGACGGACTTGACGTGAGGATCGCGTCGGTACCCTTTATCCCTTCGATCGTAGAGCGTGGAGACGCGTGCGAGTAGAAGGACGGCGTGACCCCCGTCGCCCGATCTGCACTGATTCGCGGTCTTCGCCACGCAAGAGGTAGGGGAACCGACTCCTCGTCTCGCCAGGAACCCATTGACGCCTCATGCGTCACCATCCATCACCATCATCATCGCTTTTCGTGTAGATCTTATTTTGGGTAATTTTGGGCTGATTTCTCGATTTGCATTCCTCTATCGATTTCTGGTCCAGACGGTCGCTGATCGAAGTAAGGGAGGTACCATTGGATTAGTCGCGTCGCGAGGATCGCGTTGACGCCCATCTTCCCTCGATCCGCGGAGCGTGGTGTCGAGTCGGGCCGAGAGGCGTCGCGTCACCCTCTCGTCGGATCGGCATCGAATCATTGGTTTCGTCGTAGTCCAGGTAGGGGGATGGACTCCTTGCATCGTTAGGACACTGCCGGTACCACATGCGTAGTGGTCCGACGCCCTTTGCCTCGTTTTTCATGCATGTTCCCGTTTAGTTCATTTTTAGTTCATAATGCTTGAAATTGTCTCCATGGACATCGCCTTTTAATTTTTATGGCCTGCGTAGGTTTAGAATGTTGGTATGGAATGGTAGGATAGTTTAAAATCATGTTTCCCCGTGTCCCCCGTCGATTTCGGTCGATCGGGAGGGGGTTTCGATTCTGAACTCCGAAGTCTCAAAACCCAAGTGACATAACGCGCCTGTGCCTATGCGTTATAGTCATTTGGCGCGCCTGCAGAGGTGCGTTATATCCCCTTGCGGCAGACTCCTCTAGGTCCGTTATTGTCCTTTAACGCCCCGACATAGGTGCGTTATATCATGCATGAAACTGTGAGTTTTCTATAGATTTTCGAGTTCGGGTGCCTTTAACGCGCCTCGTCTGGTGCATTATAGCCCCTGTCTGTTGTGTTGAAGGTCTGTTGCCTTTAACGCCCTTGTCCCTGTGCGTTATATCTCCTGTTTAACTGTGGATTCTGATCGTTCTAGTGGGCATAACGGGCCATTGGAGGCGCGTTATGTTCCTATAACGCCCCACCCTTGGTGCGTTATAGCTCTTGTCTATTGTGTTGTGTGTCTGTTGACTTTAATGCCCCTACTCCCGTGCATTATAGTCCTGTAGCGCTCCTGCCCTGGTGCGTTATAGTCCCGCTTGACTGTGAATTTTTATGAGTTCTGTTGAGTATAGCGGTCCTACCTTGGTCCGTTATAGTATGTAATGGGGTAGTCCTGCTCCGTTATATACCTGAAGTCCGTGCACTACTTGCTTGCTAGGTCTGAGGGGTCTTCGGTCTTGTGACTATCACCCCCAAGGTGGTGTCACATCAACAAAGGCTATGCATGTTATGCACGGGGTTGAAGAACAAAGTCTGTGCATGTTATGCACGGGGTTGAAGAACAAAGTTCGTGCATGTTTACATGGTTGAAGAATAAAGTTCGTGCATGTTTGATGAAGTCCACACAGATCTGGGCTGAGTCCATGCACATGCAGGTTAAGTCCATGCAGATCTGGGCCAAGTCCATGCACATGCAGGTTCTAGAACAATGTCTATGCAAATGTACAAGGTTAACGGATGAAGTCCGTACAGGTGTTTGGGTTGCGGGATGGAGTCCGTGCATATGCACAGATGCAGGTTTTGGGCGAAGGGGCTAAGTCCATGCTTGCTAGGGGCAAGGTCAGTGCAAGGTCCATGCAAGGCTTGTGCAAGGTCGGTGGACATGCGAGCAGGGTCCATGCAGGTGCGCGAGCAAGTTCGTGCACATGGGGCCGGGGGCTGAAAGAAAGTCAGTGTACATGGGGGTGAGGTCGGCGCACGTGCTGGCAAGGACAGTGCACGTGCAGGCCAAGTCAGTGCACCTATGGAATATGCAGAGGACAAGGTCAGTGTACATGCTGGCAAAGTCAATGCACATGCAGGCCGAGTCAGTGTGCATGGGATGAAGTTAGTGCACATGCAGACTAAGGTCAGTGCACGTGAGGTAAGATCAGTGCACATGCAGACTAAGGTCAGTGCACATGAGCTAAGGTCAGTGTAGGGTCCGTGCATATGCACGGGGCTGAGTCTATGCATGGTTGGGGTAAGTCCATGCATGTTAGGGGTTAAGTCCATGTAGGGTCTGTGCAGATGCGTGCAAGGTAGGAATGGGGTCCGTACAGGCTTGGCCAAGTCCGTGCAGGGTCCGTGCACATGGGGGCTAGGGGTTATGCAAGTTCCATGCAGGGCTTGATGAAGTCCATGCATAATCTGCACGGGGTTGAAATTGAGAGGGGATAGGTGCACCGGGGAAGGCCATGGGCGCACCGTTAAAGGATTGGAAGGGTGTACAAGGGAAGATGGTGTACCGGTGGAGGGGATGTACCAGTGAAGGGTGGACTAGAAGGTGTGCCGGTGAAAGGGAGGGCAGCCTGCATCGGTGAAGGGCTTAGTACAAAATGAAGGGGGTGCACCGCTCAAGGGGTATGCCGGCAAAGGGTAAGGGAGAGTGTGCTAGCGAAAGCGTTTAAGCGCATGTCGTGGAAGAGTTTTAAGAGAGTGCCATTGAAGGTTTGGGAGGGTGCACCGGGGAGGCACTTGGAGGCCCCACTCCTCTCCATCCCTTTAAGGCCTTTCTTTTCTTCTCTTCTTCTTCCCTTCCGCTCAAAGAAGAGGAAGGGCGGGGCAAATATAAGATGCCTCAGTACCAGCACCACCATGCTTCCTGGTGGCTCGAGGGTGGCGCCCAGGTCATTGATCTGGAGATTGCTGTCAAAGATGGGATCTTGGGCAGTGCAATGGCAGGCGGTGGCCTGGTCACCATTGAGAAGCTCAACCTCAAGAAGATGATCGAGGAGCTGGACTCAGCGGACGATATCCCCATGATGTTCATCTGCCCGATCTCGCTGGAGCCCATGGTGGATCCGGTGACCCTCTACACAGGGCAGACCTACGAGCACTCCAACATCCTCAAGTGGTTCTCCGTGGGCTGCCTCACCTGCCCGACCATGATGCAGGAGCTATGGGACGATGCCATCACCCCCAACAAGACCCTCCAACAGCTGATCCACACCTGGTTCTCCCAGTGCTACCTCCTCATGAAGAAGTGCTCCGAGGATGTCCAGGGCCCGGCGACAAAGTTGCTCGACACCCTCGGCAGGGTCAAGGGGCAGGCCCAGGTGCAGACTCTCAAGGAGTTCTTGTGTGTGGTCTCTGCCCTCGCCTCTGCCAGGAAGACGGTGGTCGACTCCGTTGGGGTCAGCCTGATCTCCTCCCTCATTGGACCATGCACCTCCCATGCCGTCAGATCTGAAGCCATTGCCATCCTCGTCAACTTGTCGCTTGATTCTGAGGCCAAGCAGAACCTGATGCAACCGGTGAAGATCTAGGGAGATGAGAGGGGAAGGGATGGGGGAGCAAGAGGAGGGAGAATGAGTGTGATTCAGGGGAAATGGTTAAAAGGGGAATAAATGAAAAGTATCGGGCACCAACTTTGGTGCCCACGGGGTAGCCCCTCTTCCTACATTTTTTATTTTTTATTTTTTTAATTTCAAATGACTTATTCCAACGCTTTGTTAAAAGCGAAACAATATTTAAGGTCTATATCACATTTACTGAAAAAGTGTACGAATAGATTACGTTTTCCTATGTTTATTAAAAAATCGTCGAAAGAAGGTGGACATATACCTATACTATTACAAAACATAGGAAATTTACCTACACAATTTTAAAGACGTCGGAATAAGTCGTATATACCTATGTTTTCTTGAAACGTAGGTAAATTTGTGACTATAGGTCCCATTTCTTGTAGTGTGACTTGGTAAAGAGATATAAGTCCTACTGAGCTTTTTAGCTCACGTTGTGTACTGTTGTCAATTTTCAGGAAATTCTGAAGATGACGGGAATGGACTGGAGTGACGAGAGTGCTGATAGTTTTTATTAGATTTTTTCCCAATCTGTCTACTTAGAAAATGAATGTATTGAATTTGACTAGTATCAAAAGTCCTTGAAGGATTTTTGTTGGAAATGTTAGATTATGAAATAAAGTTGAAGGCCATTGTGTTTAACGACACAGATTTTGGTACGATCAGAAGGCCCAATAGCAAAAAATCTGATTTAATTATAAAACACGTTTTGGGACCATGAAAGCACTCTAAAATCCACGGATTCTGATCCAAAAAATTCTAACTGTTACAGTCCTTCCCTCCTTATAGAAATTTCATCCTCAAAATTTGAGGCAACCACTAAGCCACAGGGAAAGAATGACTCATCCAGTTGGCAACGCTCCTAGGGCTGCAGCTAAATCTCAATTCTCGCAAAACCATCTCTCTCGAGGGATACAGCCAGACTATTACCATGAACAAAAACATCTCGCTTCCCATCACAATACACACCGATTGTTAGAGCGAGCATAGCACACACAAGGGTACAAGTCTAGCACTACCTTAGCCACAATGAAGTTCCAACCATGGCATTGCTGCCACCATCTTGCTCACTGAGGAGATCTGCTGACTAACCTCACACCCTGCACAAGGGACAACCATCACTAAGCCTTAACCAGCTCACACAGTCATCTTAATTGACTACCATGATTCCGTCGGCTCCACACTAGGAACCATTTCATATCTGGCAAGTCGAACGCCAATAACAACAATAGACCAGCTCCGGTCCGATCACAAACCTTCAACAAATCCCAGATCCAATTCCAGGATAAAGGTATATCTTATAATCGGCCACCCAAGGCCTCACTTGCACGCGGGTCTCGCTATTCTTGATTCACTACAGTTGGCATCTCCTGTCTATGAAAATCTATTCACCGATCACCAGTTACTCGTCAACAAGAAACCCTCACTTTCTCAACTTTCTCTTTGTTGCTCCCTCATCAAGCCCGATAAGCACATTCTAAATCTCAATAGGCCATCCGTTGACTCTTACACTGAGTATAACTACATCTCACGTCGATCCTCACTCAGACACCGCATCTAATTCTGATTCTCATGCAAACTCCACCATCTCAGGGGAGCACGACGAAATCAAATGACAGGATTCCACAATCCTCGGTTCACAACAGCACTAGACTTAGGCTTACAGGGAAATTCTCCCATGTTGATCACAAGACCAAGGCTTTCCATTCGACGACATCTCTCTTGGGACCTCCATACTCAGGCATCGTCCATTACACAGTCTCATCAAATCTTCATCACAATTACTCCAAACGGACACCTACCAATCCTTGGCTCCGCTCTCGCTACCAAGCCACAAGATACAACCTGAATAATCCATAGCACATATCTCCAAAACAGATGAGTGTCACCCTCTATCTCGATAACCTGGTCGATGACGCCCACAACCAAACTACACGGATCTCTAGATATCGTAGATCTTCACCACTGCTGGGTCCTTTTCACAACATTCCAAACTCTTGGACTTCACTAGGCCTCTTCTAGGTATTATCACAGCTGACCACTCAGCTAGTCTCACTAGCCACTCACAACTACCAATTGGGGCCCGTAACTCCTTCCTCAAAAGGCACATCTGCAGTACCACGATTCCATCCGAGGGTAGAACTCCCAACATGAGTAGAGCACCTAGCTCACCGACTCCGACCATCGCATCCTCGTCCTCTGTCAGGCTATTCGTTTGCAAACCGCAACCGGGTCTAGCACCAAACACGTGACACCGCTTTCAACAAATGGACATGGTACTCATCAGGCATATCTTTCACTATATTTCCTCAACTCTCCGTCCTGCCAGTGCCATAACCCACAATGTCTCAAGCAATGGCACGTCAATCGACATGGCTCACATAGCCAGAGACAATCTCACATCGAGGAAACAACCCTATGATGCTCTACTAATTCTCTGGGATCCTTCCAAATCCTGCCATTAGCATGATCCTAGACCTATGGGTTATGGACCCACCACACTTCTGCTGTGCACTCTACACCACGTTCACAATCATCACAGATGACTCGACATCCATCATCCAACATTTCTCAATCACAGCTAGCTAACTTTAGAAAATAGGGTGAGGAAAGCTCAATTACCTCGAACCCAGAGCATAAATTCTCTCTCTTGATCTGGCAATCCTCCTGTAACTCCGCAGGCTCTGATCTGCAACACATCAAAAATCACAACACTAGTCATGAATTCTCACAAGCACTACCCAGATGGCACTCATCCTTCCATAATAATGCCAATGCACTCTTACGCATTAGGGGATGGGCATGAATTCTCACAGGCAATCACACTACCAAAACACAAAACACGTCTCGCATGAACTTCATGGCACAGAAGAGGAGGCCAACTAGTCTGAAAAAGTGATGCAAGATGACAAAACTTAGCAACATGCGATTCTCTTCAACCAAGGAACGCCAATTATACCTTCCATGAAGCTGAAGATTTCCATTCTTGACTCGACCTTGAATCTCACACACATTGAGAATCTCACCTTCCAGCACCAGGAAAAACCATCACTACCATTAGGTTAGCTCCTTCGACAACACTCGCCAAGTATCCCGTCAGACCATACAGAGTATATTTTGGCACACCACCATTGTAATTCCCCGAACTACAACTCACCATGCCTCAAACACTGGCTCTACTGATCATCAGCAACAGACTCTACCACAACAGTTGAGCTATCCGCTGCCACACGCTCCGTACCTACGCTTGTCTCTGATCCTGGAGTCATTAATCACACCAAAACAATTGCCAAGGAGCGAAGAAAATCACTAAGAATGCCAGGCTCGAAGGCCACTACACCTTTAGCCACTAGACATTATTCCCTTGAATCCGTCCTTGTTGACACCAATCCATTCTCAATCTCTGGGTCCTCAAAATATCCATCTCCTGAGCTGCTACCGCGTGGACCACCACGCTAAGAACCATGACACGAGCCATGATCGACATCTGCCAACACTTATCCTCAAGCCCCAAATCTACCACTGAACCTTCACATCTCACTTGCCACCTCGCACGGTGCATCCAGGGTGGTGCATGATGGCCCCCAATTCCACAATTTGGGTCCAGAACTTAGCCACCGCCACACAATCTCGAATCTAATCTAGAACTAACACAACCCGCTCATATGCAAATGCGCATGACTAAGAACTTACTAGGACATCTCTGCCCAATCCTACCTCAAAATCCATAAAAGTAATCAGGACTATCACGTCATCTTCAACACCACTGAGCATGATGAGGAAGTCAGGCTTGACAATCAATAGCTTATTAGGAAGATCCTCCGCTCATCCGAGCACTATCTTGACCAGAGCATCACTCCACAACCTTGACACCTCAAGGGCTGGCTAAACCTCAAGCTAGGGTGGCCAAAATGATAATAACTCCCTCAAAACACACTCATGGCCACCTAGCCATGAGCAACCCTTGCCAGCCACCTAGCCTTGCTGTAAATACCACAAATGCAGCACCGCAGACTCACACCTGCCTGCAAAACTCTACCCAACTTAGCACAACTGAAGCCACCACCACTGGGGGAAGATAACTCTCTTTCTTACTCCTCAGGCCCCACGCCGACACTCCAACGAAAATAGAAACCACCTTTACAGTGCCAACGCCACGTACTCTAGCTCTCACGCGAGAAGCAAAGTGGTAAATAAACACAAAATCATATGCCAACTGCTGACTATAATGGACCATATGGACTTTGGAACACTGTAATTTTCTCAAATTTCCATGTACGTCCACAACCACGCTCCGATACCATCTATAACGACCCAATATCTAGATATTAGAAAATATCCTCTTAAGCCCTAGAATTTCATTCTCCCTCCATCCACGCAAGATCCGACGTGATCATTTTCACATCGGAACAACATCATCGCGGTGGAGTCTACATCCTTGCAGCCATCCTTTATCCTCCAGGTTGTGGGAAAGCTCCGTCCACCATCGGTCGTATATCCGATAGTGCTCTTCCCACCTCCAGGGAAGACATCAATCTCTGCCACCACATCCGTAGCGAGTTTCTTGTCTGGATGGCACCTAGAAGACGCTCTCAGCATCTCACCCAGGGAGAGTCTAGCACCAGGGGAAATGAGGTGTTAGCCCATCCACCACAGCAAGCTCCTACACGTCCACGGGCACCGCCGATGTGGCCATGGCCTATCCTGGACAATCATCTGGTTGATTTCGATGAGATGCATGAGTTCTTCCCAGATTTGAGTGCTATCTTTGAAGTTTAGGATAGTTGGATAGATTTCATGACAAGGTACTCCAAATACTATCCCAACCTGGTTTAACAGTTCTATGGAAACCTCACTGTAAGGAATGAGCATCTCTTTACTGTAGTTCAAGGGGTTCAGATTCAAGTTGATCAAGATTTATTTGCACAAGCCCTAGGTGTTTCCAATATGGGTGCCGACTTGGCTTTTGGACATGGACTTACTGAGGACACATTTATCCTCATCACCTGTTGTGAATACGTGCATGGAGTCAGCAATCTCATCATGCTGAATTCCAACCATTTCCCTCCATTGCAATGTATTATGCATCTCATGTTCACCACCCTCATATATCCAAAGCTAGGGAGCCGAAATGAAGTCATAGAAGTTCATAGATTTCTATTCTATAATGTGATGAATGGGGTAACAATAAACATGGGTCGTCTGATGACAGAATTGGTGCATTCATGCCCCACCCAAAGGCGACTTTCTCTTTCATATGCATCCCAACTAAGAGGAGTCATTACACATGCTGGAATTCAATTGGATGACGAGGTTTCTATAGAGGTCAGATTCAATGATATTTATAACAAGCATAAGATGTCCACTGATTTTGGGTACTATTGGGGTCCGGATGGAGAACTAAGGAGACATGTAAGGATGTATGAGGAAGATGCTGAAAATGAGGAAGAAGAGGAACCACAACAACAACAAGCTCAAGCACCACCTCCATCCCCAGCTCAGCCTAAGGAGCAACCACTTTCTCCTCCACATATAGATCTAGATATGTCACTGCCCTCTCAGTTCTATCATGGGGAATCCTCTGCTCAGGGTGCTGGACAATACACTTTCGTAGATTATGAGACTTTTGATAGGCGTCTCACTGGGCTAGAGACTCTTGTGGACTCTTTTCGGGATCGACTTACTACCTTTGGGGATCACATGGACACTATGGGCAATATGGTTACGTCAGTTTTCTGTGTCAAGGGCTTTGCAGAGGCCAACCCGTGGGCAATGGAAAATGCACTTAAAAAATCAAAAAAAATCAGAAAACAAAAAAAATGCAGAGGATAGGGGTACCTACCTTGCTCTTTTCGGGGACAATTCCTCCCCCACGCATCGGTTGGCGACGGGGGGGAGTTTCTTCACCTTCATGCTCATCTTCGCCATCGTCGTTTTCCTCACCATCGTCATCCTCTTCTTCCTCGACATCATCGCCTTCTTCTTCTCCTCCGGCACCCTCGCCTTCTTCTTCTCCTCTGGCACCACCGCCTTCTTCTTCACCTCCGGCTCCGCCGGATGGCCCTTCATCGATGGGCGCCGCCGCTGCGGGGATCTCTTCCTCGGCCACGGCGAGGAGTTCATCCACGTCCACCCTTTCGTCATCGGCGAGGTCTATGACCTCCGGGCCGGTGACACGCTGTCGCTTATGGGGCCCCGCCATCGGAGAGGACGACGTTAAGGGTTGAAGGAGCGGTTAGGGCAAGAGAATAGAATGAAGGTGGAGAAGGAAGAATGGAAGAGGATGGAACGACTGGAATGAGCAGAGGGGGAGAAAGATAGGGCTTTTTGTGTCGAACGATTTGAAAATAAATAGCGCCCTTGAGAATGCCATGGTTTCATTTATTGACGCCCCTCTAGAAGGCGTTAGTTCATATATGACGACATTAAGACGGGCGTCATTTGGAGAAGCGTCTTGGAATTTGAACAGGTTGTCAGAGTGTAGTTAATGCCGGATTGATTGATCCAATGGCCGTAATGATGGATTTTAATTGACGACACTTAAAGGGGCGTCAAATGTGGAAATTCAGGAAATTACTTTTTGAAAATTGAAGGTTAATAGCACCCGATTGAGGGGCGTGATTTTGAACAACGTCGTTACTGAAAGGCATCAAATTGGAGGTTCAATCTTTGTTTCGGAAAGTAATTAGTTTTTATTGACGACCCTGATAAGGGCGTGCATTAAATGATTGACGACTTTCTGGGGGGCACTGATTAAATGATTAACGCCTTATTAGAAGGCGCGTTCTCAGGAAACATGAACAGAAGCTCACGAAAATTGAGGAATTTGATCTTTATAAGTATACATTTGGGCTCAATTGAGGCAAGATCTTTTATTTATTCAGAAAAGAATCATGAATACAATTAATGGGCCATTTTGGGCCTCATTTGTCTAAGGGCAATGACATACAATTTCCATTGCTCCTTTTCTTCTTCTACATTTTCCATGGGCTGATGCAGCTTGCCAATTTTTCATAGTGCTTTGATGGTCTGAAATTCTTCTTCATCTTCATTGGACCCGATATCCCTCCTCTTGATGGGTGGGAGATGCGATGCTTCTTCTAGATGGAGTCCCTCTTACCCCCTATTAGACCCATTTTTCAGAAGTTATACTCTTCATCAAAGTTGTTCCTTACCCAATGGT
The DNA here is from genome assembly GCA_024336825.1 of Amorphophallus titanum. Lineage (NCBI taxonomy): Eukaryota > Viridiplantae > Streptophyta > Magnoliopsida > Alismatales > Araceae > Amorphophallus > Amorphophallus titanum. The sequence goes on from JANBPO010004493.1 coordinate 215,059, forward strand.
TGTTGCATGGGATTTAGTTTCACCTAATTTTGACCTTCATTTATTAGGTTACAAATTTCCTAAGGATGCTTCAATAATCTATCTAGATTTCTAGCTCATTGAGTTCATGGGCCCGAATTATTCCTGATTGGGCCCGTGTCCAATTGGTGGTCTTAACAGAGTCCCTCCGCATCGTGACGCTGCAGCTTCACTGTGGTATATGCCCAGGCGTCAAGCTCCTCCTCAGCCCAGACTGCGTGAGCCAGTGCACCCTGAATCTCCAACACCTGCCAGGGCCAAAACATTTCACAAAGTCAGTGAAAGAGCGGCGAATAATTAACATCCAAGCAAGGCAAGTACTCACCCAAGCCGCAAGCTCGCACTCTGCCTCCCCGGCATGAGCCACTACACTGGCAAATTACTCTTAGAGGAAGACGAGATCTAGAGGGAGTGCCCGAGAAATAGAAGATGCCCCGCCAGCCACCCTCGCTGTTGCTGCCTGCTAGGCACACTAGAACAAAAGAACAAACAATAGTCAGTGACGAAAATGATTCCATAGAAACAAAAAAAATGCATTGCATAAACTTACCAGGATGTCCAGCTCTTGTCGAGTGATAGCCAGCTACTGCCTAGCATTCGCCTGCTAGGCCTGCAGGTCGGTAATGATGACGTCATGGGCATCCTACATTCAAAAAAAATGTCTAACTTACCTCTGTTGGAACCCTGGTTTTGATAATGATAGTCTATGAATCATGTTGGAACTGAAATGCATAAGAGCCTTCATATTGATCAAACCAAATTTTTGTCTAAGTGTCAAAACAAAGGTCGATGCACATATAGGTGCTTAGTCACTAAGGTTGATGCATATTCAGGACGTAAACCACTAAGGTCGATGCACATTCACATCTTCCTCTCATTATTTCAGTGCACCATTCTGCATGAAGTGTGATAGGTCAATGCACATTTTAGGCTTAGGTCTGAAAGATTTATGCATAGTTTCATACTATGTTTGAAAGGTTGATGCATGTATAAGTCCTTCATCACTTTAGGTCAATGCATCTTTACTTTGTCAATACAAAGGTCGATGCATGTTTCTGCAAGTAGTAACATAGGTCGATGCACATTGCATCTGTGCGTATAGCAAGATCGATGCATATTGTATCTTGCGTAAAAGCAAGGTCGATGCACATTGTATCTCGTGTAAGGTAAGGTTGACGCATGTTTTGTAGCATGGTCTACAAGGTCGATGCACATTACCTTGTAAGGTCTACGCACATGCTGCATTCAGGTCTATGCACATTTTAGAGTCTATGCACATTCAGAAATCAAGGTCATTTCTCATGTGAAAAATATATTGAACTTGAAAAATTGGTTGAGTCACACGTGTTTGAGGTTGATATGCATAAAGAAACAATTTCATGTCTGAGAAAGGAAAATGAATCATTAATAGCTAAAATTTCAGAACTTAAAGGCATTGAAAATGAATCTAGAGGTAAATTGAGCTGTTCGAAAAGTGATCAAATTTTGCTTAACGAACTTGTTCAGAATGAAAAGCTTGCTGAAAAAATTGAGAAATTAAAAGATCAAAATAATTTACTAGTTGATAAACTCATCATGTTTGAAAAAGGAAAACATGTGGTTGTTGATGATTCTGAAAATCTTCATGTTCTAGAACAAGAGGTTGCTAGTTATAAGACTGTCAATTCTCTCTTGAATGATAAACTTACTCTGTGTGAAAAAGAGATTGATAATTATGAATTACACATTTTATTTTTTTAAAATCAAATCAAGAACTTGAATGAGCCTTTCTTCATTTGTGATAAAGAAAATCAAAAATCAAAAAATGTTGATGATTGCTCTTGTATGCATGAAAAATTTTCGTCTATTAAATATAATCATGCATCAAGGAAAAGAACAAATGTTTCATATTTTTATTGTGACAAATTTAGTCCTGACATGTATGATTATTTTTTGATGAAATTTGATGATAATGGGGACTGGGGTGGCATCAACTGCCAGTGGCGGTTCCAGCTGAGCATGAGTCAGATCGGGCACGCCGATAGACTTCGACGAGCGATCAGGACTGGGCCTCCCACTCCCGTGCCGAGGCAGAGGCAGTACAGAGAGGACCCTCACTGGAGCATGACCGGACCGTGAGGGTAAGACTTACTTGGTGGACTATCAGGACTGGTATGCTGGATGACTTCGTCTTGACACCCAAGTAGTGAGTTACTCTTTAGCTTTCAAATGTGATGTTTTCATTTTAAGTACTAGAGCTAAGTGAGTTTGTGGATTTGATGTATAGATGCCTGAGACTGAGGCCGTAAGGATTCTCAAGGATCGGATGGTTGCGCTTAACCAGATGATTGTGAACATACGGCATGATATTCGAGAGATGGTAAGCCAAAATTAACTTGATTGATTTTGAACTTCAAGATTTGTTGAATTTGACTAACCGTTTGCCCCTCGTCTTAACAGCAAGGGGAGTTGGCCTATGTGTGAGTGAGGGCAGGAGCAGGTGGAGAGGCCGGCCCTGATGTTACGAAGGAGCTAGAAGACTGCCTAGCCAAAGTGATGTGATATAACCTTGGACCTACTAGCAAGCACGATTCGTAACTCAAATGGGCCGTAATTGGCGGCCGACTCACCCGACACTCACCCCGAACCCGTGGGTAACTCGGCGATGTCGAGTGGAGGATGTGAGGGCTGGTCCCTTGCCATTATATATGCTACACTGTGGGGAATGAGGCTAGTGGAGACACTCTGGGGTGGGGTCACTCTCAACGGAGGGAGATGGTTCAATGACTCACTAGGAATCACCGCTATGTCACATTAGTGACTAGATCCGATATACGAAAAGTAGAGTTGATCCCTCATCTCTCTAGCAAGTCCACAACGTACGCATGAGATCCGACTTGCCTCATACTCGAGAGGGACAAACGAGGCAAGCTTACGACAGACTCGACTCGACGACGTATGACAAACCAGACAAGGAAAAACACATGGATGCACACACACGACCCTAAACAAACCTACGGTTAGTCTGACCCATACATATGCAATGGTGGACCAAGACACCCGAATGTGTGCCATGCATGCGTTTGACGTAACCAAATGTTGGTGGCATAGGGGACTCCTAGCCTCCCAAGTATGAACCAATCTGGTAATGACTTCCCGTTGGGCGTGGGAGGTTCGAGAGGTTCCGGTGGGCCAGGGAAGCCGAATTGATGCGGGACAGACCACGGGTGACTCAACTCCAAGTTGGATGCAACCTCAGACTCTAGACGAGCTCGCGATCGTTCCTAAGCGAGGGAAGCGTCGGACGTGCACGGTTGAGAAACAAGCAAGAGCTAGGGCGGTCAACTCACTTTTGTGCCTGGATCGTGTCACGGGACGGGTTTTGCTCTCTCCCTTAGAGTGGTGATTGAAATTGAACAAGCTACTTTATCCTATCACATGCTCTCTAGCAGTGGCATATAAAAGTATATACAGGAATAGCATATGCCTACGAGGAGGGTGGCGAGTTTACCTCCACGCTCCGGGCGTGTGGAAGACGACCCCGGCCAGTTAGGATAACTCCCGGTTAAAATAATTAACAATAGTTACAGTAGTAATTTCTTGCCCACTCCATGCAGGGAGGTAAAGGGCTATAAGTGGGCCCGGGAGGACCGATCTTGGGTTGACAGGATGCAAGTCGGAAGGGCTATTGGGCCGGAAATGGGCTGCTGGTCTGACTCAGTGCTATTCCGACTCGGCACTATTTGGACTCAGCTCAGTAACTTAGCTCAGCCTGCAGGACAGCAAGTGAACTTTGCTATTGGGACGATGGCTTCTGATCATCTTCTGACCACGGCGATTGGCTGGGACGCTATTGACGGTTGCCAATCAACCTCTGGGAGTAGCGGTCGTCGACTGTGACCCGACATGTTTTCCAAGGAATTAATTCCCGGACTGCTCCTATTGGCTTGACTCGGATTAGATCTGCGCGCCTCTACAACAAGAATTTCTGTGATCAGATCCGAAGGCGGATCGAGGCGAGACTAGTACTGTTGGAAATCTTTCTCGAAGGGCTACAGCATATAATTATTTCAGATCCATCCAACCTATCATAAGCAAATTCATTTAAGTCCAAGGATTAGGAAATTCACCAGGAGCTCCAATGCGCTCCGGTACTCATCCCACTGCTGGATGGTGGCGTGGAGTAGTCCCTCGAGCTCAGCAATACGTCCTTGTGGGTCTAGCTGCATTTAGAAGGCACGTGTCAATGCATATAGAGATAAATCAATTGAATAGCACGATCTGAGTTAAAGTTCTTACCGGTCATCTGATACCGCGGAAGACCTGGTCGCCATACTGCTGGGCGTAGCCCTCATCACTGTCAGCCCACTCCGTCACTGCCCGGCCCTTTTGCTTCCAATCTTGAATGTCCTTTCTTGCTCTGCAGCTCCAGTCCATATCACCGCTGATCCCTTTGGAAGATTTCCCCGAGCGCTCATCATTTCAGCGAGGGAACACCACCTCAGGCTGGCACATTCCTCGCATCCTCATGATCAGGCGATAGTGTAGAGGCTCGATCACGTTGATGCAATGCAGCCAGATGTCCCATCCTCTGTAGGCTAGGGAATCCTCCACCCACGGCTGTCCCTCATGCCTCTTGTCCCGATACAGTGTCTAGCGCACCTGAAAAGGCCATTTTAAGACCATATCAGCCTTTTGAAACATTCAGGGAGCATATGGAAAAGGTTTAAGTTTAGGAGTTTACCGATGCATGCGGGAAATGAGTCGATGTCATCCTGGATCGCCCGGGTCAATCTCTTGATCGACCCCGTGTCTCGAGCTACCATCCATCACCTCGGAATGGGAATCTACTCCGGATGTAGCTCGGTCCCTCGCCTAATCCCGGGTAGGTAAAGGAAGATCTAGATCTGCATGTTAGGAACATGTGTCAAGCATATAGCAGTCATAAGTGTAATCAAAAGCATTTAGAAGTTAAGCATTTACCTGTAGAAAAGGTGAGAAGCCGCCCAGCATGGTCTCCCAGCCAGTCGCGCTGAGAGAATCAAACAGGAAGGCTATGACCGCTGCTCCCCAGGCGTATCTGCCCACTCTGCCCAGATCTCGTAGTAACGGTAGGAGCCTGCAACTTATCACGTCGGCTCGGGTCGGGAATAGGAGCTTCCCAAACAGCAGCATCAGGAAGCATCTCAGCACCTTATCTCCCTCCAGTCCCGCCTCTGTTACTATGCTCAGGTGCACCTGCTCGATCACCCGGTCGAGGTGCTGCTCCGGTAACTCTCCAACTTTAATGGCTGCTCCTCGAAGCCCTAGGCTCCCTTGAAGCACTGACTGAGACAACTGGGACGATGGAAGCCCCGGCCTCATCAAATCCAGCCCTAGCAGCTCCTGGGCTAGCTCACGGTAGTCGCCGTAGGTCCATCCTGTCACTGCCTTGCCGTGCACCCTCAAGCTAGAGATCCTCACCATGTCTCGTCTCCGCTCCTCTCTTTAGCATTTACTTTACTCGTATATTTTCTATATGCCGCTGCATGTGATAGGATAATAGCTTGTTTTACATTCAATCACCGCTGTGAAGAGAGAGAGAGAGACCCATCTTGTGACTCAATCCGAGTAAAAGCACGGAAGAGTCGACTATCTGACTCATTGCCGGTTCCTCAACCGCGCACGGTCCCACGCATCCCTCGCTAGGGACGCCCGCGAGCTAGAGTCCTAGGTCGCGTGTCCATCCCGCATCAACGTACCATGAGGGCCGATATAGAGCTGAAGTGCGATTGGCCAGTAATTCAGGGAGGGCTCCTTGTCCCGACGGGCCGCTTCCCAAACTAACCAGCATACGTCTCCGACCTTTTGGCAGCGGTCGGCAAGAGCGGCCAAGTCCGCGTCCTTCTTGGCAGCTAGATGGCACAGTAGGTTGAAGTAATCCATTCCCTAGCCATCGGTGTAATAATAAGCGAGATGTAGGTGCTTGCCCAGGATGGCTTTCCCTCGGTCTTCAATCTTCAACCCATGCACCCGGAGGAGGACATAAAGCCAGGTGGTGTCCTTGTAATTATTGGGCCTCTGCTCCTCACTCCGCATGAAAGCGCGGTATGAGCAGGTCTGGTCACTCTCCGGCCACCAGCTCTTCACCGGTGTACCCTCTTCCTCTACCAGGAATGGATAATTGATCAATTCCAAACGATCTCTCCCGATGCCACAGAGGTCCCGCAAAGTCTTCTTGAAATCATCCCCCGCTACCGGGGGCAATTTGACTTGCGGCGTCGGTCGGACCTTCTGAGCCTCTTTACGTGCGATCATGAAAGTGGCCACCTCATCGCTCTTGCCGTGCCACAACCGGAGGAGGTGCTCGGGGTCGACGTCGAGGATGGGTATGGGTTGTCAGCTCAGGAACCTCCTCTCCGGTCGATCCCAACAATCGGTCTTGTGCAATCGATAAAAGCCCGTCCGGGCATTCCGCCACTTCACATACTCTGGCGTCACTCGCGAAACGCGGCCAGGAGCTGGTACTCGGAAGAAGGCACTATCCGTCTGGTGGATGAAGTCCCACCGACCCGAGCAGTCTCGGTGGTCAAGCTCCCCTGGAGGTTTCGTGTCGCCAGAGTGAATTGGGCACTGTATGATGGGATATGCTAATCATATCCGAAATTCCACCCGAAATGGAAAGGATGGTAGGGCTTTAGCAGCAGGTTGTCTCCCTTTCTGAATATCAGCACACTCGGGCAAATTGATAACGCCCAGTCCCTGAGCTTGGGCTCCAGTAACGGGCGGACTGCATTCTCCTGACTGATGGGGTGCACATGCTTCTCCACTTGGTCGTCCTTGCACTCCCTCTTGTTATTCACTAAGGGGCTCGAAACTCTAGAGGAAGATTGCTCCCTCTATGTCCGGAGGTGTCTTAAATACCAACTCCACGCTGACAAAATCTACGCTCCTGCTTCATCCCTTCACCCTCTCTCTGCTCATTCGCCATTCTCCATGTGGGCTTTCAATGTTGTTGGCCAGCTTGGTGATCCCAATTCTCAGACTAAAAAGAAATCTTTTATCCTTACTGCCACTGAGTACTTCACCAAGTGGGCTGAAGCTGAAGCTGAAGCATAAGCAGAGATCAAAGCTACCACGGTGTGCCGCTTCATCATGAGGAACATCATTTCGCAGTTCGGAGTGCCAAGCAGCATCATCACCGACAACGGACCCCAGTTCGCCTCGCAAGAGCTCCAGGACCCCAGTTCGCCTCGCAAGAGCTCCAGGACCCCAGTTCGCCTCGCAAGAGCTCCAGGACCTCTGTAAGAAGTTCAATATTGCATTGCATCATTTATCGCCATATTATCCTCAAGGTAACAGCCAAGCCAAAGCCACTAATAAAACCCTTCTCAAAATCATAAAGAAAACTTACGAATTTTACAAGTTCTCTGATTGGCCAGAAAGATTAGTGGAAGCTCTATGGACTTACCGTACCTCTTTTCGTACTCCTATGGGGCAAACCCCCTATGCTTTCACTTACGAGATGGAGGCGGTGCTCCCATATGAGATCTTGATCCCTTCCCTAAGGGTATAGCTCGAGAAGGAACTCAATCTCGATGAACGTCGAGAGGCGTTGCTCGTCCAGCTGGAGCTCTTGGATGAGAAGAGGCTGAATGCAACCAATCACGTGTCTGCTTATCAAAAGAGAGTTTTGTATTATTTTCAAAAGAAGGTAATCGAGCGTAAATTCTGAATAGGAGATATGGTTTTGAAATGTAAATTCATTAGGTCCGCAGGTCCTAGATCTAAGTTACAACCTAACTGGGAAGGGCCATTCGTCATTAGAGAGGCTTATCTAGGGAACGCATATCACCTAGTCAACGCAGAAGGTGAGGAGCTGTCTCACGCTTGGAATGGGTTGTACCTTAAACATTTTTTCCCTTAGTGTCAAATCAGTGCCACCCTGGTAGCAAGGTGTCTCTCCCTTTCGCCATGAAGGAGGACCCCGAGCATGGCAATCACACACTTCACGACAACTCTGGTCGATTTATTTTTCTTAAGCGACATCATCTCTCCTTTGGCCATGCCTAGGGGAAGTGAAGGTCCATGCTCTTCTCTCTTCAGCCAAGCGTGGGTGTAAGGAGTGAATGAGGGGGAGATGACCAATCTAGACACTCTGACGAGAGGAGTTCTAAAATAGGGGCAGTCCATTATGACCTAATTCCACAAAAGAAAAAAGAAACACAAGAAAAGAAAAGCAAGTGAAAAGCAAAGAGTATATAGGCACGTGTCATGCGGGCTTGATACACTTGTAAGTGCTTGTAGGCTTTGAGTCTTTCACCTTCAAGGTTGGACAGCTCCTCAAGCCTTCTTTCTATTTCAGACTGGTCTTGGCCAGTTAGCCCGGCGTGCACAGCAACGCGATAAGATGCTAGCTCGATCTCCACGGGGACCACTGCTTCGACTCCGTAGACCAAAGAGAATGGGGAACACCCCGTGGGGGTTTTATAAATGGTCCAATAGACCCATAGGGCTTCATGGACCTTTTCGCCACAATTTCGTTTGCGACCACCTACTATCTTGGACAACAACTTGCAGAGGGTCTTGTTGAAGGTCTCGGCCAACCCATTGGCTTGGGGATTGTAAACCGATGATGTCCTCCAGTCAATATGAAACTTAGCCGCCAAAGCATAAACAGTCTTGTTCCTGAATGGCGTGCCATTATCAGATATGATCCGACTGGGGGTGCCGAATTTGTATGTAATATAGTGCCTCACAAACCGGGCAGCTATCTCCCCTGTGACTTCCCGTAGCAGGACGGCTTCTGCCCATCTGGAGAAGTAGTCAGTGGCGGCCAGTATGAACTTGTGCCCTTGACATGATGATGGGAATGGTCCCATAATATCCATGCTCCACTCCACAAACGGCCAAGTAGGCGCAGTTGGATGGAGCGAATTGGGTGGCCTCCGAGGCACTAGCCCAAAGGCTTGACATTGGTGACATGTGCGAGCATATTGGTTGCAGTCTTCGTATACGGTGGGCCAATAAAATCCTTTAAGGTTGATACTATTTTTCATCTTGGCTCCTGCTTGGTGAGCCCCACACAGTCCAGAGTGGACCTCGTGCATCACGGTCTTTACTTCCTTAGGTGAAAGACACCGTAGGAGGACCGAACGGAAGCATGAAGAATAGGCCGTCGACTAGCTGGTAAGATGTTGTCCTGCGTAGCAGTTGTATCCTCTAAAGCCCGATTAGGAGAGAGCCAGGCATTCTTTATCTTTATAATCGGCTCACGCCAATCTTCCTCTTCAGGAGCATTCTCCTCTTGAATGTTGTCGACCTCGTAGACAGTAAGGCCGGACTCTTCATCGAGCACACTTGGCATGAGTCTTCGATGTCGAACGGTAATATTCAATTCTCCCTCGGGCGGGAGCTTTAGAGTTGCTACCAATTTTGCTAAAGCGTCCGCCTGGGAATTACTGCCCCTTGGGACATGGCCTATTTTAAAGAGGTAGAATTTTTCTTTGAGCCTCATGACGGCTGCATGGTAGGGGATGAGCTCCTTCTTCCGGACGTCATAGATGCCTAGTACTTGTCGAATGACGAGCTGAGAATCCCCATAGACTTTGATGCACTTGATGTCCATCTCCAGTGCTAGCTGAAGGGCCATGGTGGAAATCCTAGTTGTGGTCATACCAGGGACCCCCTCTGGAATTAGCGGCCGCCCGACAGATCGCCATTTTCCTCTGCCAGGGGAGGTTCTGAATTTTACGTATCGCAGCGTGATAGCGATCGTTGACCGACCGCTACCAAATGGTAGTGGCCCTCTTCTGACCACCATCATTGCTCGGGTTACAGTCAGATCGCTACATTTTTCGATTGTATTTCCCTCTGAATAGACAACATGTTTAGGGTAATAACGCACCTAATGACTAGGGTTGCATGGAACATCTAAATCTAAGTTCTATGTGGATCATGGCTGATGGAATGACATCTTCTTTCTATTCAAATCATGGCTTGTCATTCTTGCTGTAAATAAGTAGATTAATTGTAGCTAAATATGCTCAAGATTTCAATGATTACCGCAACGCTATCACTTGTTAGACTGTTAGTAGATTATTGCATTAAGATTGTTTGAAGGTCACGCCACTTTGGTGGTGGTGACCTACCGTTCACTCCGTTTTTCATGTTTCACACCTTCATTTCTTGGGATAGTTGGGGCTCTCCACAGGATATTCCTTCCATCAGAGTAGAACCGCTATCTTGAGACCTTCGGAAGTCCCCGCGAGGCTAGGATTCTCACTAGGACGTCAGACAGGTTGGACCCTGAAAGCCTGAACCCACAGACTCGACCGATTTGCATTTTGGGTAGACAGAGTTCGTGATTGTTCTGCCTTGTCTTGATCAGAATGCGGCCCTATGTGGACCGCTACCTTGTGGTAGCTGCCACGGCCTGACCGTCTTATGCTTTCTGATCTAGCCGATGTGCCAGTTTGCCAAGTCGACTTATTCTTGATTCAAGTCGGCCTAGCCCTTTTTAAGTTGACCTAAGTCCCCTCAATTGACCTAGGATACATGGCCTGAGCCCTGGTTCAGTCCAGTCATGCCTCAGGCTGACTGAGGACCTGACTAAGTCGACTGGATTTATCTCTGGCCTGACTTGACCTGGTAGCAGTCCTCTCTGAACTGCCACCTTCAATTAGCGCCCCTCGTAGACAGCTATGTCCTTCCTGCCTTGGGGTGCATCGACCCATTTATCCATCGAGTCGACTTAGGCCTCATAACTGACCACCTTGTAGCGGTCTCGTCGAGATCGCTTTATGCTTATAGCGGTCCTGGTATGACCGCAACCTACTTCCGGACCTGGTTTTTTCGCGATTCTTGTGTGATGTAGTAGCTGGGTCAATAGTAGCCCTTTCGGCTATGTTCTAGTCCTATTCATCACATCCTTAGCGAATCTTGACGTCTAAGTCATCTTCCTATATCTTCTCATCCATTTTTCTTGTTGGAATGTCGGTTGGTCTTAGTGCTAAGGTTTATATAGTTTAGACCATGCTTGATGTCCCCGTGGTGAGAAGACGGGCCCCGAGTGCGGGATCGGATGGTGATGACCCCATCATACTCCCAGGGTGCGAAGAACTCGACTCTGTCGAGTGAGGGTCCGCTCTGCTGTGATAATGCTCTAGGAGGTCGGGGTCCAGCTGCTGAAGATCCTCTCGGCTCACCCAAGCAGATCCTAATCTGCCTAGTCGGTTCATGAGACTAAGCACCAGTCAGTTCAAAAATCCCCTGAGTAAAATCCAGCAACAGAAAAATTCCTTTCATACCCTGGGTTCATAGATCTCTAAAAGAGCTTCGTAACGGCGCTAGCCTCACGTCGATCTGAGGTCAGATCTGGTCGCAGTAGCTATTTTCGCCGAGCAGCACAGCCTTGAAACTATAGAACAGGGGGTAGCAAGCAATGTGTCCCATAGTCTGGCCACCTCACCTTCCACAAGGCGAACCAGCATGTTCCCCTCCTAGGGATTGTCCCTCTAGAAGTCCCCCTTGCAGCGGTACCAATCCCAGCCCGATCGGCCCTCCGACTAGGGAGTGCACCCCACGTTTAGTGGCACGCGCTACTGCCAGAGCTGTCCAGAATACTACCCGTGAACCTGAGTTTGATACTCCCGGGTCCCACGTGTACCCATTACCTCCTTGCGTGGAGTGGGTAGTAATTTCAATACTGTAATTATATATTATTTACTGTATCGGGAGTACGAGTCTTGGCCGGGGTCATCTTCCCCACGCCCGGAGTGCAGAGGTACGTTTCCACCTCCTTATTTGTTGCATTCACTTACTTCGTATATTTTTGTATGCTGCTGCTTAAGTGTTAGGAACTAGCTCATTATATTATTTCAATCACCGCTACGAGAGAGTGAGTGTGACCCATCCCTTGACTCGATCTGAGCACGGAAGATCCGAGTACCCTTGACTTGATGTCAGTTTCTCAACCGCGTACATCCACACGCTTCCCTCGCATGGGGCGATCATGAGCTTGCCTAGAGTCTTAGGCCCCACATCAAATCAGTGTCGAGTCCGCGTCGTCATCCCACATCAAGATGCTACCCCGCCACCCCATCTCCATTCTCCCACGGCCCTCCCCTAACCCCGAGATAAAACCCCGCCCCAAAATATGCCCGGAAGCCCCGATACCGCCCCAATCTTCCTTGCTCTGTTCCACAGCCTGCAGACATGCCTGAACGCACATGAGCCTGTTCCAAAATTTGCCCTGACTCCCAAAATGCTTAGTTGCATCTCATCTTTCACGGGCATCCCTGGGACGTCCCCACCCACATCCACACAAAATTTCTTGAGCAACGGATGACTAGAAGGTTGCATCCCGGCCCCCTTTTCTTGCTGCTCCCCTGGTACTAGTAGGCCGGGCAGACTATGCAGGTTCCACTTTCGGCATCGTCCCAGCTTTCTCAGCGCTCTGTTGTAGCTCTCCTTCCTCAAGAATTGTAGGGACACCCCTGCCCATGACCACAGCATGTGTCGTGACCAGCGGACGCCTAAAAGTCCGCCTACCAGAGCTATCTTGTGCTGGCTACCTGCACCCACGGAGGCCGGCTAGATTTCTGACTTCCGGCGCACGGAGGCTACGAGGGCCCAAGCTGGCTTCCCTGACTGTCATCCTTGCCTAGAGTAGTTGCCATCCATCTTGGTTCACTGTCTGACATCCCGGTACCAGCCTCGGCCTCAGTGACACGTCGTCCCTGCTGCTGAACCTAGAGGGACCCGTGAGCGCATTTCGGACCACTTCGGCTCGCAGTACCACGTGGGCGATGAGCTTCACCGACCCGGGGCCCGTCAACCCACGTTACACATCCCAGATTCACTATGTGCCTTTTACCTCCCTTCGAGGAGTGGACTATGCTTGATTGTACTCTTTTAGTTCATGTATGGGAGACCGTGTGACTTGGCCGGGTTTCTTCCCCACGCCCCGTGCATGGAGGTACGCGTCCACTACCTTCTTAGTTAGCTTGCTCACTTAGTATAATGTCTGGATGCCGCTGCTTGAGAGATCTTAGGTTCTTAGCTCGCATATTTCTTTTACTTTACTACCATGGTGAGAGAGCGAGACCATCCCATGACTCATCCGAGTAACGAGTGTGGAGTTGACTACCCTAGACCCTATCGGTTTCTCAACCGTGCAGATCAGCGCGCTTCCCACTCTTGGGATGCCTGTGAGCTTGAGTTTCTTATGTTTGGCATGATACTCCTTGTGGGAGTTCTAGGTGTCGAGTCTATGCCGTTTGATGTATTGCATTGTCACTGGTCTTTGTTGTCCATTAGCTTCTTAGTCACATAGAGTCTTAGCTTACTAGCATCCCGCATCAATTTTGGTATTAGAGCCTTAGGTGGTCTACGGTGCATTTGAGTCCTCAGGTTTGTCCTAGGTGCATTTGAGTCCGCAATCTACCATTTGCATTCCCATTTAGAGTCTTGTATAGTCCCATAGAGTTTTTGTCCCTTTGTCCCTTAGAGTCTTGCATGCCCACTCGGCGTGCTACCGATTGCCAGCGCCCGGTCCCGATGGTTGACCCTAGGAATGCTACCCCAAATGGCATTACCCTCCAGGATATGATGCAGGCTCTCATGGATCGGATAGACCAGTCCAATAAGAGCGTTAGGGATCACGCTGCACTCATGGAGGGCCAGATGAAGCCCATGGAGGATCGAATGGAGGCTTCCGACCGGACCATCCAAGGTCTAGTGGGATGGCCCAATTCGGGTAGAGTTTAGTAGGAGGATACCCCCGGGCAAACCCAAGGCCCACTTGGCCCTGTCCCTCGGCCCGCACACCCTAGGGCCGACGATCAGAGACCACGTGTTCAGGAGTTTAAGGATTTCAGGTCCGATGATGAGTTTGAGGGGTATGGCCGTGCCTGGGGTGGCAACCGGCCTAATAGGGATGATGAGGATGAGCGTGTCCTTAGGTCCATGCGCGTGGATCCTCCCACCTTTGATGGGTCCATGGAACCTAAGGTTTATCTTTATTCGGAGGCTGACATGGATCGTTATTTTGAGTGGTTCGAGATGACGGACCACCGGAGAGTCTGATTTGCCAAGATGAAGCTACTTGGCTAGGCATAAACATATTGGATGAATGTGGAGAGCCTGCCGATGTAGTGACATCAGCCACAGATTGAGACATGGGATGATATGAAGGCCAAGCTCAGGTAGAAATATCTCCCTGCCACCTACCGACAACATCTTATTGATCGGTGGTAGAGTCTCAGTCAAGGGGATCGATCGGTAGCAGAGTACATCACTAATTTCGATGAGTACTTCTTGCGATGTGGGGTCGCGGAGGAGAGTGTCATGACGATCTCTTGCTTCTGTCGGGATCTGCGGCTACCTTATCAGTACGAGTTATTTCGCCACCATGTGACGACCCTACAAGAGGCTTATCAGGTTGCTTGTGAGCTAGAGCAGTTTGAGTCTAAGTTTGCTTCGGTTCAATGCCTGGGACCCACATATCCTCGTGGGTAGGATCCTCATGCTATGCCTGGACCTTATCATCAGGGACCCGTGGCTCATCCACAGGAACCTATTTCCCAAGACCCCACTGCTCCTTGACCTCGTGCTCCCCCTCCGAAGGACTATCCCCTCGCCCCCATGCTCCAGCCCCGCAACCCCAGTAGCTCCCCATTCCTGCCCGACCCCAGCTTCCACCATCCCCGGCCCATCGTGATGACAAGGGAAAGGGGTCGATGACTGGGGCTTCAAGCTTCAAGCCATCTTCACATCCATTGTCATCAACTGACGATGTCATTCTTCTTTCTCCTTCTTCTTCAACTGCCATTGGTGGACAGTCGTCTTCTTCTACCATTGTTACTTGCAACAGTCGTTGTTGGCCTAGTGAGGGGTTGCCCATACCCCTAAAGTAATTTTTGACTTTGCTGGTCATCTCTTCTTGTCCTAGTCCCTAATGCAGGACTGGGGATAGTTGTCAACCTCCCATTGGAGGGATATAAGCTAGCCGGGCTCTTCCGGCACGTTGCTCAAATCTTCTCCCCATTGTGGGGATATTGGCTTGTCGGGTGCATGCCATGAAGCTGGTGCGACGTGGAGGATCCACGACAGTTTCTTCTCTTCTTGGGGCCAAGCCCCTCTCATTCTTATCTCCTGCCTCGGTATGCTCAGGGTGGTGACGGAAAGACGCCTCTTGGTGGGCAGGTTAGATCTTCTTAGGGACCCATACCTGCTTGACTATCTTCAGCCTTGGGGTGAGCTCTTTCCGGCCTCGGTGGCCTTCTTCTTTCCCTTTAGCTCTCCTCCCTGAAAGGGCCTGGAAGGAGTTGTAGGTTGGCACAGCAGCGACCACCCGGTTTGGAATAGCTTGGGCGTCACGGCCATCCAAGAAGACTCAGACACCACCAATGAGTACAGATTTCCTGGACGCAGAGAGACGCCCGTTAATAGTGGTGGCTGTGTTCCTCCGGAAGCTCCTCTGCTGACATCCCCTGGGCTTCTTGTTGTGGCTGGGGCGAGCCCAGTGAGCGATGTGATGTACTAGGCAGCTGGCGACCTGGATTGGGCCTCTCAGCGGGCCTGCATGGTGTCGAGCCTCTGGGATCTTGGCCTTCTTGTTGGTCTTCTCCCTACTGGGCTCTGGGGACTCCACTTGTAGCAAGTCGGTGAAGGCTAGCCCCAAAAAGTTGGGGAAGCCTACAACAGGCGAGAATACGCCAAAGATAGTGGGTACCGCCAGGTACTCATGTGCAGTGTGGCCGATAATGATTGCGGGGCCGAAGGTAAGAGCAGCAAGTCCCGTCAACATTATCATTTCCTTTAATAAATAGGCAAACAATTAGTATTCTTGGGGAGGGCCCTGGGAGGCATCCCATATTGGCAAAGAGATGAAGGGAGACTTAGTCCCACTGGGCATGCCAACTTGATGGAATGATTTTTTTATTATTTATTTTGATTATTTATTACGTAGGCATGCCAGTCACCGAAGTGACAAATTATCGTGCGCTCGATATGACTTGGTCAGACGAATGTGAAGTTTGTGTCAGGACCAGAAGTCCATCATACCATGAAGGTTATGATGTTAAAACTCTTGATTAATTTTCAAGATAGAACACCACCTGGGGCTTGAGAAAGAAGATTGGCGTACGCCTATCATCAAATTCAAGAAGGGATGGCTCCCTCATGACCGGGCTCAAAGGGTCCAATTACTTCGCATAGCAACATTGTATGAGTTAATCGGTGACTCCCTATACCGACTCATCCATGAGAAGGATAGGTCCGTTCTCTTGAGATGCATCTCCTTAGTCAAGGCTCGAGCCATTATGCGTGAGGTCCACTCTGGGCTATGTGGCGCACATCAGGTTGGAGACAGAATGAAGCACAACATCAAGTTCAAAGGCTTCTACTGGCCTACCATGTACACGGACTACATCCAGTACACTTACGCATGCCATCAATGCCAAGCATTTGGCCCGGTACCCAGAAGATCACCTAACCCACTGCATCCCACAGCCCCCACCTGGCCATTCGTAGAGTGGGGTATGGACATCGTGGAGCCTTTCCCGCCATCATCCAAGGGGCACAGGTACATCCTGGCTGCCACCGACTACTTCTCTCGCTGGGTGGAGGCCCTTCCCCAGCGAGAAGTCACCGGCGAGGTGGTCGCCAGATTTGTCTGACACAACATCATTTACCACTTCGGTACTCCCAACCGCATAATTTCTGACAACAGAACACCCTTCAAGAACAAGGCCGTATACCAGCTGGCGGCCAAGTTTCACATTGGCCGAAGTCTTCAACAAGACCCTCTGTAAGCTCCTGGCCAAGATCGTTAGCCATCAGAAACATGACTAGGGTGAAAAGGTATTCAAGGCATTATGGGCCTACCGGACGATCTACAAAACCCCCATGAGGTGTTCACCATTCTCCCTTGTCTACGGAACTGAAGTTGTCATCCCCATCGAGATCCAGTTGGCATCATACCGCGTGGTGGTACATACCGGCCTGGCTGGCTCTGATGAAAATGAATACCACCAAAGACTGGAAGAGCTCGCCGATCTAGAAGGCAAATGGCTCGAAGCCTACAAACACTTGCAGGTATATCAGGCATGCATGGCGCGAGCCTATGACAAGCTCGTCAAGCAACAAGCCTTCAAGCAAGGCGACCTCGTCATGATTAAGGAAAGGGAAGTCATGGCCGACCGCTCCAGTGACAAACTTCAGCCAAATTGGCGAGGCCCGTATATCATCTGCAATGCCTATGAGGGTGGGGACTACGCAGTCATAGACGACAAGGGTCACAAGCCCTTTCCCCCTCTCAATGGCAAGCACATCAAGCTATATTATGCACCTGAACAAGAGTTTTTACGCCACCAAGACTAGGGCGCACTCCCAGCCGCAACTGGTGGAACTGGTCTTCTCTCGCAAAAGACCGAACTAGTCACCGCTTCCAGCTCCTCTCTCCAGTCAGGAAATAGGGCCCTCCAAGCCCCCCCCCCCCCAAATTGTTATCAGATTTCCATGAATTTAAGAATTTTCTATCTCTCCCTAAAAATTCCTGCAAACCCCCATTTTCAGTCTGTCCTCCATTATCCAGACCCAACCCCTGTCCACTAGAAAGTCTACCAAAAATCCATATCTCCATACACGCTCACATAAAAGGTATCCCCATTCTCCTGACTTCCAGATCTAAAACTTTTGTGAAGGCCTCATCACCCAGATCCATCATAAACCCCTCGGTCAAGCTACATTCTCAAAAAACCCCCTTTCCTGTCCAGTCAAATCTAGATCTAGAAACTAGCAGCTTTTAAAATCAGCTACGGCCAGCACAGGGAGTTTTAAATTTTTGTTCTAGGCTGGAATCGTAGCTCTTCGAGAGAGATTTCCAACGCCGTCAGTCTTGCATCGATCTGGCATCGGGGCTGATCGTAGCAACCATTCTCGCCGGGTCGCACGCTGCAAAACAGCAAGTGACAGCTCGTGGACAGCAAATCCAACGCTTGGAGACCGGAGCCACCTCGCCTCCCACGAGGTGAAACAGTGCGCCACCGTCCAAGGGAGCATCCCTCCAGGCCCCCCCGTCACAGCGGTGTCACTCCGAGCCCACTCGGCCCCACTGAGCAGCATGTGTGCCCCATAACCAGCAGCATGCATCTTCGGTACGACACCGATGGAGCAGACCAAAGTGCTGCCCGCCAACCCAAGAACGGTCCTACCGGGCCCGCTGTAGCCCTTTACCTCCTTGCGTGGAGTAGGCAAATAGTTTATTGTTGTAAATTATTGTGATTGTTGTATTAACTGAGAGTTGTTGTCTTGGCTGGGATCATCTTCCCCACGCTCGGAGCATGGAGGTACACTTGGCACCCCTCGTAGTCATAGTTATTTACTTTCTTAGTATACGCTTTTACTGTCGTTGCATGTGAGTAGTTACTTCCTAGCTCGTATAATCTAACTCACTGCTGCGAGTGAGAGAGCGAGACCGTCCCATGGCCCGACTCGGGCACGAGAGCGTAAGCTGACCACCCTTGACTCGCTATCGGTTTCTCAACCGTGCAGGTCCGAACGCTTCCCTTGTTAGGGGTGTACGCGAGCTTGCTAGAGTTCCAAGTTGCATATCCAACTTGGAGTCGAGTCTGCATCTTCGTCCCTCATCAAATTGGTATCAGAGTGTGGTTGAGTCTAGCGTAGTCCTTGCATTAGTCTTTGCATAAACCAAAACCACAAAAAGGGTGTCTTAAGTCTTAGGGTCTTGAGTCTAGAGTGTCTTGTCCAAGTCATCACTTGCATGCGCACTCGTAGAGGCACCGAGTACTCACCACCACCACCACCCATGGCCGAACCCCGAGTCCATACTCCCGATGAGTCATCAGTGGCCGAAATGTTCCGAGCCATTATAGGTGAATTTCAGTAAATCGGCCTCACTGATACTTTAGGTTAAAATTCAATTATTCATTCATTTTTGTAAACTTATTTTTATTTTTCTTTTTGTTCATTTTCTCATAAGATTAAATTTGTAACTTAATTCACAACATATTTTTCCTATATTTCTTTTTCCCATATTTTTATTTCAACACATATTTCATATTTTTAATTTTATCCTTTATTAATTAACTGGGGTGTTACCTGAGTGTTCTTTTTGTAGGGTAATTTGGGCAGACCTCTCACCATTGCATGCTTGGCTAGTTTGTGCAATGTGTTGTAGCTCACATGGCCAAGCCTTCTGTGCCACAGCCACGCATCATTAGGCTGACTGGCAAACAAGCAAAGGTTTTCTGAAAGAGAGCTATCGAGGTCTACCAAATAGACATTATTTACTCTATGTCCTACAAACTTCACGGCATCAGAATTCTCTTCAAAAATTTTACATTTACTGGCATTGAACAATACCTTCTGGCATTTGTCGCATAGCTGGCTTATGCTGAGTAGATTATGCTCAAGGCCTTCAACAAGCACGACCTTCTCAATGAAGTTGGAAGAATTCTTACCTACAGTTCCTATGCCAATGACTCTTCCTTTATCCTTGCCTCCAAACCTCACTTGGACTCATTCTTTCCTGATCAAATAGATGATTTTTTTTTGTCTCCGGTCATATGCCTCAAGCAGCCGCTGTCCAAGTACCATCAGTTGTGATAGGCTGCTAGGCATTCCTACATGGAGAACATTAAGTAGAAGTTTTTAGAACACAAATAAATTTGGGTCCACATTCATAATTCAAGGTGTGCAATAAATTCCTTGGAATCCACACTTGCTTGCATGATTTTATTCTCTGGCTGGACCAGCATTGATTACTGGTGTGTCCTAGACGATTGCAGATGTAACAACCAGGTTTTGTGAAGTTCGTCAAATAAGAGTAAGACTGTGTCCTACATCTTGGGTTTCTAAAGGTGGTGAATTAGGCATGGAATGTACCCAAGCTCAGCTGATTATTGAACTACCTTCTGTTCATAAAGGTTTTGGGTTTAGGGGGATTCTGCTTTGATGGTTCTTCTATTATTGACTTTCCCTTGCCTTCTTCAGGACAGAACAAGATGGTTTTGAACTCAAAGGGCCATTTTTTAGAGCGGTTAAATCCTAACCCCTCTTCTCTGAAATTGACTCTAGTGCCTAAAAGGGCATCCAAATTATATTTTCCATAGGTCATTCTCTCTAGGATAGATTGTTTGTCCTTTAACTCCTTTTGAGCTTTTTCAAGACTTTTCTGTAACTCATGATTAACAGCTTTGATGGCTTCATACTTCTCAAGGTTGAGCTTCACTTCCTCTTGGTGTTGCTGACATTTGATTTTGG